>NW_020769366.1:4088397-4164501 GCF_900518735.1 Pseudonaja textilis | reverse complement strand
ATAGAATAGAATAGAATAGAATTCTTTATTGGCCAAGTGTGGTTGGATGCACAAGGAATTTGTCTTGATGCATATGCTCTCAGTATACATAAAAGATACATTCATCAAGAATCATATGGTATAACACTTAATGATAGTTATAAGGTACAATAAGCAATCGAATCATGCTAGGAAACAGTCAGTATAGATCGTAAGGATACAAGCGACAAAGTTACAGTCACAAGTGGGAGGGGATGGGTGATAAGGAGTGATGAGAAGATAATTGTTTATGCTTAGATGGAGCATTTGCCCTGTTAATATTCCACGTAATAGACTTAATTTTCATCTTTGCCACAAAGTAGTAGGTTCCCGTAGAACTATCTTAGCCTGCCTTCTTCTTCAATACCAGCTTTCTGAGATTGTTCCACCTCCAGCTCCTTTTCTATATCCATTTCTTCACCTAGATATGAAATTAGATTGTGTCTAATCAAGAAATCCTTGACTTTTTCTATAGAATTCAGTCGGAAGAGAAATTTTCTCTTTTTCAAGATGTCAATAAGGAAAGCATAAGATCTTTTTTCTCAAAATTCTAACCAGGATTTCTTTTAGAGCAATTATATCCATGTTTTCCATTCTCAGTTTATTTTTAAAATAGCAATCCAAAACATCATCTCTTGTTATTCTTTTTGCAAAGTGACTTATGATGTCCCTTGGTAATTTTCTTGTGGTGGCAAATCTAGAATTTACTCTGTGTACTCTGTCTTAAGTCCATATCGAGAAGTTTTTCTTCTTTATTAATTAACTGAGCCAAAGCCTTAACCATCCTTAGTCTGATTACCTTCTCCTGGTTATTCAGCAATTGCTCGAAATCTTAATTGTAATTCCTTCATCTGGGTTTCCAAAATTGTTCCCTCATCCAATTCAGCTTCACAGAAAGCTGAATTTGTCTTCTCTAATTTGTGCACCATAAGATCCACTCATAAGATCCACTTCACCTGTTTGATATCTCCATTTAGACATTGGAATTCCTGCCAGAGTTCCCTGGGCAGAGCATCAATCTTGGACTCAAGTTTTATTTCCATAGATTGAATTAATTCATGTGTTTTAACTGTATGTTCATTCATAAACAGTGTTAGAACTTCTATATCCCCATATAATCTCTCTAATTTTTCTATCTTCCTAGGTGTGGTCATAATGATATAAATCTGACATTCAAATTTTTAAAATTAGGAGTTTTAGAGTTGTAGATTTTTAGACTTTTAAATTTGTAGCATAAAATCCATTTGGTTTAATAATGCTTGTGAGACATTAAAAAGAATTAGCAATACTATGGTCTTTTGGCTCCCTTTTGTGGTGAATCAATGCTATAATACAAAAAGAACCAAAAAGCTTAAGCTCTGCCTCTTCGTTTTAAGCTAGTCCAACCAAACACAGTTAAAATTGCAACTATTTCACCCGCTCTTCATAGCAGGCTCAAAACACCATTGGAGCAGTCCTTATCTTAAGCTCAAAAAGAAAGCTCTGCAGAATTGGCTGGCTGTATGAAATCCACTAAAAAAAATTTAAATCCAAAAGATTCGAAAAATATTTTCCACTGTTGGAAAAAAATATCCTTCTGGGTTCAGTTCCAAGTGGGGGAAAAGATGGATTCATGGAAGTTGCTTGGAAAAAAAGGTTTAATGATGGACAGGACCACGTGAGCAAAAAGGCAAGAGATGCTGAGAATCCCTTGGTTTCATACCCTCTGTTGGGCCCCACCTTAGTGTTTCCTGTTCATGTGTAAGAAATGTTTCTCATTGGCTGTCAGACTCCCAGCTAACTTTGTCTGCACCATATGGCTTTACCTGAGTGCTGGCTAATGCAACCTTCCCAGGTGCCATGTGGTGAGACGGGTAATCCTATCATTTCCTGAGGGCAATGTCTTAATCCCATCACCCTGGAGCTGAAGGCGGAGGGCAGGAAGCTGCTTTGTCTTTAAAACACGTTTCTCATTTTCTTCATCCAGGGAAATATAATATTCTGCCTTTTTAATGTTTCCTAGAATATTTCCTTCTTCTAGGAGAGGGGTAGGTGCTAACTTTCTACAATATACCCCCCCCTTTTTTGCCAAAATATGTGGGTGGAACACACAATTGGCAAAAGATTTTTTAAAAATGATCAGATCAGGGAGACTTGATGGGTGCTTTTAATTTTTCTGATGCAAAGGGGAAGGCATTGAAAGAGGCAACAAAAAAAGGATTCCTTTGGCGGCTCCTAAAAAGCTTTCAACCACGAAGGTCTAGCAGCCAGGGGAAAAGTTCTGGAAATAAATTTACAGTATCCAATTTTCCATGCCAATTATTTTCACATGTTTACTTAGTTCATAGATTTTCCAGAATGACAAATATATGAGAAAAATTGGTACATAACCTGGTATGTATGTATGTATGTATGAATGCCTTTAAAATCCATTATGAACATTTCTTACATTCTCTCATATATAGTAATTAGTTTTGCTTGATTTTTATATTAAATAAAAACTGACAAAATGTATGAAATCTTAATATTTTTAATGTTTTTTCCTGATATTGTATTTTTTTGATACTATGAATCCTATATGCATATGGGACACTTATCTTCAAATAATGAACAAACATTTCATCATTTGATATGAATATAGATAGCAATTTAATCTTTGTTTATAGCTAAAAGCCAACCATTTCAATTTTTTAAACAAAATAAAACTTATTTTATTCATTTCTCTATTAAAAAGGGTAAAATGTACTTCACTATCACAATTCTGTAGTAGCACCTTGAGAAACCATTAACTCCTTTTTAACTTTACAAGTATTTACACAATGTTTTACTACATTGTATTAACAAACGGGAAAATTCGATCCTTCAGGAAAAAATAATTATTAAAAAATTACTGCCAGGATGCCCCAACCTTTTTTTTTTTTTTTGAATACCAGATGTTTTATGTGGATTCCAAATCTGCACTAGTAGTTTTACTTGATGCTTAAAAAAATCTGAAATGTTTCTTTGTAGGAATATCATTAAGTAGTTTCTGAATAACAGAGTTGGGAGAGTCATCTAGTCCAACCTTCTGCTCAAGCCAGAGTCTCTGTTGTCCCCAATTCGGGTGTCAGCCTGGTGCCAAAGCCAGTGACAGACGCCAGTCAGGAGGTGCAGGCTTTCTGATTGCATTTTATTGGAGTATACTCCAAGGAAAAGGGCTCCTGGTCAAAATGCCAAGAGCCAAGAACAAAGAATTGAGTAAGTTTTATACATTTTCACTAAAGGAGAAGGTGGGACAAAGAGAGATAATAAGAAATATCATCTAATAAACATTTTAGCAATAATTCTACAATTTGCTCTATTCGTCTCTCCATCTGTCTTTATTCCCAAGTCTTGGCTAATGGAACGCCCTAGAATTATCCAATACACATTTGATTTGCTGAAGTCTGAGGTCTAAAAGTTGGAGAACTCGTGTTACTTTTGCTAGCTTTCCAATTAGCCAGGTCTAAAAGTTGGATAACTCGTGTTACTTTTGCTAGCTTTCCAATTAGCCAGCATTGTTACAAGATTTATACACGCATATCCTCCTGTGGATAAGCATTCTTTGTTCTTGCCAGACAAGACTCCACAATTACAGGCTTCCTGGTTTACTTTGAAGCGTGTGCCATGACCTGGCTTTACTTTTAGCAGATCGCCCATCAACCCCATGTCATTTCTGACAAGTGTCTGTCCAGCCTCTCCTCGAAAGTCTCCAGTGATGAAGCAGCCACGTCTGAAGGCAAACTTGTTTCGTTGGTTGATTGTCCTCGCTGTCAGAATTTCTCCCCCTTATTTCTAGGTTGAATCTTTTGTTCGGTTTCCGTCCATGATTCCTTGTCTGGCCTTTGGGTGCTTTGGAGAATAAATAGGTTGTCTCTCACCTCGCTGTGACAGCCCCTCAAATATTGGAAACACTTCTATCATGTCACACCTGGTCCTTCTTTGCACTAGACTAGCCGTGTCTAGTCCTTGCAACCCTTGTTCTTGATCATGTTTTAGTTTCCAGGCCCATAATCATTGTCGCTCCTCTTTGCACTTTTTCTAAAGTCTCAGTATCTTTTTATTTTATTTTATAGTGTGGTGACCAAAACTGGATCTAGGTGTGGCCACCCACGAGCCATTCTGATTAGTGTAGTTTATTTTTTATAATGAGAAATACTGATAAAAAAAATTCATGTCATGATTTGATAGAATTCCTTAACCCCGCCCTTCATGTTATATGTAGCAACCATTTAATCGTCCGTAAAAATGTTTTTTTTTTCCTTTTTCTTCTATGATTTCTCTACTTCATGATGATTGCAGCTATTTCGTTTCTCATATTGCCACTTTTGAGAAGGCGCGATATGGCTACACTGCAAACACACACACACACCGTTATTAATTACTCCAATAAGTTTTTTGGGAGTTGCTGGAGCCGAGAAAAACAAGAACCGTAATCCGCCGCGTCTGCGAGGTTCTCTCTCTTTTTTGTTGCTTTTTGCTTTCAAAAAGATACACCGGTAGAAGCAAGACCGGCGACGTGAGAACTTGGCCTACCGTAATGGCGCTCAGGCTAACAAACTACCTTTCCCAGCATGCAAAGCGGCCTAGAAACTTCCGCCTAACCGGGGAAAAAATCGACGCAAGTCGACGCCCTGTAAACAAAAGCGGTCATTAGCGCTGGCTGGCTGAGGAATTCTGGGAGTTGAAGTCCCCAAGTCTTAAAGCGGCCAAGGTTGGAAGACCCCTGCATTAGCGAACAAAATGGAAAACTATAGAGACCGGATATCCACGCACGACCTGTCTCGTTGAAATGTCACTTAGAGTCATGGGTCCTATTGGCTATTTTTAAGCCCCTCCCCTAAATATCATTGAGCCCCGCCTCTGGTCGCTTCCGGGCCATGTATAAAAGCCGCGTCGGCCGTCGCGCTGCGTCTTTAGTTTCTGGCGTATGAGAGGAGAAAGATGTATCGATTCCGTTCACGGGCATCCACGGGGATTTCTACCGCTGCTTCAGCTTTGCTTCTCGCCTGCCGCTTTCAATCCCATCCACTGGCTCGGTCCGAGAAGCCGGCCTCCGAAAGACATTTCTGTAGTAAAAAGCGCTCCTGGTCTTCCATCGGTTGATTGTCACTGCCGCCCGACGAAGAGGAGGAGGAGAAAATAAAAGACAAAGAGATCTCGGTGTGCCGGAACCAGCAGTAAGAAAGCCGCACGGAGAGAACTACCGTTCGTTGTAGGCCGCTGCCATGCCCAAATCGAAGCGGCGAGGAGGAGGAGGGGGTACCCCGCGCGGAACATCAGGTGAGCGGATTGGCTCTTACAGGAGTTGCCGCCGCGAGGCATGCTGGGTAGTGTAGTTCCGCGCTGCTTCGTTCTCTGACGGGCGGTTAGGTCTGAACTGCGGAACATCAGGTGAGCGGATTGGCTCTTACACGAGTTGCCGCCGCGAGGCATGCTGGGTAGTGTAGTTCTGCGCTGCTTCGTTCTCTGACGGGCGGTTAGGTCTGAACTGTAGGCCGCGGTGTATATTTCTTCGCTGCGGATGTGGGCGACGCCTTGGACGCGGCCCTGCCCTGGTTTTCCATGGCGTGTGTCATTGGGAGGGCTAGAAATGTGAAACGGCGGCTTTCATGGTTCCGTTTTGTCCTTAAATAGCCATATATTCAATTTTTAGGAGCGTTTATCAAAATATAAATCTGAACTCCTCGCTGTAATTCATGTAGGAATTCGAGATACTCTTGAAGAGTCTGATTTCAACGGAGCTTTTATTTTTTATTTGTAAAACTGAACGGTTAGCTTTGAATTCGCTTCTTCCATCAGTTAATGGTCTCAGTAGTGGAGGTCAACGGAAATGACCTTTTAATGTAAAAGACCTTAAAGAGCACTTTTAAAAGGAATAATAGAAAAGTGACAATTGCAAATCTGAAAATCTCCTGTCCAATGCGTTTTCCCAAGATATTGGTAAGGACATTTTTACAAGCAGTGGTTACTAATGAATAGATAGTGAATGCTTGTATGTAACTTCCGTGGTTCCATTTTGTCCTAAATATCCATATATTCGATTTTTAGAAGTGTTTATAAAAATACAAATCTGAAAGCCAAGGCCCAGTTCACAGAAACAAACTGTTTAAGAAACCATTATTGCCAGAAATAATCCTTTAAAGTTAAACTTGAATTGCTCATGACAGATGACCCAAGTGCAGAAGTATTATTTTACTGAATACTGATAGTGGCATTCAGAGGAATAAAATCCTTTAAGGTGTGTATAAGCCTTCCATTTTTTGTAAAATCTTTATAGTTGAGCAAGAAGTTCATGTTGGAAGAGAACTTTTGATTTTTCCTAATCCTGCTTCCTGCCGGGGAAAAGGATGCTCCGACTTCCTTAGTTTTGTATTGTTCTGGGACAGGCATGTGTGAATTTCATCTGCTATTCAAATATCTGCCTTCAAAGCTAGAAGAAAAATGTTCTGTTTGTCGTGTCAAAATTAGATCTTCACCGTAAATCCAAGGTATAGGTAGTCCTCTGTTAGCAATTGCAATTGGGGCTGGAATTGCTGTCGGCAAGCAATTCATAAAGCACAGCTTCCCATGACTGCTACTTTGCAACAGCAATTCCAACAGTCCTGGCTGCCATCGTTAAGCAAATCAATGTAGCTGCCATTTTTGACCTTCTCCTGGCTTCCCCATTGACTTTGCTTATTGGAAACTGGCAAAAGATTGCAGATGGCAAGCACAAGACCATTGGATGCTACAGCGTTGTAATCATGATCCGAGGTGGTATTCAGCTGGTTCACACCGGTTCTGGTGACCCGGTAGTAAGAATTTGGCGTGGGTCGCGCAACCGGTAGCAACTTCTGGCTGGCCACGCCCCCAAACCGGTCCCCCGGTTGCCCTGCCTAGTCACTCCTCCCTTTCTATGTGGCACACTGGGCCCTCATGGCTTGCCTAACCTGACTTCCCCACGTGGTGCCTGCACCCCAACTGAGCAGCCCTGATCTGCCTGCTCACAGGTAAGCCTGCGAGTCCCGCTAGGCCCTCGCCCACCGCCTGGGGCCTTTCCGTGCTTCTGCCCCACCGCCTGGGACCTTTTCAGAATTGAAAAGGACCACGGAGGTCTTCTAGTCCAACCCCCTGCTCGGGCAGGAAAACTCTGAGGATGCCAAAATCTGAATAGAGGTCCTGGGAAAGGTGTTCAGAATAACCCTTAGAAGGGACCTTGGGGGGAACTCTCTACCATTTCAGAGAAATGGCTGTCCAGTCTTTTGTTAAAAACCTCCAGTGTTGGAGCACCCAGAACGTCTGATGGCAAGCAGTTCCACTGGTTAATTGTTCTCACTGTCAGGAAGTTTCTCCTTACTTTTAGGTTGCTTCTCTTTTTGTTCAGTTTCCATCCTTCTGGAGCTTTGGAAAATACATTGCCCTCCCCCTCCTCTTTCTGGCAGCCCTCTAAAAGCCTGTTGCCTATCACCCTCTTGGGCAAAGCTTGTGAGCCATTTCCTCCTTTCAATGGTCCATGAAAGTACATCTATAGTACATAGATAATAAAGTCAAAAAAAAAAGGTGAACAACATTTTTACAGAACTATAGCTACGTTGAGGCTGAGTGTGACAAGGAATGGCTGGGTTGGGGAGGGGCCAGGCGAGGCACCCCTTGATGTGAGTGACATTGAGTTGGCCACACCCACCCAGTCACATGACCACCAAGCCACGCAGCCAGTCATGTGACCACCAAGCTGTGACCACCCAGTCACGTGACCTTAAGCCATGACCACCAAATAAGGCACGCCCACAGAACCGGTAGTAAAAAAATTTTTGAATCCCACCACTGATCATGATCCACATACCTGGATTGCAGTCACATGACCTCAAAGGTGCTCTGATGGCTGGAACTCCAAGGATCAGTCATAAGTTGAACAATTGCTGAGTGAGTGGTCATTAAGTGAGGACTTGAACTATTTTAGGCTTTCAGATTTATTCTTTACTCATGTTTGTTTTAGGTGGCATATTTTAAATAGCTAGCAGGCAGTGATAATTGTTAGTCTGGAGCAAAATAGAATGTTCTTATAGTATACTACTGCTCTTGAAGAGCATCAGTTGAGTGCAAAATGCAGCAGCCTGCATGGCTTTGTGCAGACCCCGGTGTGCGCATGTTTCACCTCTCCTGCGGGAGCGGCATTGGTTGCGGGTTTGCTTCTGGTGCAATTCAAGATGCTAGTTGTCACCTTTAAAACCTTTCATGGCTTGGGACCAGGTTATCTGAGGGAACGTCGCTTGCTGGTCACATCTACCTGACCCATCAGAGCAGGGAGACAGGGAATGTTACGGGTCCCATCCCTGAGGGTGATACACCTGGTGAGACCCAGAAGGGCCTTCTCTATGGTGGCTCCCTCTCTCTGGAACATCATTCCCCCCAGAGATTAGAATGGCCCCCTTTCTAATACTCTTCCGGAAGGCACTGAAGACCTGGTTCTGCCAGTGGGCCTGGGGAACCCAGAGTGGATGGAGCCCATCAAATGTCTCTTGTCATTGGGGCGGGGCGGGGCATGGGTGGGAGTTGGGGGATGATTTTTTTACCCCCCTCCAGTAGATTTTGTGTATTGTACTTTATTAGTTTATTTGATTCTTTTTGTTAGTTTTTATTGTTTTTTTTTTATTTTAAAAATGGTTTTACGTTCTGTAAGCCGCCTCAAGTTGCCATGGGCAAATAGGCGGCAATATAAATTCAATCCATCAATAAATACACGTTGATCTTTTTACGTGGAAGTGGAATGTTTGGATGCTTAAAATCTGAACAAATATAAGTACAGTTGCAGAAATATATGCTGGGAAAGTACCGTGGTAGCTAGTTCAACATTTAAGTAATACTTGGTCTCTAACAAAGTTCCCAGCATTCATTTTACTTCCGGGGGAATCCTAATTTAATAAATTAAAAGATGTGGCAATGTTTCTTCATGCTGTTTCCCATCATTAATGTGAATTATGCATTACTTTTTTAGGTGCCCAGCACAGAAACATGCAGTCTTTTAGTGATGAAGACGCATCAGTTGAAACTATGAGCCACTGCAGTGGCTTCAGTGATCCTGCCAGCTTCAACGAAGATGGTATGTCAGCATTTGAGCCCAAATGAAAACATGCTTCCGATTATATAGACTCCCTTTAGAGATAGTTTGGGTGGGGAATGTAATACATCATTTTAAGTCAGTTCATGAACAAAACAAGATTTGCAAAGTATAAGGGCTGTTTGCAGACACACACACACACCCTTTGTGCATTGATATCCTTCCAGGTATTTGCTCATGATTCTTTTCCATTTCTTTCTGAACATCCTTCATTCCAGACCCATCAAAGGTGAATTTGAGAATGGGAGGGTCTTCACTTCCTTGTTACAAAATTGAAAACTTCAGTTTTGATACTGAAAATATTGGCAGAGGAATATTGTACAGCAAAGAGATAGTTTATTAAAATGATAAAATGTTGTCATGCATATGTCCCCGCTATTACCATGTTTCTTCAAAAATACGACCTGGTTTTATTTTCTTTTGACCCCTGAAAAAATGGCTAGGGCTTCTTTTCAGGGGGGAGTCTTAATTTTTTTGAGGTGCAGAAAGCAGGAAAAGGGGGGGGAGTACTAAATCAAAATATTTTCCTTGTCCAGTATGAAAATAAAAAAAAATTCAGACTACAGCTCTCTTTTTTTCAAGGAAGCTGAAGGAACTAAATCAATTCTATTTCACGACGTAGTGCTGCTAAGATACTGTGTAGATATTCTATTTTTTAAACAGCGATAGAACATCCATAAATTTTAATGACAGACTTAGCATACATTGAATGCAGTTTATATTCATGTATTGTATTCATTCTGCTGTTATAAAAACTGTAGGTATGTCTCATGTAATGATTAATCTATCATTAATAGAACATAACAAGATCTGTGATGAATAACTGGCCAGATAGAATTAGAAAAATTGCACTCAGTTGAACTTATCGTGTTTTCCCAAAACTATGACCTACCTCAAAAATACATCTGAGCCTGATTGTTTGGGGTGGGCTTAATATAAGCCCTACCCCCCCCCCCAAAAAAAAGCCCTAGTGAAGGGGTGGGTATGGCTAGCACAAGAGGCAGCCCTTCCCTTCCCCAGTCACCTCATGGCTTCTTGGCCCCTTAATCATGGCCAGCGGATCGGCTGAGCCAGCGCGGGCTGGGAATTCTGCCTCTCCGGGAGCCTGGAGATGTTTCCGGAGCAGTCTGCCCAGCCCAGCCCAGCCCTGCCCATGGCATCAGGCATCCTCACAGCCAAGGATCCTTCTCTTCCACAGCTTACCTTGTGGCTCTGGGGCAGGCAGAGACCGCGGTTTGTGCTCTGCCAGGCCTGGAGTCAAGTTTTGCTCAGGCTTCTGCTGCAGTGAGGCAGATGGGGGTGGATAGAGGCAGGTGGGGGAGCTGATTCCAACGGGCCGCGTGGCTTTCTGCCTCATCATAGCAGCAGCCTGATCAACACGCGACTCCAAGCCTGGCGGAGTACAAACCGTGGTTGCCGCCTGCTCCAGAGCCACAAGGTAAGCTGCAGAAGAGAGGGGCCTTAGGCTGCGAGGTTGCCTGGCGTTGTGGCCGGGGCTGGGGCTGGCAAGAGGGCACCCGAAACATCTCCAGACACCCGGAGAGACAGAACTCCCAGCCCTCACTGGCTCACCTGATCCGCAGGATATAGTTAAGATGGCGAGCAGCCATGAGGCGATGGCATGTGCCTCCTCCTGCACCTTAAAAAAATTAAGACCCCTCCAAAAGAAGCCCTAGTCTTTTTTTGCGGGGGGGGGAAATAAGACGGGGTCTTATTTTCAGGGAAACATGGTAGTCATCAGTTTTGCATAAGTTGTGCTTAAATTCAAATGTTAATATACGTTATATTCCATTTTCTAATGGTTTTTGTTAATCTCAGGTCCTGAGATTGATGATGAACCAACCCAAGAAGACTTGGAATGTAAACTAAAAGGGTTTATTGACTTGACTTTGGACAAGAGGTAGGGAAAATCTGAGAAGTACACTTGAGTAACTCTCTAGTTCATGGGTTGGAGGTCATGATAGCTTTATTAAATGTCCCTGTGGGCTTTACTGCTCAAGTCATGTGCAAGATTGTTTTTGAAGCTATTGACAAATAACTTTTATGCCACCATTTTCACTAGTAATTTTAACTATTAGTAGTGTTGTAAATGTATCTAATTTAAATTTAGACTTCACAGTTTATTGCTTTCCCCCTTATTGTTTGTTGTTATTTCTCTCTCAGAAGTTTTCTAATAAAACTTGGAATTTTCCTTCGGACTTGTAAGAAAGGAAAATGCTGTGGGAGTTTGTAAAAAAAATGTCTTTCAAGAATGCGTTTGATACTTTACTATACTTTACTATAGAACAGAGGTTAAGTATTTGAGGCAGTTATCACAATTGGGACTGTTTGGGAAATTTTGATGAGCATTTTTCAAACTTAACATTGCAAACTTTAGTTTCATTTTACTAATAGACAATCCAAGATCTTTTTGGTCATCATTTCAGAGATAATTTCTTATCTCATGTTGACCATAGGAAATGTTTTCTGATATTTTATATCATAAAATGCTTTGTGATCATTTTATTTGCCAAACTTGTTAAATTTCATTATCATGGAAATCATGGGTTGTGTAAATTAGCCCATTTCAGGTACATTAGGTGAAAAATGCGGTGTTTCTCCAGGTTACGGACACGAGTTTTAGTAGTTTATAGCAGGGGTCTCCAACCTTGGCAACTTTAAGACTTCAAGTGGACTTCAATTTCCAGAATTCCTCAGCCAGCCCACAAGTCATAAAGTTGCCAAGGTTGGAGACCCCTGCTTATATAGATAGATAATATGTCATTTATAATTATGTGTTATTTACAAATGCGCAAGAAATCTACAAGAGGATCGTGTAATTTTTATAACTGATACTTTACCATGAATTTCTTCATTTTATCTCAAAAGTACAAAGACGAGACAGATCGTTCTTGATGGCCTTAAAAGTGCTTTGACATCAAAAATGCTGTATGAGTTCATCCTGGAAAGGAGAATAACGCTCACGGACAGCATTGAACGTTGTATCAAGAAAGGTAATACCGTCCCGTCTTTCTGAGAAGTAATAGTCTGTTAACGGAGTCCATTATTTTTCAGATCATTTTATCGTGATTATCTTACTGATTTGCATTGTAGGCAAGGGTGATGAACAGTGTGCAGCTGCAGGACTGGCTTGTCTGCTGTGCATACAGCTGGGGTCAGGAATTGAAAGTGAGGAAGTTTTTAAAACCCTCGCGCCTCTCCTAAAGAAAATACTCTGTGATGTCTCAGCAAGTACGAAAGCTAGACAAGCTGTAAGTATGTAGATGCTAGTTATTATTCCCTAGTGATATTTCAGTAAGCGTTTAAAAGTCCACATGCTTTCTCTTAAGAGAAAGTAAAAGAAAATGATGTATTAGCTTAAAGAAAATGTTTAAAAAAGGTGTTATAAAATAAAAAATAATAATTATCCCATAAGAGTAGGTTGGAGGGAGGGAGCTAAATGCAGTGTTGAGATGTAAAACTTGTATGTTAAAGAATAAGATGTATTAGAAAGTTTTGACTCAAAAGAAAAAAGGGCTTTTTTGTTTTTAAAAAAGTTTAGTACTTTGAAGGAAAAAAAAGATAAAAACTAGATCAGCTACAATGGACTTATGGATATTGATCACTGTTATGAAAGTACTAGAAAAATAAACATGATTTTTAACTTCTCTTTTCTAGTCTGCTACCTGCTTAGGTGTCTGTTGCTTTATTGCTACGGAAGATATCATGGTAAGAATTTTTTTTTGTTAAATGTTACTATTTAATGCTCAGTTAAATGTTTGCTTAATGGTGTTTTATTAATTTCCAATTAGGAATTATATTTCACTATGGAATGCTTGGAAAGTATATTCACAAAATCCTACCAGAAAGAGAGAACTCAAAATGGTATTTCGAGCACTCATAACGCAGGTCTTTATATAAGCACTCTCTTGGCATGGACCCTTCTGTTGACCATCTGCCCAATGAATGAAGTGAAGAAAAAGCTTGAAATGTATGTATTGTGTTCCTTGATAGTCATCTTGGGAGTGAAATGTGCTGAATCTTTCTAATTATAGGTTAAGGGTAGGAAGCAGCCTTATCTAAAACCCTACTGGTTTACTTTAACAGGACACAAAAGGAAGAAGAAATGCCATTTTCCCCCCTTTTCTCTATTTTAATGTTTTTCCTTTGGTTGCAGTTGTTATGCCAACAGGTTATATTTTGGGAAAATTGGAAGTTATAATATTACAGAGATTGTGATATATAAATGGAACGTCCTCTTTTGATCTCCACCAATATAGAGATTTGGGTATGCAAGAAAAAAAAGCAGAAATTCTAGTTTGAAAGACTTTCTCTTTAGTCCTGGAAGCAAATCAGAATATCTGAGGGTCCTTGGAAATTAATTCTGTGCAGCATAACACTATATCTCAGATCTGCTTTACCATGTTCAGTGTATTTATTGTAAGTATTTTGATTTTCCTAGACATTTGCATCAATTACTGAGCCTGCTGTCCTGTGATGATGTAAACCTGAGGATTGCTGCTGGGGAAACGTTGGCTGTTTTATTTGAACTTGCAAGAGAATCTGATGAGGTATATCCAAAGAAATAGAAGGCAGGAAGTAGAGAGAGATAGTATTTGGAATGGTGCTTTTATAATATTGTTTCATTCAGATGGGAAAATGAAAGGTGTTGGTCAATCTACAACTTCTCAGGTAATATTGAATTATAATATTGCAATATTGGTGTAGAGGAATTTTGAGAAATCTTCAACATTTGGAGAGTTACAGATTTCTCCATCTGTATATATGGTCACTCTTAAATAAAAGCATGCTAAACCCTATCCATGTAGATAGCTCAAATGAAGCATGTGAATAACTTTTTTGGTAGTAACAATGATGCATAAATTATTAAAATTCTATTATAATGATTTGCAGTCCTTAATTACAACCTTTTAAATGTATTAAACATGCACTGTTTAGTACAAACAGTAAACTGAATCATAAACTTTTGAAAGTTTTGAGTCTTAAACTATATACAGGGGTGGGATTCAAATTTTTAACAACCAGTTCTGTGGGTGTGGCTTAGGTAGTGGGTGTGGCTTGGTCATGTGACTGGATGGACATGGCTTGGTGGTCATGTTATTGGCTGGGTGTGGCCAACTCAATATCACTCACATCGAGGCACGCATCTCTTCCCTGGCCTCTCATGAGTGTGGGGATGCTGCAACAGTCATAAGTGTGAAAAATGGTCATAAGTCACTTTTTTCAGTGCCATTGTAACTTTGAATGGTCACTCCACATAAGCAAAGTACCAGCAAAGAAGGGGGAAAAAACTCCAGAGACGTTCCTGAGACAGGAAGTCTAGTCCTGCCAAGAATGTAATAAAGGTTAATGGAGAGGCAGTTTCTGTAAGCAACACCAGAATGTTTCCTTCCTGCCTTCCTTACAGGATTAGCCCTGTAATGTCTTCTAACAACCGGTTCTTCAAACTGCTTTGAATGTTAACAACCGGTTCTCGCGAATAGGTGCGAACTGGTAGAATCCCACCCCTGACTATATAGATTTAGACTTGAATAATTTGTTTAGTTTTAAGTAAGTCTTTATTAATATCTCAACTATTTTTTAACAGTGT
The DNA here is from genome assembly GCF_900518735.1 of Pseudonaja textilis. The sequence goes on along the minus strand of NW_020769366.1, from coordinate 4,149,796 downwards.
TGAAGAATAGTCTCAGATTATTCAAAAACCTATATTGGGAAAATAGCTAGAAAAACACATGGCAACAAAGGATAAGAGAAAAAGAATAAAGGAGTCAAAAAAACTATTGTGCTGCACGGTTTTTAAATATTACTGTGACGTATGCAGTTGAAACTTGCAATTTCATGTTGAGCTATGTCAGTTTAACTTTGAAAGGAAGAATAATGAACATGCAAAGCTTTCATCCTTTATGGTAGCATCTGACTTTAGTTAATGGAAATTGATCGTAATATTTTCTTATATACGGTTGTCATTGTTCTTGCTGAAATAACAGGTCTTCTTTTTCATATTTATAGTTTAAATAATAGCCAGTATAACAGCTGTTAAATTTTCCATTAATCATAACTACAGTGATTGGGGAAATTTATACCTAAATTAGAATAAATGGCAAGTGAAGGTGAGTGAGATGAGATGAGATGGAGCAGCAGGGAACAAATAGTTGGCACTGAATAATTGATACCCATAGAAGTAAAAGGTGTGGGACAAATGGCTGTTTCAGAAGCAATATACAGTATTTAGAATCTGTTTAACTAGAGTTCTTGAATCAGCTTTCTAATACAAATGCTATTCATTTGGAAACATATTAGTGCAATGGAGTATGATTAGCTTATACTAATATAAGTTTAAACTGCCTCTGCTAAAGTCCAATGTTTGGAAATGGGTAGAACTAAAACATTTACAAAAATCTCATTCTGCTTAGAGAATTCAAAGGAAACTGCATTGGTACCAATCCTTTCAATATTGTGATGCGGTTAACTTAAATAATGATATCCTGTTGTGTTATAGCTTAATTATTTTAAACAATAAATCATAATTATGCCAGTGGGCAAGTTTACAGCTTGGTCCTTGAAACTTGAGTGCCCTTCATTAAGATGCAACAAACAACTTCTGTATTTCTTTAGGATTTTTTTAATGAGGATATGGAGCTTCTAACACAGAAATTGAAGGCTCTAGCTACAGATGGAAATAAGCATCGTGCTAAAGTAGACAAAAGGAAACAGCGATCTGTCTTCAGGGATGTCTTACGAGCTGTAGAGGTAAATTAGAACCAGTGGTGGGTTTCAAAATAGTTTACCATGGGCATGGCTTTGTGGGCATGCACACACTTTGTGTGTGTGCACAAAATGCACTTTGCGCAGGCGCAGAGGCTCTCTGACTCATCTTCTGCAATCCTGCACTCTCCCTGTCGCTTCAGCAGCTGACGTGCGGCAATCTGCTGTGCCGCACAAAGCAACTACGATTCAAAAGCACGGAATAAAGGTCAGTGTGGGTGGATGGGTGGGCCCAACAGCAGCTACAGCAGCTCCTTAGAACCAGTTCGGTCTCCACTGATCTTCGGCGCTACCAGTACGCCAGAACCAGACCGAACCGGTAGAATACCACCAGTGACTACAACGAGGAATAATTTTTTTTCACCTTACCTCAAAAGTACCTCACCTTTACCTCACCTTACCTTAAAAGTAATTTTAAGTCCTGATTTCTTTATACACTTGCATGCAAAGATATTAGAACTCCTTGCTCAAATTCTGTTTCAATTAATCCTTAAACAAATAGAAGCGGAGATAAACAGGCATAGAATCCAGATCACAAGAAGTATTAGTACTGCTTTATAAAACCCTAGTAAGACCACATCTGGAATACTGCAAGCAATTTTGGTCACCATACTCCAAAAAAAGATGTTGAGACTGGAAAAAGTTCAGAGAAGAGCAGCTAAGATGATCAAAGGCTTCAAGACTAAAACACGATGAACGGCTGCAGGATTTGAGTTTGGCTAGTCTAAAGAAAAGAATTAGGGATATATGATAGCAGTATTCCAGTATTTGAGGGGCTGCTACAAAGAAGATGAAGGTAAATTATTCTCCAAAGCACCTAAGGGCAGGACAAGAAACAATGATTGGAAACTAATCAAAGAAGCAATCTGGAATTAAAGAGAAATTTCCTAACCTTGAGGACAATTAACCAGTGGAACAGCTTGCCTTCAGAAATCTGGGTGGTCCACTGGATGTTTTAAGAAGAGACTAGACCGTCACTTATCTGAAATGTTATAGGTTCTACTTGAGCAGGCACACACTGGGCCAATCCCAGTGAGACAAGATAGTCCCTGGACCCATGCCATGAAGAGTTTTAAAGGTGATTAACACCTTGAATTGCACTTAGCTGAATTTATGGTTACTGTTTTAAAGATAAAATAAATTGGGAGCAGTTTTAGTAGTGAATTTTCCTGGACTTTCCTTGACATCAATGGTTCTGTGGAACTTGTGTTTCAGAACAGTGTTACTTAATAATTCTGTCTGCTGGCCAGAAGCATTTAGAACTTTTTTAATGGTTTGCTCTGCTCAGGAAGAATGAAGCTTCTGTTCATTGCTTATTTTTTGCATGCCACTGTATGGAGAAAATGCTTTACAGAACCAAGATATACCTTTTTGTAATGTCTTATTTTCAATTCATATTACTGGTAGCATCCATCCATATTTGTTTAATGCTAAGTAGTTGTATTATGTAGGAAAAACTTGTACTACGGTGTGTCTTTTGTGAAAGGTGATACTTGTCTAATGATAACAGTCAACTGTTCAGTTAAGTTGGCAAAAAACAAAAAAAACTTTTCCAAATCTTGGATTCTTGTTTTAAGCACTGAACTTCAGAATATCTGCAGTATTAACCTTTTGGGAGTAAGTCTTAGTTTAAAATGTGACTACCGATGTTTAGGATGAACAAGAAGAGTGCAAGATTTTCAGCAGTATTTAGAAAGTTTTGTGCATTTCTGTATTAGTAAACAAGTCTCTTAAGAGAAAAATCTGTTGTAGCCCAAAATATTAGAAGGATGTTCAAGGAAGGATGGCTTAGAATTTAAAAAACAGTAAATTTGATACAGGTGTTTTTTTCCTTAACAGGAACACGACTTTCCCACAGAGACAGTCAGGTTTGGACCAGAACGCATGTACATTGACTGTTGGGTTAAAAAGCAAACATACAATACTTTCAAGGGAATTTTAGGATCGGGAATGCAGTATCATTTACAGGTATACATTGAAATGAAATTATTTTGGCACCCTCTTGAATCTACTCTAAATAGCACAATGCAAAATCCCTAAACCAGTTTTTAAATTAGACAACGCATGTCTGCATAATAAGGGAAGAAAAAAAAATATAGGTAACAGATATATTAAATTTTTAGCAATACGGAAGGCGGCTCTCCTATTACTTTGCAAATTCTGCATATTAAAAGGGAGTTTTTTAAAACCTTGATCGAACATTTGCACAATTTGTAATGACAACATGTTTTATGCAGTCCAATGAGCTCCTCCGGACTATCTTTGAACTTGGTCCACCACTGATGCTTGATGAGGCAACCCTTAAGTCCATGAAGATAACCCGTTTTGAAAGGGTGAGTGATTCATACTCCGTTGTGTTAAATTATCTTAAATGCAATTCACTCACAGAATTGTTCAAAACCATAAATGACACGATAATATTTATGTTGTGAAAGAGGGAGAGTGTCAGATCCGTGTATCTGTCATTTCTTCAGTGGAAGAAGGAAAGGGGGAATGGACTGATAAAGATATCCTTCTTGATGTAACCTGAATATATTTAATATCAAATTTGTATAACCTGCACATGATACAATGGAGGGATGAAACCCAGATGGCCGCAACCTATCACCTCTGGGAGAGACAGCCAGGGGATGAAGAGACCATAAAAATTCCACAGTGAGACGTGTCCTGGGAAACCCTGGAAAAGATCCTTCTAAAAAGGGGGTGGGGGGAATTAACATGTTGGCTCTTTGTTTTATACTAAATACATATCAAGATAAGGGGAGGGGTTTTAAACTCCCTTATCTATCTCTGCATGCCTGAGAGATCTTAGAGGCTGCTTTAAATCCCTACATGAATTGTCTCATCTCAATAAAGGATTCCTTTTGATGCATTTGGTTTTCAGAAGTTCATTCTTGTTAATTGAATGGGAAAAGTTCTGTAGCCTGACAGAGAGGGAGCAATGGGAATCGAATGACAAGGTTTTGTGAGACCTGCTAAATTGCAGATTTGCACTTCTATAGTATCCAATCACTGCACAGACTTATTTTTTACTTAAAAGTTTCGTTCCAGTTAAAAGGATGCTAAGATAATCCAGGGAATGATCCGGTATCATTCCTTTATTCTATCCTATGTTCTTTGTATAAGATATTTCATTGCCTGTGTTATGACTGAAGTGGTACTGTCTTGTATCTGACATTTGAGAAATGTGATGGGTGTCAGAATATGAACTTTCAAGGCTGAATTTTAACTTCTATGCATCGTACTATAAAGAAAGAAGTGTGTGATTGTATTAATGTTTAATACTGTTTGTTTATTTAAAAGATTTAACATAGCCGCCCATCTTGCGACTGATTAAGTTAAAGCCAACTTAATACAACAACGGCAACACAGTTTAAATGCTAGAATGGGTAATATTTGGCAAAAATTCAGATTCCAATGGAAAGGTTGAACTATATTTCCAGTATGCATTTTGGATGATTCGAAGCCTGGTATTACTGTCTCATAATTTCCCAGACTTATAGTCCTGGGGGATTTCAACCTGCCTTCTCTGGGGGCGGGGGTGGAAGTAACCCGAGATTTAATGGAAGCCATGACTTCCATGGGCTTCCAGGTCATCCAGAGCCTAACTAGTAATAGTGGTCACACACCCGATTTGCTGGTCTTATCAGAGCTGTGTCTATGAGACCTGGAATTAGTGGACCTGTCCTTGGTCCCCTTGTAATGGTCGGATCACAGTCTGGTGGCAATGTGTTTCTCAAAAGCTGCACACACACACACCCTGCAGGGAGACAGGACCTATTAGATTGGTCTGCCCCCGTCGACTAATGGACCCAGAAGAAGCTGGGGGTTATAACTGCAGATCTACTGTGCAGTCCAGCCAAGCTCTTATTCGCTGTTTGGAATAGGAAGGTGACTGAGGCTCTGGATAGGATTGTACCCTTGCGACCTCTCCTCATCTGTAAACCTCTCTGTGCCCTGTGGTATACAGAGGAACTGAGGGATGAAACACATGAGGAGATGTCTAGAGCTTCCTGGCAGAAGGTAGGAGATGAACTCGATTGAACACAGGTAAGAGCTGCTGCTAAGGCCTACCTCATGGCAATTTGTCTGGCGAAGTGTGAATACTTCTCCACACTAATTGTGTCTGCAGATAATCACCCAGCAACCCTCTTTAAGGTGAGCCACCTCCTCCTGGGGAAGGAGGAGATTGAGGTCCACCTGAATGGGCGTGCCAAGTAATTTGCGGATTTTCTGGAAGACAAAATTGCTCGACTTCATTCCCGGTTAGATGTTGGTGTGGTTGCTGGTCAGTGGAAGCTCCTGAGGCAGGTTCTTGCCTGTTATCTGAGAATGGTTTGATCCTGTTGCTCCTGAGGAAGTGGACAGAATCCTAGGGTGTATGTGCACAAGCACCTGTGTTTTAGATCCATGTCCCTCCTGGCTTGTGAAAGCTTCCCATGAGGTAACAGGCGGGTGGACTCTGGTAGTGATTAATGCTTCCCTACAGGAGGGGACGGTGCCCCAGCACTTTAAGGAGGCTGTGGTCCCCCTTAAGTAGCCAACATTGGACTCCACCTGTTTGGATAATTTCCAACCTGTCTCCAATCTTTTTGGGGAAGATTGTTGAGAAGGCGGTCACACTGCAGCTCCAGAGGTTTCTGTATGGAACGGATTATCTTGACCACTACCAGTCAGGATTCAGGTCTGGATTTGGGACAGAAACGGCATTGGTCACACTTTCGGATGATCTCTGGCAGGAACGGGATGGGGGTTCCTTGCTGTATTTGACCTCTTGGCGGCTTTCGATACCATTGACCATAGGATTTTCCTGGGGCGGCTTCAGGGGATGGGAGTGGGAGGCCTTGTGCTGTCCTGGTTTACTTCTTTCCTCTGCGGCCGCTCTCAGTCAGTGTTGATAGGAGGGGAGAGATCCAGCCCTCGCCCATTGCTTTACGGGGTTCTGCAGGACTCGGTACTCTCTCCACTCCTGTTCAACATTTATATGAAGCTGCTGGGCGAGATCATCCATCACCATGGACTGAGGTATCACCAGTATGCTGATGATACTCAGCTGTATGTCTTGGCCCGTGGTGAGTAAAACGTTGCTGTGTCCTCCCTCTCACAGTAGTACCTGGAGGCTGTTAGGGGTTGGATGGGGAGCAATGGGTTGAAACCAAACCCTTGCAAAACTGAATGGGCTCTGGTTTGGGGTTTGTTGGCTCAAGGAGAATTGCCACCTTTGGTCTTGGATGGGGTGGCACTACCCCAAACAGACCTGTGCATAATCTAGGGGTTTTCTTGGACTCATGACTCAGTCGTGGCCAGGAGGGCCTTTGCGCAACTGCAGGTTGTGCACCAGTTACGCCCTTTCCTGGACCAACAGTCCCTACTGACAGTCACTCATGCCCTAGTCACTTCACGTCTTGATTGTTGCAACGTACTCTACATGGGGGCTGCCCTTGAAGAGCATCTGGAAGCTCCGGTTGGTACAAAATGCAGCAGCCTGCATGGTTTTGTGCAGACCCCGGTGTGTACATGTTTAATCTCTCCTGCAGGAGCTGGAAAATTGCCGATTTGCTTCCAGGCGCAATTCAAAGTGCTGGTTGTCACCTTTAAAGCCCTTCATGGTTTGGGACCAGGTTATCTGAGGGACTGTCTCTTGCCGGTCACATCTACGTGACCCATCAAAGCAAGGAGGCAGGATACGTTGCGAGTCCCGTTCCTGAGGGACATATACCTGGTGGGACTCAGGAGAAGGGCCTTGTCTATGGTGGCTCTCTCTGGATCTTCATTCCCCCAGAGATTAGAATGGGCCCATCTTCCGGAAGATATTGAAGACCTGGTTCTGGCAGCGGGCCCGGGGAACCCAGAGCGGGATGGAGTTCATCAAATGGCTCATGTGATCCGCTGTCATTGGGAAGGGGGGTGGGACTTGGGGGTGATTCTCTCCCCCCCCCCCCAGATTTTGTTCTAGTGTACTTTATTTATTTATTTGATTCTTTTTGATAGTTTTTATTGTTTTTTTAAAATATAGCTTTACATTCTCTAAGCCGCCTCGAGTCACCATAGGCGAATAGGTGGCAATATAAATTCAATAAATAAATAAGTTCATCTTGAATGCAGTTTGAGTTGGTTATCACCTGGGTTTGAAATAATTAGAAAATTCAGGGTGCATTACTACCAAGGAGATTGCAGATTAACTTGAAAAGCTGCCTTAAAATTTCTATGTCAATTCTGCCCCTGCGTGTTTTCCAAGTAATTTTGCATATAGAGCTTTTGTAAACTGGGATCTCTTGATAATAAATATCCCAATGATTTTGCTTTAATTTAGGATTACTGAATGAAAACGTCTGTTAGGATTTAGTACAGAAAATAAAGCAAATTTAAAGTTGGGAGTGGAATGTAATTCTAGCTCAAAATAAAAATTAAAAAAAATCTAATTTACAATATATGCATTAATGGAAAATATGTTAAAATGGATCTGTTGAATAAACCCCAAAGTTGTCAGAAAAATATTTAATGTTGGCTAAGATTATTATGATTATGATTGTACTTTCCTGTTTTCATAGCATATGTACAACTCTGCAGCATCCAAAGCTCGGACTAAGGCTCGCAGCAAGTGCCGTGATAAAAGAACAGATGTGGATGAGGTGTTCTAGAAGAAGTCTTCAAAGCCCTTTAACGTTTTTTTTTGTTAAATCTTGTTTGGGTACAATTAATTTTAGCGTGCAGAGTTAAATCATCTTTTTAATTGTGTCAGTTCCACATTTTGTATAGCACTTGATGTATGTTAAATTGGCTTATATTGTATAAATGAGATAGGATGGTAGGAGAGAATTTCCTGATAAAATATATTGGGTAAAAATCAACTTTTTACTTGGAAAAATTCTTAATATTCAATTAGTACTGAGGAGACTCCTGATTCGCTTTTTAAAAATTTTTTGTTGTAATGTAATGAAATCTTAAGAAGTACGTTATTTGGAGATGAGTGTCTCTTGATAAAAGCTGCTATTTGACAATCAGTTAAACATTTTAAAAATAAATATCCAATTTATTACAGTGACATGAACATAATACGGCAATATTATCAAATTCTAGTGATATATTGTTAATGAAATAGCACACAAATGTTTGACATTTATATGCTGAACTTGGGGAATAAAAATATATCTGAATTTTTGCATGAAATGTGTATGAATAATGAAAATTTTCAAATATAAAAATTTTCTTCTGGCTTTTGTTATTCATTCAATAATCATTGTCAAATATACTTCACAACATTCTGCTTGGTCAGCTATTGGTACTATTGCTATGTACCTGTATGTGCTGGAAGGGTAAGTCGCATAGTTAACTACAGTAGTTAACTGCTGCCTAAATGCAAATTGGGCATTTTGAAAAAAAGTAAAAAAAGCGAAATACTTTCCTTTGCTTATTCTTTATTATCCAGAATTGTGCATGCAACTTCCTACTTCAGCATTTTTGGCAGCATCTGCCTCTGAGCATATATTTAATATGGTTTCCCACCCCAGTTCTATCTACCCTGTTTTAATTTTGGTCAACGGTAGCAGGAGTTAAAATGAATGATGCACCCTAAGTCTATTGTAAAAAAGAGAAAAACCAAGCTAATCGTGGAATGAGAAATGCATCGAACAAGTGTTAGAAATTCTTGTATTGACCTGACTCTGAAACTTGATTTGATCTGCTGTGTGTCTTCTATGGATTTGCCCTGACAGCATCCTTCATTAAATATCAAGTCGTTTGCAGTCTTAATGAGTAAGAGAAATAAAAGTAAATGTAAAAATATAAATTGTAAAAAAGCTGTTATATTAAAAAAAAAGGAAAGTGGAAGTACTTGTATTAGAGCAGTACAGTGGCCTCTTAAATGTAAACAGTTTTCCAATTCTGATCAAAGGAAAGAAAAGGCAGGTGATACTATATTAACAATTATCTGTTTCAAGAGAATGAAATGTACATTAATAACCTAAGCATTGTTTTCAACTGCTTCCTAAATGTTGGCTCACCCATCGCTAACAGGTAACAGTTAATCAGAGTTGGAAGGGATGGACATAGATGGTTTCAACTTCTACCCTCAAAACAACGCTATAGGACTCTGCATATCTGAACAACAAGACACAAGGACAGTTTTCCCCTGAATGGCATCACTCTGCTACACAACTAATTCCTACAACACTGTCAAATTAACTACTAAGACTATTACTATTCTTCTCATCCTTACTAGTACCTATCTCTTCCCACTTATGGCTAAATCCATGTTGCTTGTATCTTTACAACTTATATTGTTTTTATTGTTTCCTAGCATGATTTGATTGCTTGTTAGTATCCTATGACTATCACTAAATGTTGTATCTTATGATTCTTGACAAATATATTTCATTTCTTTATGTACACTGAGAGTATATGCACCAAAGGCAAATTCCTTGTGTGTCAATTACACTTGGCCAATAAAGAATTCTGTTCTATTGTTTACAACAACTTTCTGAAATAGTTTTTTTGAAAACTGGCATTTTGTTTTCTCATGATAATGTTATTTTCGAAGTACTGGAAGAACACATAATACAAAAGCATTGTGTTGCATTGAAATTGGCTTGGCTTGGCCTTGGCTTGGTTCCTGACTTGGATTTTTTAAGCCCTCTGGCTTCCATGAAAACATCCCATAATTATAAACCGCTAACCATGGAGAAATAATATGGGGTGGGGTTTTTTTGCTTTACTTTATACATATTGTAAATACGAACTGTGACTGTAATAGTATAATGTGACTTTTATGGTAAATGGATATAATTAAATTACAATGTTTTACTATTTTCAAATAAGTGTTATTTAAAACATTTACTATTAGCAGAGGATGTTACGTAGGGCATGTCATTTAATGGAGTGAAAATTAATTTGCATTTTTTTTTCAGTGAGGGGTTCTAAAAATAGGTGTTTTTACACCGAGAATTCAAATCTGTTATTTTTGCAATTGCACAATGCTTAGCATGGTATGGTAAATCCACGTCTGATCATATACCCCACAAAAGCCTCTTGTAACTCAGATAGTGTTAACTTTATCTTCTCAAAATTACACCTTGTACTACAAAAATTAGGTTTTTTTTCTGCATAAATCTTATCTAGCTAAGCAAAAAAGAATCCATGTAATCATAAACTAACATCAGAAAGCAATTATCTGAGTTACAAAAATGTTTAAACGAGTTTCATCAAGTCTTGTTTTGATTCAATTCTTCAATATCACCCGCCCACTTGCTTCTTGGCCTCTTATATAACCCGCACATTTTTTATGTGTATGCACTCTGCTTACCGCCTCTGTGACCTGTTTCACACCTCTCTATTGGTTGGGCATGAGAGAGCCACTGTGATACTTGCATTACTTCATCAATGACCTTTTTCAGTTCCACTGTAGTCAGTTTGAACATCAAAGGTGGCTCATGTACATCTTCAGACCAGTCAATAACTCCAGCGGAGTGCTGCAGCTGTGGATGCAGGGTGTTTTTCGTGCATGTACAGAAAAATCTTGCAGCGCATCTGCACCTCTTAAGTCAATGATCTTTTGCACACCAACTCTCCTCTCTTGAATGTCATCTGAACACAGAGTGTCAGGATTATCATTTCACTGAAAACATATCATGCTGAATGGTTGGCAAAACAGTATCTAGTACAGCCTTCTTTTGCAGTCTGACTTGTTGCAACTGGCACAACACTTTGCACAAGCCTTTAATCCAGGAATGTTTTACTTCGATGTTGAACCAGCAAAAGTAGTACACACGAACAATGTATTCCACTATCATTCCTACTATTTTGTAGAGTTTCGCCTTTAAAGCCATGTTTTGTAACCCATATTCGACAAAACCTATTTGCAGTTGTCAACCAGTGTGAATCGCTTACAGAGCCAATTTCCGAAAGGGGCAGATCTGTGGGAAGTCCTGTCCTTGTCTGTGTGATCCTATATCCATATGCTTGATCAGTAAAGAGATCCAAGTATTTGTAATCCACAAGGCTCACCAAATCCCCAAGAGGTTATAGATCTCAGTTCACTGTTGAGTATGTTTATAATCCAGAGCTAAGGCTAAAAAAGAGAAAATAAAAAGAGAAAAACCATCCACTTAGACACAAAACAAATCCAAGCCTCTGCTTCATTTTGCAGGTTGCATTTATAATCCACAATAATTCAAGGCATTCCACTGTTTTCACTGTGTATCTCCAACTTCAGTGTAAACAGTTTGCAGGTGTTATTATATTTTAGAGTTTTATTCTAACTGCCCCAGACAATATTCTTCTTTTCACTTGAAATGTCCTCTCCAACCAGTAAATCTCTCTCTTCCTCAATTTCTCCATTTTTACTACAGCATTTCAAAAAAAATCCCCCTCAAAAAAATCCAAAGTAATTTTTTTTTAAAGAATCCATCCAACCTACGTTGCCATAAAAACAATTCCAGTATTTTTAAATGTTAGCGTAAAAGAAAAAACTAGTCTGGGCTTTCCTGTAACTTTAGCCTGTGCTTTTTTAAAAAAATCAGGCTCTTTCCGGATCCATCAAAAGCTCGCAATTTTAGCTGCCGCTAAGCTTGGGAGTTGAGAAAAAGACTCGCTGCCTCCACCTCTTGAGTCTCACTCTCAAAAAAGAGAATTATTTTGGGGGAAGTTCCACCCAAAGATTAAAAGTATTCTTGCCCAGATCACTCACACTGCTGCTCAGTCTTCCACAATGATCTTCAGTCGGGCTGTCTCAGCTTGGACTTTTTCTTTTTTTCAAGGAGAACAGAAAAAAAGAGATTTCATTACAAAATGTATGAGATACAGAAAAAGCATTCATTTGGGGACTAGTTATAACCTATACAGCAATAAAGAACAAGGAAAAGAGGCAAACACAAAAGAGATTGACAGAAGAACACTGGAAATAAACTTACAGGAAGAACTGTAAAAAAGATTTTAAAAAACCCAAATAGAATTAATAAAGCACAAACTTAATGGAAACAGAAGAATTAGCACAAAAAATTAAAAGAACAAAACAAAACTATTTTGAAAATGCCAATAAACTCAGGAAAATGGTTACCCAGTGTTTCATTACAGCTTATTAAAATCTGAGTCAACCTCATCTTTATGGTCAAACCCCTCCTTCTATCCCTGAAACTTTTACGATTGAAGGTGAACAGCATTTTGAGATTAAGCAGATTCTGGACTCCTGGGTCCATCGGGGGAAGGTTCAATACAGTGATGGAATTCAAATTTTTTTACTACCGGTTCCATGGGTGTGGCTTATTTGGTAGGTGTGGCTTAGGGAGTCATGTGACTGGCCAGGTGTGGCTAGGCAATCAGGTGACTGGCTGGGCATGGCTTGGCAGTCATGTGACTGACTGGGTGTGGCCAAGTTGACATCACTGACTTCTTTGCCCTAATGACCTACAAAAAGAAGATATACAAAAAGGTAATTTATTATTTTTTGCACTTCCTGCTTTCCAAGCAGTCACCATGTTTCCAGTGTCTTTCTTCCCCACTTGGAACTGAACCCAGAAGGCTATTTCTTCCAACAATATCAAAATGAATAAAAAAAAATATTAGAATGTGCAGAAATGAATAAATTAATTACAAATTTACAATCAAGGAGAAGGCTTAGAATACTTTTTAATGTAGAATTTCTTTTATCAATGGCTAACTAACAGAAACAGAAGTTAAAAATGTAAAAGTATAAAAGAAAACACCAATTATATAAGGAAAGTTCAGTAAAAAGCATAAGCAAATATTATTAGTATTTGATCATTGTTAATGTGTAGATAACTTCAGGAGCATATCCCCCCAAATACTGCAGATAAAACCAGCTTTTTACTTAATTCCCAGACAAAGCCACTGCAATAAAAACCTTGGATGCATGATTGTTGACCCAAGGATCCAAAACCTCACACCAGAAATCTCAGCCCTTCTGCCTTTAAGAAACCCCCAGTCAAACAAGCGAGGCAACAAAAACCAACACTAAAATACAGCCATTATTAAGGTAACTCACCTGGAAGTCCCCTTTTCCTGATTCCTGGTAGAATTAACCACCATGATAGGAAAGAGAAAAGACTCAGGCAAGAACAAAAACAGAGCAATCATGAACACTTGAAACTCATCAAACAGGCTCAGTTCCAGAAATCTCAGCGTGTTAGCAACAGCTTTACTAATAGCAAAGCGTTATACCCTAAAACAGGTTATCAATTTTCTTAGAAAGTAAAGTTGCTTGTCTCATAAAAGCAGCTGGACTTCATGTAAACTGTCCCCTGCCTGCTTCAAGCATCAACTTCATAAAATGCCAGGACATGTTGTTATCATAACTACACAACTGAAAAAAAAAATCACACTGTAACTGCATTGTAAGCAGACCCACAAAACTATACAACTGAAAAGAACAACTATCACATTTACACGCACACACTCTCACAAAGCAGATACAGCTGGAAAAATCTAAAAATATAGCTTTAATTAATTTAGAGGCACGCAACATCTCACACAACTTAATTTGAAAGAACTTACACACACACCACAATGACAATCTCACAAAGCAGCTGCTTTCTAAAAATAGAAAAGCAGCTAAAATTTCCTAAATTTTATATGACTATTTCCTTAAAAAAAAAATCCTAAACAAAAGTAAAATTTCCTAAAAAATTTTTAACACACATCCAGGGGTCTTCAAATTTGACAGCTTTAAGACTTGTGGACTTCAACTCCCTGAATTTCCTCCTCCAGTCATGTTAGCTCAGGAATTCTGGGAGTTGAAGTCCACAAGTCTTAAACTTGCCAAGTTTGGAGACCCTTGGTTTCAATCATGAAAAAGAAGACACTTACTTATCCAATTGAAGAAAGCAGGCAGATAGAATCAGTTGCTCGCCGATGAGCTGGATGCAGAGACAGGCAGTACAAGCAAGGCAAGAGCAGCAGCAAAGGGCAGTGGCCACCGCTGGCAAGAAGCTCCAGGGGCATTCTGAAGCCCAGCGCCTGGGGTGGACAGCCGCAATGACTAGCAACTGTCCCACAAGGGACCCCCGGTGGCTTGGGCAGCTACACCAGGGTGTGGCCTGTAGGCCCCAGCTGCTGGAGGCTTTCGGAAGCCCAGGGTTGAGCCCAGGTGGTGGGAAGAAGTGGCCCCTGGTTTTGGAAGCCTGGGGCCAGATGGCAGGGGCTAGCGAGTCAGTGCTCACCTGGTACTGTATGCAGGAGGAGGCAGGTCCAATGCAGGCAATGTGGAAAAGTAGACGCAACTCAAGTCAGCTTAGGCAGGCAAGCCACAGAGAAGACTAGCATGCGCAAGTGATCAGGCCACATGGCGAAGCGTTTTTATAGGGATGGGCTTGGGATGGGTGGAGCGAGCGGTGAGGATGCAGGCGGGGCAAGCGAGGGGTGAGAGGGCAGCCAGGCAGAGCAAGCAAGCAAGTGGTGACCATCGGGTGACCGGGTGACCAATTTGGGGGCGTGGCCAGCCAGAAGTTGCTACCGGTTTGGCGACCCACACCAAATTCTTGCTACTGGTTCGCCTGAACTGGTGTGAACCAGCTGAATACACCACTGGTTCAATACCTAGTGGCATGGAAGGATTTCCTGGGTTCTCAAAGTGAGTAGGTTGGTAAATCTCATGTCTTTACATTGCTTAAATGCTTCCACACCCAATTTCCTAACAAACTGAAATGATCATATTTTCCTTGCTTGTTTTTGCCTTTTCCTTTTGCAGATGCAGATCTCCTTCTTCTAGAGGGGCAGTATGTCAGGTCCCTGTCAGAACGTTGCCATGCTGGACAGGAGAGGGGAGGCAATATAAATAGTTTGCATATTTTTACTTTTGCTGTAATTGCTTGGGAGCTTGAGGGAGGAGAGGTTCATACAATTTCCATCGACCCTTCCTGACTGGTTTGTGCTGAGTGTTCAAGACCGCCATGCTCCAAGGATGTCATCTTCTCCACCATGCTGCCTCAATGAAGTCAAAACACCTTTGCAGCAAATCATTGACTAATGATGGGTACTGTATATTTGGGTGGGGGCTGAAAGGGAAAGTTAGCTTTACGCTTTGCGCCTGATTCTCAGACTGCCTGGCTTTTCTGCAATCACTCTCTCTCAGTAAAAGTTCCTTTTGAAATGTGACTCATTTCAAGAGCTTTACTTTCTTGGGAAGGGAGTTAAGGCACACAAAAACAGGCACACAAAAAATGTTTTAAGGGAAACAATTATTTTGGGATCCTCTTTATGGCATAGATAGATTATTAGAGGGACCCTCTATCTCCTATAACCACAGACTATTTAGTAAGCTCAGGAAGAGTTGGCATGTTTCAAGTGGGTTTGATGAAATAATGCAGGGACTTAGGGAACCTTCTTATGTGTTGCATACCTGCCCTCTGAAAATATTTCCACCCCCAGAGAACCGTTTAGTTCCCACCGTGATAATGTTCTGCTGGTTTTCAGAAACCTGACTATAACGAAGAAGAGGATAATATAAAGTGAAGAACATCCACACATTTGCAAATGTGGTAAAATTAAGAGTGTTTTCTACAAGTTGGCTTTTAATTTACCACATCCAATCAAGTATTTGAAACCTGACAACTTTGCAGAGACGAATACTAAATATAGATGGCAACAGCATTCTGCTTCAAGAGCTGAGCTTGTGGCTCTCATTAACACGTTCAAGTGGATTTGGAGAAGACAAAGAAACCACATTGCTGATATATGCATTTTTCCAGCATTTTATTGTGAAAGAAAACATAAGATTAATTGAGGATGGTTTAGATGTGAGTAATATTCAGTTCTCTAAGCCTTTAAATGTGTTAAGAATTTATTCTTTCATTAACCGAAGTATTTATTGATGTATTTATTGATAGCCTTTGCATATTAAAGTTATTGATATGACATATGATAGTGGTAACTTAAAGAATTAGTCCTGAGTCCTCTGTAAAGAAAGTTTCCATTTCCTCTGGTCAGTCTGAAAGTAAAAAATGGATACAGCATTATGTTTTTAATTGTTCAAGAATCATAAATGTATAATGGGATTGCAAGCTTTGGGTATTTCAAATGATATTTAAAATAAATCACCATATATTTATATTAGATGAATATAAATAAACATAAATATGTGTTGTGTTAGATTGAAGTAGCATCCTATTTCCTAATTTTTGTTTCTTGCGTTTAGAGAAAAATAGAGTACCCACCTTTAAAGTATCAAATAAGCTCAATACTGGTTGTATAGATTCAGACGATTAGAGAACATGTTTTCAAATGCAGTCTGACCTAGATGTTGAGCTTATCCTGAACAGCTTCCAAAGGGACAATCCCAAAATAGCAACAACGACATGGCTATTGGATGTTATTCCTTTCCAGCACATAATATTTTCCCAAAGGAAAAGTAACCCATCTGTTCTGAATTTAATCTGCATTTAATCAATGTTGCATATATAATTTTCTAATCAGCATGGCCCGTTCTTTATGATTGCAACCTCTCATTACAGCCATCAATAGTTGGAGCAGAATGAAGTTTTCTGGGTTTTATGATGTCATGATGTTTGAAAGAATCCTGTTTCTATAAGCTTTCACTAAAGAATTGAACATTTAATTGAAGTTAAAAGTGGTCTGTGGTTAAGTTCTAAAACTGATGGCAAATAAGCAATCCATTGATTGCTTATTTGCCATCAATTTTAGAACTTAAACACAGACCACTTTTAACTTCAATTAAACGTTCAATTCTTTAGTGAAAGCTGTAGAAACAGGATTCAAGAAGTAGCAGTAAATAAAATTCATATATAGTATTTGTACAGCATAAGCTGAGTAAGCAGTGTAACTCAACACAGTTTTGCAGCTGAACAGTGTAGATGTGGGGAAATGATAGATTTAAGGAATTCAGGCCATTCGGAAAGTTTGTATATGATCATTCACATGTACATATTTACATATAGCTTATGCTGCATGACCAGGACATGTTCCTTTCCCTCATCTTGAGCATGCTTGACTACAACAACTACAAAAATCAAACCATCCTTTTTTTTTTCATTTTAAATAAAGTCTGTTATCATTTCATAGGTATCATGGAGGGTTCATCTGAAAGTGTCTTTAAAAATTCACACGAAGAAGGGAAACTTTATGCTGTTGATTCATTGAACAATTTAAATGAACATATTTCTGCAGTTCAAACTCAGCTCCCAAGTATGTATGCTACACAATATTTTGTTCACGGTTTTCCAGATTTATGTATACTGTTTACTTGGTGGCATTTAACAAGATAAATATGTTCTCGAATGGTTTAGAGAAATGAATAGAATAAATAATTAAACAAGAACAAGAAACTCCTGGTCTTCTGGATGATGCTGAATTGGAGTTTCCAATAACATCATTGACCATGCAGGAAATTGTGGGTTAATCATTTCTGGACAACCATTTCCCATCCTTTGAAGATTTCAACACATTTGGGTTTATTGAGTTAAAACTAACTTCTTCATAGAGTAGAGGGTATAATACACTATGTATGTATTATAGCTTTAATCAATGTGAATTTTTCATAGTTTAAAATATTTAATTCAAAGTTTATAGCAAACCATGGCTAAATATTTTAGGCTACAGAAATAAAGATTGTAATTTTTACACAATTATTCACTAATAGAGTAAAAGTAATACTGTATAAACTTATTTTAAAAGATTGGTTGGTATTTATACTATACATGTGTTTTTGATCCTGTTTGGAAACTATTAATTTTTTTTTACTATAAGTCAAATAACCTTTAATCTGTATATTTATCTCTTGCATTCAGTGGTGGGATTTAAATAATTTAACAACCGGTTCTCTGCCCTAATGACCAGCTGGGTAGGCATGTGACTGGGTGGTCATGTGACTGGGTGGTCATGGCCAACTCCACGTTACTCACATCGAGGGGCACTTCACCTCTCGTGACCATGGTAATGCTGCAACAGTTGCAAGTGTGAAAAACGGTCCTCTCATATATTAGGTTCACCTTTAAAGTTGCATTACTGAAATAAATGAACTTTTGCACGATATTCTAATTTTTCGAGTTTCACCTGTATACAATCACTTAGCTTTGCTGACACTAATTTTGTGCAAAGTATGCATTCATTCAGAAGAAAAATAAAATTTGAGTTTAATTCCTTGAGTGCATACAGTCCTACACTTTTCCCTAGCAGTTAATCAATTATTGTGTTTGGCTTGGGGTCTTGTCTGTAACAAAGTGCCGAATACTATATAGCAAAGCCAAATTCATAGTCCAAGCAACCTGAAGCAATCCTGGTCTGCTTCAACACTAGCAGAAGGGTCAGGGAGTTTGAGCAGCAAGATGTATGAATTCAAGAAGCTAATGATACGAGTACAAAGGTCTGTCGTTGAAGATGAGATTTAGAAATCAAAGAACTCAAGATTGAAATAAGGACTGGCATGCTGGAATTCATATTCTTGATGAGATTCACTTTCCTATTGTGATATATCAGATATACTCAGTGGTGGGACTCAGCCGGTTTTCACCAGTTTGGCAGAACCAATACCTAATTTTTTGTTGAGTTTGGCGAACTGGCTCCCAAATGGCCAGACTAGCGTGTTTGTTGCGATCTGCCTTTGCAGCAAGCAAGAGGGTTGGAGACATGTGAATCCATGCTAGTCTAGTGTCTCAAAAAAAAAACAGTTTTTTCCCCTCCCTGCTCCTGGATTTTCACTGCCAAACTGTTTAACTTTCTTTAAAGTTTACTTGATGCCGACTGGGAAGGATCTGCATTCCGCATCAAGTAAACTTTAAAGAAAGGTAAACAGTTTGGCAGCAAAAATCCTTCCCTGTATGTGAGACCAGGGTTTTCCCCTGCCCCGATCCTGAATTTTTGCTGCCAGACTGAACTTCTGCGCTAGGTCTGCAAATACCAAATGCAGAAGTACACCTGCAGGAGAGTTAAATGCCTATAGATGTCAAAGTGGATTTTTTTCCAATTTCTTGCTTAAGTCTCTTAGCTGTCAGTTTAGGAAAAGGAGAAAACCAAATCTTTTCCCTTTTCTCTTTCCTTCGCAGCTTAAAAATCTTCTTAGGGAACAATGTTATTGTTTTTTAACAGTTTCAATTCCAGGGTACCTTATTTGTTGCTTTTGCTGTTTGACCCGGTCAACCAAAACTTTCTCTTCTTATCTTCCTCCTGTACATTCTTTTCCGGTCGAGTTCTTCTTTGTGGTGGCCATTTCTGACCACTGCTGCAACCGCCTTCGGGAAAGGGAGTAATGGCCAGCTAGGGAGGAGAGATGTGGCTCTCCTCAACCCTGTTGGCAGTCTCCCCCCTCTTCACCACCTCTACAGGGTGGCTTAGCCCCGAAACCATCCGGCTCGAGGCGCTCCAGTGGCGCACACTGATCGAATCCTTGCAGAGATGAGGTTTCAGCCTGTCGTTGAAGAAGCTCAAACCGGAAGTCCGCCAAATCCTAATGTTAACACACATGTTTATATTGAGATATAATCCTTCATTATTTAGTTATTCAATATTTCAATGCTCCATTCTAATGCCATCACTATACATACATAATAATACCATCTTTCAATGTCTAATCTTTCCGTCTAGCTATTGCTTTATATAAAAGTGTGCATTCTTATTACTACCTGTATTCTAGTTTTTAATCAGGCCGTCATTATATTAAAAAATATTTCCTTTCTATCCATCATATCTTGTCTGTTTTAATACTTCAATTCTTATTCCTTTTTTAGCTTGCCTCCCATACTCCTCTCTTGGACCTTGTCTCTATCTACATCTTTACTATTTAGTCTAAATATTTCTCTCATCTCTATCCTCCTATGCTGCCAGGACTCCAGAATGTCTGCTCGAGCCCCTATCTCCTTTTCGAAAGTATCTTCCTGCTTATCTGCTTCCATTTTTAAATCTCTTAAGGTACTTTTCCCTTGATTTATTTCATCAGTCATTATTATCTTTATTGTTTTCTCCTTCTTGTCTTCTTGCTTTATTTGCTGATTTGTCTGTTCTATCTTTTCCTCCATTCTTTCTGTTGTCTCCTCTCTCCCTTATTAGATACAAAAATCTATTTTAAGAAATACGTTGCTTTTTTCAATTCTTGTCTCAAAAATGCAAAAATCAGTTTTCAGTAACTGCAGTCAGGGGCTTTTATTGTTTTTATCCTGCCAATATCTCTGCCTTGTCCATCTGCGTATGTACAGTATATTAGCTCAAGATGGTTTCCTGTTTTCCCCAAAAACATTAAAATGGTTCTGGAGGCCACAGGTTGTCCTTTCTTGCTCTAATAGTTTATTTATATCTGTAAAAACAAGTAGAAGGTAGCATCTTTAGAGGAACCCTATTAGTTAAAGTACATATTTCTGTATACTGTGTATAAATTTCAGCAACAGTTTTCAATATCTCATTATAAATAGTCTGACTGTTTAGGCCAAGTCTACTTCTTATGTAGTATATTCCCTGACAGATAGTTGCCAGCCTGCAATTTGACACATTCAGCAAAGATCAATCTTGTTTTAATAATTGGGTTTTGAGCTTCTTCTGTGTAATAAGTTCCTGATAGTCAGAAATTATGTTCATATTCCCCATTGTCTTTTCTCAAAACTAAAAATATCCATTTCCTTCAACTTATCCTAAAACTAAGTTCCGAATCCCAATCATAAATCATTTTGCTGAAATAGGAAAAAACAGAAGGTTTATATCACCATAGGAGAGATAGTAAAGGTCACGTGATAGTGCTGTGTATCACTTGTAAGAATGGTAAATAAACCAGATTCAGTGTCTGGAATGATAGATGTATACAGGCAAGCTACAAAATTTCATTTTCATGTATACTAATTAGTATACATTCAAAGTGACAATAAAGTTATTCTAATCTAATCTAATCTAATCTTGGAGCCATCCCTGTCTTCCATGAGCTCCACCCCACATGCAGGATGAGCCTCCCGCAACAGCCAACCAGATTCTGAGCCGGATTGCTTCAGCTGTGAGGAGCCTGGCCTAAGGTTTCCATCACCCAGGCAGGCTTCCTGAAGGTGATGGGAACTGCAGTCCTCTGCAGCTGAAGAGTTTAGCTGAGTGGAAGTTGAAGTTGAGCACACCAGTAAAGCAGTGGTACGCCCGAGCGAGGAAGTGTTATGAGCTTTGAGGGTGCACGCATCTGTTTCTGCAGCTTATGTGCAGAATTCATACCATGCCTTCCCATTGGCATTCAAGGAGGCTAATTGTGGTAAATGCAAATAATTTGTTTGCAAAAGGAAGAGATGGGTTACAATATTGATGACGAATGTAAATGAAAAGGCAGTTTCCTCCCCCACTCGGTGAAATCTGAATTGCGTCCCAGAGTGGGACATCTCAGGATGTCCAGTTTTCCTTCCAGTTCTTCTCCGGAGGAAGAGAAAGCCAGCAAAGCCTGCGGGGCAGTCCAGGCTGCTTCTGGAGGTTGCTTTGGGGTGAGGGTGAGGGAGAGAAGCTAACGGTTGAGGCTCCAGCCAATCCTCACCCCCGCCCGCCCACTAGATACCCCGATCCAGGGACAAAAAAGAGGCAGCCTCTGCTTGCCTCTACCCCAGTTCTCGTCATTCAGGTCACCTCACAGCCCTAACATTCAGGCTCTAAACCTAACCCTTTCAGTGTATCATTCTTTTATACTTAAAATGGTTGTTAGGGCAGAGAACCAGTTGTTACATTATTTGAATCCCACTACTGGATATACTGCTATTCACGGATCTGATTTGCAGCAGTAGTTCAGAGTAATTTTCATAAACACTGCCTGGTAGATAGCCTGTGTTCTTCTCAGTACAGATTAACTGATTTCTTTCAAACTTTTTGATAAACGGTTTCAGTGAATAGGCTGTAGCACAGAGTGATTGTGTGCATATATCCCATGTTTTCTATCAACATTTCCTATATGTACTTTATATAATTGTGAAATAAACAAGTTCTTCTGGTGCAGAATTATAATATTTATAACATGTTACAAGATTTACATCTTTAGTTATCTGGCTGACAGTCTTGTAAGAGGAAGCATTGGATTAAATTCAACAAATACGATTTATTTATTCCATGGAATTAGAACAATTTATAATATTTATTCTTAATGTCCATTATAAGACTTTAACTTAGAATTTAATTTTTGTTTCACAGTGGTCTGCGAAGACAACATAGATAGTAATGGGTGTCCAATAATGCAAAGAGGCATAAGATGTCAAAGCTGGTACTTTGTCACATTAATCATCATTTTAATTGTCAGTCTGGCACTTGTTTCCTTTGTAATAATCTTAATAGGTAAGTAATTACACCTTGATTTTTAAGATATTAATGGTAATTGATGACTAAGCTAGAATGCTTATAGCATGTTCTCTTCATAAACACAACATAAACAAATAAATGCATATTGCATGCTGACAGTATGCCCTTTAACAGTGATGTGTATATTCAGGAGTTTTAAACCTACAGAAATTTAAAAAATATTTTACTGACTCAAGTATTCACTTGTTTTACAGCTGGAATGATAGAATTTTGGTAATATACAATAATTTTATTAACCTTCCTTCTAGTAATACTATTTTATTTGTTTATTTATTGGTTTGTTTGTTTATGAAAATCCTGATTTTCTACCACAAGTCACTTAAAGTGTTTAACAAAAAATATTCAAGCATTTGCAATAATTTAAAACAATTTTGAAAATATGAAAAATGCTTTTTAAATTTACTTATCATTATATTTGAAAGCTATAAATGAACTATTGACCAAATGTTGGACAGTAAAGAATTCTATAACATGGGAGAATCCCAGTTCTGTGTGGATGCTGGTTTGATTTCAGGGAGAAGCATCACTTCTCTAAAGCAGAGAAGCAGCAACCCTAACTCTCTAGCACATCTTAAGAAATAGGAACATTTATGATGAAGTAGATCAGTGGTTCCCAAACTTTTTCAGTCCACCGCCCCCTTGGTGCTACAAACTCATCCTCAGTGCCCCCCACCCAGGGTTGGGATTCAAATTTATGTGGGCATGGCCTAATTTGAGGGTGTGGATTGCTGGTCATGTGACTGGGTGGGCATGGCTTGCTGGTCATGTGACCGGCTAGGTGTGGTTTGGTGGTCATGTGACTGGGTGGGTGTGGCCAGGTGACTGGAAAACCAAATACAAGTGGTCCTCACTTAATGGCCAGTTGTTTACAAGTGTTCTAATTTATGACTGGCCTCTCCAGAGCTACTTGACCTGTTTTTGGAGTTTTGACAGCCATGCACTCACATACACACACATTCCCTTCCAACCCTGCCTGGAGCAGGTCATTGGACTAGAATCGGCAAAGCATCTCTGATTAGATTCTAGTAGTGAATAGAATCTAATCAGAGATGCTTTGAGGATTCTTGTTGATTTTTATTTGTATTTCTTTATTTTATGTTGCTGAATTGCATTGACACGTGTGTCCCTTCTTGTGCACAACCCAGAAGCTTTTGTGATTCTTTGCAGCAAAAATTACTGACCTCTGGCTTTGCTCTACTTTTCAAACGTGCCCCCACTGCCGCATTCTAGGTGCCGGCCCCGCAGGTCCACCCCATTGAGCCCTGCTGCACCAGAGGGACCTGCCCAAGCAAGTCCGAACAGAGCAGTGCAGAGAGGGAAAGAGAGAGAGAGAGAGAGAGAAAAGAAAGCGAGAGAGAAAGAGAAAAGGGAAAGAAAGAAAAAGGGACAGACAAAGAAAGGGGGAGATGGAAGAAGGGACAGAAAGAAAAAGAAATAAAGGAGGGAGGGAAGGAGAGAAAGATGAGATATCTATTCTAGTCCAATCACCTGCTCCAGCAAGGTTAGAAGGGAGTATGTGTGTATGTGTGTGTTCTTGTAATTTACCAATACATTTTGGTTTTGCCTTCTTCAGAATTGGCAGTTATACATTGGGAAAAGTAATTTTTAGGGTGGAGATCTGGTCCAATGGAACCTGTTTAAAGCCTCAACAAAATGTGAGAGCTTCCAGATAGTCTTGACCATGTTTCGTCCACAAAACCTTTCATAGAAGCCAAAGATGTTTCAAGGTGGAAAAGGGCCTCAGTCTAAACTAGACCTCATTTCAATCTGATGCATCAGGTCTCTCTCTCTCTCTCCCTCCCTCCCTCCCTCGCAGACTGGCTTTGTTCTACTTTCCCGATGTGCCTGTGGGGCCGGTGCTTCAAATATGGATGGATGGATAGATAGAGAGACAGGTAGATAGGTAGATAGGTAGGTAAGTAGGTAGGCAGGCAAGAAGACCACCCACTTTGGGAACCACTGAAGTATATAGTCAGTTTCGTTCTTTGATCCCAAGCTGTTTACAGCTTTTAGTCATATAAATTATCTTTAATTGTACCTGGAAAAAGATTCACATATAATTGAAATAAAATGGTGTGACGCTTCCTATTTTCCTAATTCCAACTGACAGAGAACTGAAAAAGAAACTGATTCAAATCCCATCCAAGTTTGAGGAAAGAGGGCTCAGTGTGTGTGCATGCGCGCATGTGTGTGTGCGTGTGTGTTTTCCTCCCTTTCCCTCCTTCTCAGCCACTCAATGGCATGGCAGCAACTACAGCACCAAGCGCCCTGGCTTCTCCTCGATCAACCTGTTCAGAGTCTTTCGAGATGCGGAGGGTGGCAGCTTTGTTTGGGCTCTTTTCTCTCCCTCTCCTCTCTCTTTCTTTCTTACAACCAAAATGGCACTGGGAAAGCTGGGGGGGGGGCTTTCCATTTGCTTTCTCTGCTGTGCTGGGGCTCGGGCTGATGGGGCGGAGGAGACAGCGGTGGAGGAGCCCTGAAAGGCAGGGAGAAAGCGAACGGAAAGCCTTTCTGGGAACTCCTGGGGCCGCTTCCCATAGCCACGCGGCGGCCGCTACTGTCCCCCACCACCTGGACTGGCCTGAAAAAGATGTCCCAACTTGACCTCCTCCTGCCCAGAAAGTCCCAGGTGGTGGTGGGAGGCCCGGAAAGGCCCTGGGCAGTGGGGGGAGGCCCGAAAAGGCCCTGGGTGATGGGTGAGGCCCTAGCATGATGCAGGCTTACCTGTGAGTAGGGCAGGCAGATCAGGGCTGCTCAGCTGGGGCGAGGCACCACATGGGGAAGTCAGGTTATGCAAGCCATGAGGGGCTTGCCACATAGCGTGCCACATAGGAAGGGAGGAGTGACTGGGCACAGCAAGCGGTGGGCAGGTGAGCTGCACGAGCAAGCGAGCATCAGGTGGGTGAGGCAACTGAGCGACAGGGGAACTGGTTCGGGGGCGTGGCCAGCCAGAAGTCGCTACAAGTTCTGTGACCCATGCCAAATTCTTACTTCCAGGTCGCCAGAACCGCTGCGAACCGGCTGAATACCACCTCTGCATGGAATTTAACACGGCAAGATTCGTTTAACCATTTCTTTCTTTCTTCTCTTTTTCTTTTTGTTTCTTCTTTTTGTAACAGTACACACTGGAGAGAAGATGGATGAAGCTTCAAGAAAAATAATACTACAAAGAAGGAACATTGACAATCTCAAGAAATTAAATGACATGATATTACAATACTTCAACCAGACAGAAACAAGAGAGGAGGAGCCTCCCAGCCAATATTAGTCATAGAGAATGGTCACCTCCGTTCCTATGCTGGTTCTCTCCCTGTTTGTGGGCTCCTGTGAGGTAGCAGGAGATATCGCAATCTCCTGTTGAATCCCAGGGCTTTTTTTCCCCTCTGTGCCATGGCAAGGAGAAGAGGCAGTCCAAGATGGCTTCCATGAAGCTGGGAGAGATGACAATCATTTAAGCACAGTGCAGGAGCGGACTTTGGTGACCTGTATGTGAACTGGGTGAGAAGAATTCTTTTTATTTTAACCCCAAAAGAGTATCTAGGAAAAGAGAGGTTCACAAGAATTTTTAAACAGCAGCAAAATAACACTTTTGAAATACTGGAATTACTCTAACACTAACTAACTAACACTATTTTAAGAGGCAAAAAATGCTTAAAAGAAACTTTAAAATATAAAAAACCTGGAAAATAGCTGAAAGGTGGGAGGAACTACCTTTTATATTTGTATTCCTAAACTGCCGAGATTTATCCGAAAATCAGCTGTTTTTGATATATGGTTTAATGTTGGAACTTGGAAGGACTGCCATCTATTGGAAGAAGAAGGGTACTACAGCATGAGACCCTCTAATTAAAGTGTGTGATCTCCTTTTTGAAGATTTTAAAGACAAACTAAATTGATAGCAATTAAACACTATCAGAATTGGTTATTGGACTGAGGATTCAAAAGATTGGAGAATAGGGTACTACAGCATGAGACCCTCTAATTAAAGTGTATGACCTTGATTTTATTTCAGAAGATGATTTGGATATTTTGAATTACTAAGTGAGTTTCACTTCCTTTTTGAAGATTTTAAAGACAAACTAAATTGATAGCAATTAAACGCTATCAGAATTGGTTATTGGACTGAGGATTCAAAAGATTGGAGAAAACACAGTGGATCAATTTGGATTTGGACAATTAATACTATCTGACAGAAAATCACACGAGGCCAAAGAAGGAAAGGAATAGAAGAAAAGAGAAAAGAAGGGAAATTAAATAAGATGTCAACTCAAAAATATTTCTCTGGTTTTTTAGAGTTGTCAGCAGAAAGGGAGTGGCGGGGGGGAGTAATGCATACCTCAAATATTTTCATAGATAATTGCTAGGTGGCCGAAGCTTCTGGCACACAAGATTATTACTGGAGAGCATGCTTGATGACTCTTAGCTATGGATGTGTCCCATTGGAAAATATACATCCAGGGGGTGGGGGAAGACCAGGGTAAATGAATGATGTGACTCAGTGTTGGCTGCACCCAGGTAACGCCGACAAGTTCACTCCTAATAAATGATTTTTTTAAAACTCTGAGAGATGTGGCTAGAGACTCATGATTCAAATGGGGTGGATTGTCAGAACCCTGACATCCAGCTGACACTCACAATAAATCAGCGACTGGAATCCTGGGTCCCGGCCTCTCCGATCGCTCCCCAACATGTGGGGTACGTGAAGAGAAATTCAGGCAGCCATGGCAGAGATCGAGTTATCAGGAGGAGAAATAGACTTGGCCTCCATCCAGAAGGAAACAGAAGCTGATAATTAAAGCTGGAGATTGGCCCTCCTTGAATTCTGAAGCAAAGAGACCGGCTCCCGGGGAAGAAAGAAACCCAGATAAGTACTGGGGGGAAAAGAAAATTCCTAAAGTCTCTGAGGCTGAGTTTCCCCATCCCCAGGCCCCAAAAGGGAGAAGGCCCTTGAGTGAACTGGGAAGAGTGGATTGCATGTGGGACTGGGCACAGGCCAGGGCCCCAAATTTCCTGATGGAATCCCAGGGAAGACCCATGGAGCAACTGGGGGAGGAATTTGACCGAGATGATGGCCCACCATGCTGCCCAAACCAGAGGGGAGTTTTTACCAAGCCCTTTAAAATGAGGAGTAGCTGGCGAGGCTACAGCCCTCCTTCTTCACCCACCAGAAGGAAAAGGAGTCCGAAGCTACAGCCAGTGCCTCCTCCATGCAACAGGCAGCCCCGCCCCCTGTGCGAAGTAGAGCCAGGGAAGAAGGCCATCCACCTCGAGCGCAGGATTACAGAGGGTGACAGGAGGAGGGAGGAACAGTGCTCAACAAACCACCCCAATTCAGGGAGAAATTTGATGGGGACCCAGACTAGCTAGCTTGATTCAGTTGAGATCCACCTAGAACAGGGGTGGGCAAACTACGGCCCGTGGGCCACATCCGGCCCGTTAGTCATTTTAATACGGCCCGCCTCTGGAAAAAAAATTCCCCTCTGAAAAAAAAATTGGGGCCGGCCATAAGAGACCCTGCGCCACGCGCCATAAAATCACACACACAACACGGAGCTGGGCAGCCGCTTTCCTGGTGGCAGGGCCGAGGTCACCGCCCAGGGAACGCCCACTGCTTTCCCTCTGCCCGGGCTCCACTCAGGTGTCAGCTGGGGCTGTCAGGAGTTGCTACCGCGGGCGCAGCTCCGCGCGGCTCCAGTCCCACATTGCCTTGGGAAGGGAAAGGTAAAACCAGGAGCCGCTGAGCCTGAGCCTCCGGTGCTGCTGCTGCCATTGCAAAGCACCACTGCGGCTCTTCCTTTTTGCCTTTCCCTTCCCGAGGCAACGCGGGACTGGAGCCGCGCGGAGCTGCGTCGGCGATAGCAACTCCTGACTCAGGGGGCCTCCGAGGGGAGGGGAAGGAGGAGAAGAAGGGGGAAGGGGGGGGCAATTCCCAAAAAATCTTGTGCTGAACTGGCCTGTCTGTCAAATTTTAAAAGTCAATGTGGCCCCCGAGCCAAAAAGTTTGCCCACCCCTGACCTAGAATGCTATTGACACCTCCACCCGTCCCCTAGAGCCATGGTGAGCGCCATTTCTGAGAGATTGGAGGGAAAAGCAAGAGGATGGCTAGCAACTTTCCACAAGGGAAGCCCCCTCCTCCCCCAAATGCAGGACGTAGATGACTTCCTACTTTTGTGAAGGCAAGGGCAAGCCTCCACAATCTCTTAAAGTTAACTAGTTTATTGATTAAGCAACAGGTTGCTGTGGTAGCTGCTGAGCTGAGAGGACCAGCTGATGGGCAGCAGGCAACAGCTGATGCCGTCTGACAGCTCCCTTTATAGCGTTCATTGTCAGATGGCTCAGCCAATAGGAACAGTCTCCGGCTCCTGCTCATAGAGCAGACCCTGATGGGAGGCTACATTGTATGTAACACTCCTCCCCACCAATTAGGCGCACGCATAGTCATTTAGGTAAGTGGGGCATTGCCTAGCTCGCCCCAACCTACGCAGTTCAGCCTGCACCACTGATGGGGGAGGATCAACTGCAGGATCAGCAGTCGCCAACAGGGACAGTGTTGGACCCTCCTCCGTGGCTGACTTGGACTCACGCAGGGAAACTTCAAATGGTAGGTCAGCTTTTTGTTGCGGCTTGTTGAATGTTACTTCATACCTTGGAATGTCATCCTCCTCGTCCTTGTTCACTTCCACTTACGCTTGTTTGCCACTTTCACTCTCACAATCCACTTCTTCTGGCCATCTTCTGCTCTGCTTTCACGATGTTGCTCACTCCACTGCTTCGCTGCTGTCGTTTAAGGCTGTCTCCTTTCTCCACCTCTCTCATCCGCCAGCTAATCTCTGGGCTTCGCCTCTCCTTCACCCTGTCATCTCTCCTACAGCTCTTGGGATTGCTGCACCTGTCCGATGCCACTCACTGCTTATCTTCTTCCAGATCTAGCAGCTGTCACAGCCTCTAGTCAGCCATGTTAGAATAACTGACACTTTCGTGCTGGATTCTGGAAGGTTTCACTTCATTGCAACAGGTGGTCACTTTCCACCACACTGCCCCTCTGGGCTTCCCCTCTCTGCTGCGTGTCCCTCCGAGACCTGCGATCCCCCTGGGGGGGCTCCTAGCATGAGAGAACAGGTTCAGGAAATGGAGCGCGTTCTCTTTCCCCCGGCCAGTTGTGACGTCACCGCCGGAAGTCAACAATTGAAAAAAAATTAAGTGTGCTTCTTCCTAGCATACTGAATAGCAAGAAAAAATAAAATATGGGGTATTTAAATATATTTTATTAACATAACATTTGTGCATGTTCATGGTCCTGAGAAATGTTAGTAAAAATGTTAATGATGTAACCATCTTCTTTTGGGAGATCTTGATTTCTCCAGATCTGTACTAAGTCAAGATTTCAAGTCAGAGAATTTGGAATGACTATTTCTAGGCTTCTAGCAGAAATAAGTCTCACTGTGCAGTTATAGTTGTAGCTCTAAGCATTGAAAACTTGTTATCCAGTTGCAGTTTTACGATGGTGCTGCCAGGAGTGCCAGCCAACTTTCTGAAACTAGATGGAGTCCTAGCTGATCAGATGTGAATAATCACAATGTGAGTGACATTAAACCATAAATCTCTTTCTATCCATGAAAATAAATCCCATTCAGATTATTCTTTAAACTTAATTTAGAAACTGTTTCTCCCAAAGTCCCACTGAAATGTTAAACATCATGTTTCATATTGGAAAACAAAAGAGTCATTTAATTCTGAACTAAAATACATATCAGAAGCAAACAGCTTTCTTTAGGCTTATCATATATTTAAATATAAAAATGCTCTACTTATTATATACTAGGCCAAATTATTATTATTATTATGTTTCTTTGTTCTTATAAACTTCTTAGATATTAGTCTGAGGCATCACTACTGCATACGCTCTGGTCATATATTTGGATTACCAGATAAGGAATAAAAACCTCATTAAAATACAGCAAATAAGGACAAATATATATATAAAGAAACTCACCATAAAAAGAGAGCACTATCTTTCTGGCTTCTCTGGACATTTTGGCAAACCATTCCAATTGAGTTTTTTAAAAAAATCTCTCACTGTAGAATAAATATTATAATTGGAACAGGTAAATTTATCTGTCATAGCAATGTGCAAAAAAAATATAAATCCCTATTCAGGATTTGGGTAAATAATATTTTTAACACTGTTTCCAAAACAATCTTTTCTAAAATTCTAGAACAAAGTTGCAAAACCAGCCTTTTAAGGGAATGTATCAGAATAACTTTGATACTTTGCTACAAAAGTCAGCTCATTCTAGGTCAAAATAAAGAATTCCATGAGGTTGAGATAATTGAGCCACTGATATGGAATCAAAGCCAGATGGCTCTTTAAAATAACTCATTGAATAAAGCAGCAACCCCTTAATTCTATTTTTCTTATTAAGGAGTTGCTGCTTCAGTCCATGAATTATTCTAAATTCATTTCACAACGAATACGTTACTGAACTCGTGAAATAATCTATCAGGACTTCAACAAAGGCTCATCCAGGGGTGGGATTCTACCGGTTTGGACCAGTTCTATAGAACCGGTTTTTATGATTCTGGGCAGTTCAGAGAACCGGAAAATCGTGTCCCTGTCTGGCACTACCCCTCCCCCTGCCCCTCCTCTTCCTGCCCAGTCAGTCCTTATCGCACATGCGCAACATTGCACGCATGTCCGACATCGCTGACTGCATTCTCCCCTGCCCAGTCACTCCTTAAGGTTTTTTTTTTCCCACCCTCCTGATGATCAGCTATTCCTGTGATCAGCTGTGCCGGGATTCTCCTCACTTACTTACTGCTTCGCTTAGGAGGCTTCCCTGAGGCCCAAGAGGCCCCAAAACGGAGCATGGGGTGGGTGGGTGTGGGATGGGTGGGATAGGGGCCGTTCTCAGCCATAAATTCCCGAATGGCAGAGAAGCACCCATTGCTTTCTACTCAAAAACTGTATCCAAAGCTGAACGGAATTACAGCCAGCTAGATAAGGAAGCACTGGCTGCAGTAGCAGGCATTAAGCGTTTTCACGAATACCTTTATAGGAGACAATTTGAACTAGTCACAGACCACAAACCACTCTGTGACATCATAGCAGGAAACAAACCAACACCAAACATATTGTCTCCTAGAATGACAAGATGGACTGTTTTCTTAGCTGCATATAACTATCACCTTATACATCGACCGGGCAAGACCATAACTCATGCAGGTGCACTTAGCTGTTGCCCCTTTCCGGAACCTATTGAAGACCCAGCTCCAGCCACTTCCATACTCCTCACTGAAGACATCACCCCCGGCCCTATCACAGCATCAGAGATAGCCAAACACTCAGCCAAAGATAAAACTCTGGCGCGTATTTTAAACTGGGTTTTGAGGGGATGGCCAGAAGAAGCGCTGGAAGGTGACTTTAAACCGTTTAAAATTTGGCCAAATGAACTGTCTGTCATTAAAGGGTGTTTGTTGTGGGGAGATAAAGTTGTGACACCTGAGAAGCTGAGAGAACAAGTCTTAAGAATGTTGCATGAGGGCCACCCAGGGATAGTAAGAATGAAAGCACTAGCCAGAAGTTATACCTGGTGGCTGGGAATGGATAAGGAAATTGAAAAATGGGTTGCAATTTGTATGCCTTGTCAGGAATCTAGACCCGCACCCCCTTCAGCGCCCACCCTAGAATGGGAATCACCAACAGCACCTTGGTCTAGAATACATATAGACCTGGTAGGGCCAATGCAGGGGCAAACATTTCTAATATCTGTTGATGCATATTCAAAGTGGCTAGAAGTAATGATCATGAAAACCGCTACAGCAGATGCTGTGATTAAGGTATTGAGGAAATTGTTTGCCACACATGGGTTACCGGATGTTGTGGTACCAGATAACGGGCCCCAATTCACAGCAAACAATTTTGAATGTTTCCTAGCTGAACAGGGAATTTGCCATGCATTATCAGCACCTGGACACGCCCAGATTAATGGGCAGGCAGAGAGAGCCGTAAGATCCACGAAGGAAACCTTAGCTAACATGGGACCAGGGGATTGGCAAATGAAAATAGACAAATTCTTAACGATACAACATATCACACCTTCGGCCGCCACACACAGAAGTCCAGCAGAACTTTAAATGGGGCGGAAGTTAAGCTCAGAGCTGGATAGATTACACCCACACTACAATCCAATCACACCCACAGATCTGACAAGTAAATGCAGAAACTCTGTACTATTATTTTTAATTGTTCCGTTATTTATCATATATTAATATTTTACACTGCCCCAACACCTAGAGTGATTTTACTGTCTTTCTTTTGCCCAGGTATTTTTCAGGGTTTACAATACATGCTTTCAATGTCTATAGTCAGAGCATAAATACATGTGTGTTTAACAGAGTTTAAAGGGACTTTGGAGGTCTTCTAGTCCAACCCCCTGCTCAGGCGGGAAAACTGAGGATGCCAAACTCTGACTAGAGGTCCTGGGAAAGGTGTCAGAATAACAATAACACTTAGAAAACACCTTGGGGGGGAATCCTATAGCATTTCAGTCTTTTCTTAAAAACTTCCAGTGATTGAGCACCCAGAACTTCTGATGGCAAGCAGTTCCACTGGTTAATTGTTCTCACTGTCAGGAAGTTTCTCCTTAGTTTTAGGTTGCTTCTCCGTTTGTTCAGTTTCCATCCATCGCTTCTTATTTGCCTTCTGGTGCTTTGGAAAATACATTTCCCCCAGTGGTGGGATTCAAAAAATTTTTTACTACCAGCTCTGTGGGCATGGCTCGGTGGGCATGGCAGGGGAAGGATACTGTAAAGTCTCCATTCCCACCCCATTCCAGGGGAAGGATACTGTAAAATCCCCATTCCTTCCCCACCCCACTAACCTGATTTCCAGCTCCGTTCTCCTGTGCAGGCAACAAAAGAAGACCCAGCTGATCAGCTGGGACTCAAGAGGCAGAAAATAGATAGGAGTGGGGCCAGTCAGAGGTGGTTCTCTGAACTACTCAAAATTTCCGCTACTGGTTCTCCAGAACCGGTCAGAACCTGCTGAATACCACCTCTGATTGCCAACCCCCTTCTTTCTGGCAGCCCCTTAAAAGCCTGTTGCCTACCACACTCTTGGGCACTATAGATACATTGAGGCTGGGTGTGACAAGGAATGGCTGGGAGGGGAGGGGCCAGGCAAGGCACCTTTTGACATGACTGACATCGAGTCGGCCACAACCACACAGTCACATGACCAAGCCATGCCCACAGTCACATGACCACCAAGCATGCCCACCCAGTCACATGACCACAAAGCCACCCCTACCCAGTCACATGACCACAAAGCCACACCCACCAAATAAGCCACGCCCACAGAACTGGTAGTAAAAAAAAATTGAATCCTACCACTGATACATATCCTTTAATTAAAAAAAAAACCATTTGTTTTAGAACTCAATTGTGTTGGTTCACATTACAGTGGATCTGCTTCTTCCACAATGCTAAGAGATTGAGGGAAATCAAAGCAGACTTTTTCTCTCTCTCTCTAATCTAAAGTAAATACTGTTAAACTGACTTCTCTCTAAAAAAAGATACAGGTTTGCATTCGTAACCTATATGATGTTGAAGCTCTGAATAAAAGTCGTAAGAACGAAGTAAAATCATAATGTTGCTGCTTCTGTAATTCTCTACACTGAGTCACCTTTTCCTCTTCATAAGGTTATACTAACTGAAAGAACAAATTGTTTCTGTTGCAGGAATGTCATTTCTTTAAGATGCTTAAACACATGACAGCTGACATATGCTATGCCAGTTTGCTCCGAATGTCTTGAACAGAGAAAGAGAAGAGAAAGTCGTCCCAGAGGAGATTAGTAAGAGGTCAATAATGGATTTGAATACTGAAATGTAGCTTCTATCATTAAATCAGCAATGTACTTCTAGTATGTACCTAATAGTGTACCCAATGCTCCTATCAATTCTGCAGCTATTTCAAATCACTCTTTGTAATGCATAAGGTTGCTTCTACATTGCTAGAATAACAGATCAGACTTCTCTTAAAGACTTGCTTTATTCAAAACATCACAAATAACATAAAAATGTACACAATATTTTCTGATAAAGATGCCCTCTATTCAAAGATTCCAACCCAAATGGATTGTTGTCTATCTACTGGCTGCTCTTTCATGCTCTATAAATCATGTCTGCTTATGCTACAGTTTCTGACAATTATTGAAAGAGCTGCTAGAAATAGCTTACCTGCCAGTTAGTAAATAAAACAGAAGTTTCACACTGTAAATGAGACATACTGATGTTTCCAAACATCATAATATGGCACTGCTTAAACCATTGTCTCCAACTTATTTTAGACAATTCTATTAAGGAAATAAAGGAAATAAATCATTTAAAAATATTTATTAATAAGATATATGCTATTTTTCATCAATCCAATGAGAACCAAATTGCATTTAAATATCCGAACTTGAAATTGAAATTATAAAGGTTGGTAGAATTTTTGGACCAAGATGGGCTGCCTGTAGTTTAAAGTCAACTGTAAATGCTACCACACTGTTTTCATTCAAATAAAAAATACTTAGGTGTGGCTGCCCATCTTGAAAATATATATTTTATGACTGATTTGGCTTTGATGATTGATGTTCTAAATGAAATATCTCTTCTTTCTAATGCACCGCAAGCAAGAAATGTAGACATCATAAAGGGCAATGTCAAGTTGGCCACGCCCACCCAGGCACATGACCACCTAGCCACGCCTACCCAGTCTCATGACCACCAAGCCACGCCCACAGAGCCAGTTGTTAAAAAATTTGAATCCTACCACTGTAAATGAGAGGGATCTTGGAGTCTTCGTGGACAACCAATTAAATATGAGCCAACGGTATGTGGCGGCAGCCAAAAAAGCCAATGCAATCCTAAATTGCATTAACAAAGGGATACAATCAAGATCTAGTAAGGTACTAATAATACCACTCTATAAAATTTTAGTAAGACCACACCTAGAGTACTGCATCCAGTTTTGGTCACCACACCATAAAAAAAAAATGTTGAGACTCTAGAAAAAGTGCAGAGAATTGCAACTAGGATGATTAGCGGACTGGAGACTAACAGTTACAGGAACTGGACATGGCTAGTGTAGTGAAGAGAGGACCAGAGGAGACATGACAGCAGTGTTCCAATATTTGAGGGGCTGCCACAGAGAGGAGGAAGGGGTCAAGCTATTTTCCAAAGCACCTGACAAGGAATAATGGATGGAATCTGAATGAGAGATCCAACCTGGAAATAAAAGAGAAATTTTCTGACGGTAAGAGCAGTTGACGAATGGAACAACTTGCCCGCAGAAGTTGTGGGAGCTTCCTCACTGAAAGCTTTCAAGATGATATTGGACCGCCATCTGTAAGAAATGGTGTAGGTTCTCCTGCTTGGGTGGTGGTGGTGGTGGTGGGGTTGGACCAGATGACCTACAAGGTCCCTTCCAACTTAATCTGTTTGATGCTCTCAAGACCTGGTCAGCACAGTTTCCAAATCTCCCCATCAGCGCTCTTAAAAGGGAATCTGTTTTTTATATATAAAAAGTTTTTTATTTTAACAACAAACAAAACCACATAAAACATACAACACAAAACATAAAAACATCATCCTTCTTCATAAATTTACAAACAACGTATCCGTTGGTTTACCACTTTTTTTGTGTGTGCATCCGTTTCCTAAACGCTAATATAGTTATATTACATAATAACTCATATTATCAATCAACAACTGCATAACCCAGTATCCTTACTGAGAAATCATTTAGCTAGAATTTGATTCGTTCATACTTTAACGAGATAGCTATAATTTCCTTAATTGATTTTGCAACAAGGGAATCTTGAAAGGGGGCGAGGACCAAACTGGTGCATCCCTGGGTTTCTCCCTTGCATCGTGCAAGCAATTCGGTGGCGGGTCTCCAAGTTCGGTTCGGAAAACCTGAGGGGGGAAAAAAAAGAAAGAAAGAAGCAAAGAACTCTCCGACCAAAGGAACCCAAAAGTCCCGGTATGTACGTGGGCTACTTTCTACCCTCGCTTCAGCCCAGAGCTTAACTGAAAAGCTACTCCGGCGGCCGCGCAGCACCGGAACGCGTAAAAACGGAGCTCCGAAATCAAAAGCGAAGCGACTCGGACTGAGGAGGGAAGCGAGGTCAAGGATTTCTGCCTCAGGGTCGCCCTAGCTCCGGCTCCAGGGCCGCGGGGGCGGCCTGGCCTTAGTTCTTCCGCTACCATGGCAATAGTAACCCCTCAGTAAGGGACAGGATGAAGGCCGCGCATGGCGGCCCCGCAGAGCGTCACCTCGCGCCGCCTGGTCGGCTCGGACCAGAAGGACGCGCGGCTGCCCCCTTCCCTGACCAGCAGCCATAGCGGGCAGAGCTCCTTCGGTAGCTCCCCGTCGCCCGCCAGAGAAGTCAATGCCACCATCCCGCCCACGTTCATGACCGCGGTCGGCCAGATTCAAGCTCGGTCGCAGTCGCTCTTGCGAGCCGCTATAGCCAGCGAGCGAGCTAAGCTCTGGCCTAAGGTAAACGGGAAGCCGCCCCATCGGGGCTCCCGGAAACGGCCCCGGCCGACGAGTAAAGGTTTCTTGGATTCGCGCCCTGGACGTTAATTTGCACTCTGGTTGCAATGGCGACGGGGCTTGGATGCCTGCAGAGCTGCCTTGGTTACCAATTCCCAAACCGCAGACACTAGCCTGGCCTTGGGCAGGGCGTTTTTGGAAAGTGAACGATTCAAAACAAGTTTTGGGTTTTTTTTGGAAAACTGCTTCTTGCCCAAAGTCACTTCAAACGAGCGAATTAAGCGAGGCGTCTGGCTTTGACTTCAAAAAGGAAAAGCTTTTTGGGTTTTTGTGTGTGTGTGTTTATTTTCTCCACTCTCCAGAGCAGAAGTTTCTATGCTTGTGCTTTCAATGGTTTTGTGACTTTTAGAGTTCAAAGATTGTTTCCTTTATTTTTCTTATATGTACCCATTTCATGTATTCATAACTATGTATGCACTTATACTTATTATCTTGTAAAGATGAAGTTTCGTTTTCCTTAGATGTCACCTATCTCCTGGTGATGTGGACCTGTGCACCCTACAGAGAGAGATAAAGCCTTGAGGAAGAGTAGAAGTGGAAACCCTGATTTCATGCAGTTAGCCAGTCTGTTTTGGTGTGGGGGTTTCTTTTTCTGTTTGCCCAGATAAATTAGCCAGGACTGGCTTGAAACGCTACTATGCAAATACATGGAATTTTGAGTTAGCTTTTATTTCATAATTCTTCCCTTTGTGTCATTGACATTGGCATTTAGTTTCTGCCTCTTTGGGTTTTTTTTTTTCTTAAATCAACTATTGATTGTATAGCGAATATTTGGCTATATTCTGCTTACATGCTAAATTAAAGTCTCTATTGGGTTTATATGATATGCTATGCAAAAACATATTATGACTTCACATCCTATGGCTTGATACACACAGCATTCCAAGAGTGGTGGACTTGGTTCTACGATTAGCAAATTATAAGGTTTATGAGATCACAGAAAACATGTATTTTTGCAGAAAGCGAGAGAGGGGCAGAGACTGATTTGTCTGCTGTTTTGTTTTTCTTGGGTTGTAGTAAAAAAAAAATCTACTTGTCAGATTGTGAAGGACTGTAGACTTGGGAATGGAAGAGGGGACTGTGTGAACTGTTAAGAGGCGACTTTTACTTAGTCCCAAAGAGTGAGAAAGAAAATCAGAATAGCCCTGTTTGATCTACCATGGGATAGAGAGAAACTTGGCAGGCTTTTAAGTTTGTTGCTGGCCCTCTGAGGTAGCCCTTACAGCAATTCCAGGTATGCTTTTTTAAAATTGCAGGATAGAATAACAAAATCTTGACCAACTAACGGTTCCAGTTTGTATTTATGCCTTACCTTACACCGAACAGAATCAAGTTGAACTTAGTTTGAGTTTCTTTCTCACACTTTCCTCTTTCTGAGGATTGAGTAATCTTTTCTGAATCCCTGCTTTTAATAGTTCATTTATTCCTTACCTGTTCCCAAGGCCCAGGACTACATTCCTTCGCACATACAGAGATTCTTAAATTTGGTCTCAGTTCTCATATTTCTTTAAAAAATTGTTTTCAGGCAATAGAATATTATAGAAGACTGCTAAGCTGCTTGAGTCAAAGGAATTTTCCTGTACAATACGTTCCTGGTCCTACCTGTAAATTGCTGGTAATCTAAATCTGAAAAATTTATGTATAGAATATTAACTTGAAATCCTTGCTGATTTAGTTCTGAAGTGTGGGTGGAAGCAGTCTACCTTTAGACACTAAATTTAGACACTAAACTTAGACTCAATACAAGCTCACTATTTTTTCTTTTAACTCCTTGTACAGGTAATCCTCAACTTACAACAGTTCATTTAGTTACAACAGGGTTGAAAAAAGTTACTTATGATTGTTGCAGCATCCCAATGGTCATGTGATCAAAATTCAGATGCTTGGGAACTAACTCATATTTATGATTATTGCAGTGTTCTGGGGTCACATCAGGGGTACGATTCAAATTTTTTAACAACCAGTTCTGTGGGCATGGCTTAGGTGGTGGGCATGGCTTGGTGGTCATGTGATTGGGTGGGCATGGCTTGGTGGTCATGTGATTGGGTGGGTGTGGCCAACTCAATATCACTCACATCAAGGCACGCATCTCCTCGCCTGGCCTCTCATGACTGTGGGGATGTTGCAACAGTTGTAAGTGTGAAAAATGGTGATAACTTCACTTTTTTCAGTGCCATTATAACTTTGAATGGTTACTCCACACAAGCAAAGTACCAGCAAAGGAGGGGGAAAAAAAACTCCAGAGAAGTTCCTGAGATAGGAAGTCTAGTCTTGCCAAGAATGTAATAAGGGTTAATGGAGAGACAGTTTCTGTAAGCAACACCAGAATGTTTCCTTCCTGCCTTCCTTACAGGATTAGGTCAGTAATTTCTTCTAACAACCGGTTCTCCGAATTGCTTAGAATGTTAACAACCGGTTCTAGCGAATAGGTGTGAACCTGTAGAATCCAATCCTTGGGTCACATGATCACCTTCTGTGACCTTCTGACAGTGGGGAAGCCTTCTGACAATGGGGAACTCAATGGGGAAGCCATGTTCACTTAACAACTTCAGTGATTCATTTAAAAATTGTGGTAAGAAAAGTCATAAAATGAGGCAAAAATCACTTAACAAATGTTTCACTTAACAGAAATGTTGGGCTCAATTGTGGTTGTATCTCAAGGACTACCTGTATTTGGCTTCCTTGTGCAAATATTTTCTCTCTCTTTCATAAAGTAGATTAGACACGCAGTATAGGAAATTACATTCTAACTCATTTGTTACATTATATGTGACTGCCTCCAACAAACTTTTATTTATCTTTTGATACTGTATAGTCTGTAACAAGGACTACATTTCAGAGTGGAAGAAGTGGTGGTATTTAAGGTGCAACAAAATTCTGTCAAGTTTTATTCCAACAGACAAATTTAATTTTCCATAATTTCAAATGGAGTTTCATTCACAAAATGTACACTGTAATGTACCTGTTAATTCTTAAACCACTTCACCATGGATATTT
The DNA here is from genome assembly GCF_900518735.1 of Pseudonaja textilis. The sequence goes on along the minus strand of NW_020769366.1, from coordinate 4,109,844 downwards.
TAAATGCTTTTTAAATCCCTGCATACAATGCTATTTTGTTCTATTGCTTTAAATTCTCATTGAAAGGGATTTTACCTCAGTTCCATTCGTATATTAGTCAAAGGATGGATTGTTCTCTTGGTCTCATTCCTGGCTGATTAGGCAATCCATTTATAATCTGGCCTATTACCTAGACACTTATAAATCAGTGTAGTTGTCAAAAGAGCTTCCTTGCACAACTGCTGAACATGTGGTATGAGGGAGTTCGTATATTTCATATGTTTATCAGGAGGTCTGTCTTTCTAGAAGAAGATCAGAATGTAACATGGAAAATTATTAATCCTAACCAAATGCAATGGAGTTATAAGCAAGTTTTGGAGCTTTCTAAATTGTTTGTTGCAAAGGATGGTAAAGAAAATCAGATGAGTAAAAACCTATTAGCATAGAATGTGTGCTAACAATACTGTTACGAGAGTAAGGAAGTTAAGTAGATAAAATTCGATTTCCCTCATAAATTGCAAAATTGAAGCACCCAAGGTTACTGGATCAAAATACAGTACCCTGTTCAGTACCCTGTTCCTTGAGAATACTATATTTGGTTCATTATTTTTCTTTTAAAATGCAATTAGAATCCATATTATTCAATATTAGTATATTGATTCTAGTGTTCACTGTATTATAGGACGTGTGGAAATTTCATCATTAATAGTGGATGGTAATCACAACTTTAATATTTGAAATTTAGAACCTGTTAAGATAACGTTAGAAAGAGTTATTAAGTAATTTGATATCCTAATTCTTTCATTTCAGGTGTTTGAAACATACTATCATACAGGTGTAGCTTTCCAAAGTTTGAATAACCATCAAGAAGCTTTGGAAGAGTTTTCTTTTGCATTAGAAACGGCACATATTCCCAAGGTATGGAATTAAAAATTATGCCATGTGCACAGTACGTTAAAATACAATTTTGTCAAATGGAGAAATAGTCACGTTGCATTCATGATTTGTAATGGTAAATTAAATGCCTATATTTTGGAAACTGTTGAATCAAAGGACCATGCAATTAGAAATATGCTTTTCATAAATTTGAATGTATTATTTTACATTGATCTTCAAATGGTTGACATAAAGGGGTAAGGTTAATGCAACAAATACTGCATGGGTAAAGAATATCTATCAAAATGAATTTTTCCTTCTAAATATGGGCTATATCAGGGATTTTAACAATATTTCTAGAGGGATTCCTTTTAGAAAATGCTGATCTAAATAGATAGTTCAGGAATGATAACCTCTAAGAGATCTTTTAAATTAGTCTCTTCTAGCATTATGAGTCAAAACTTACTATAGAATTGTTTTATTTTTATTCTTTTGTTAGGCAGATTAAAACAAAAGAGGCACTGAGAAATCATCAATCACTTACAAATAGAAAGAATGTATATACATATACACCTGTTTGTTTTCTGAATGAGATATGCTAAATAAAAACATCATCAAAACTAATATAAAACATAACAAATGTAGCATGTTAATGAAAAATCCTCTCAAATGCCAGCTATTCATCCTGTATAGGCTGGAATAGCAAATTGAAAAGCTGGGTGTATATATATGAGAATATGTACAATATTATTATACTGTTGTTGTCTAATCTCTCTCGGGTTCTTATGTTTTTCAAAGTTGATATAATTATAGAAACATTACTCTTGAGTGATGATATGAATCATCCCCATAGGATTCTGAACAATTAAGGGAATAATCTGATAGAACCCTGCTGGTACAAATAAGTTCTATAATGGGAAATAAATAAAAGAAAAATGAGGCTAGTGCAGACAACTCAAAAATTCCATTAGCTTTACAATGACCATGTATATAATGGCGTAATAGTGTACTGGGTACTGAGAACTTCACTACATATTTCAGTTCATATGATGTTTTCTTTTTGCCAGAATGTCTGTCAAGTTGGTTGTGCTTCTGGGTCTTTCTACCAGGTACCTGTTCTAGCAAGGAGAGCTTATTCATATGTCAAATGTGGTATGTTTTAAAAAAGAGTTGTACTTCAACTCAATTCTTGTTTTTGTAGCAAGATAAACAGTAACATTAATCTATAGATTATAGTTGCATTGGCACTGTAGAAGAATAGGAATAGGAAATAACTGTGTTATGATTTTAAATCTTACACAGATCTGATTTGAAATTCAGTGAAAATCAACACAAAGAATGTGGACTGACATCCTCACTGGCAATTTCTGAGCATTTAAGTGAAGGCTTGAATATATCCTATATTTGAACAATATGTATACATTAGGCTCTGTTCAGACCATTGGATGGATATTGGATGTGGTGGGCAATACATTTCCTTTCTATCTAGTAAGAATATTTACGTTTTTCACAAGTGGCACAAGAATATAAAGCGGGTGGGTGGCCTGGTTCGGCTCTGAAAAATCATCTGAGAGCGAACCGGTTCGCTCCAACGATCAGCTGCTGGACCCACCTGCCCGCCTCAGTTCCATACTGACCTTTACTTCCTGCTTTTGATGGTCAGCTGCATCACGCAGCACAGTGGATTGCCGCGCGTCAGCTGTTGAAGACACAGGGAGAGTGCAGGAGAAGGTCAGTAGGAAAGCATTTGCACACGCGCAAAGCATGCATTTGCTGTGCACGCCCAAAGCACGCCCACCAAGTCAAGCCCACTGAACCAGTGGTAAAACAATTCAAATCCCACCACTGACATAAAGGCTATGTATGTGGAAAATCCCAAGCTGAAAAAGCTTTGCTTGAGTGCTATTGCCTGCCAGAATGGGACGAATATTCTAACAAAATGAAATTCAGTGTAGAGAAAAGTAAGGTTTTACACTTAGGCAAGAAAAGCCTAACACAAAGGTTAGGTACAGATGTTCAGGTACAGATTTGGTGAAACCTTGGCTCAGTAACTGTGATAGGGACCTTGGAATCCTAGTGGACAATCACTTAAATATGAGCCAGTAATGTGCAGCAGCAACCAAAAAAGCCAATGCAATCCTAGACTGCACTAATGGAAGGATAAATTCAAGATCATGTGAAGTACTAGGACCATTTTATAAAGCTGTAGTAAGACCTACATTAGAATACTGTAACCAGTTTTGGTCACCATGTTATTAAAAAAAAAGATGTTGAGATACTCAAAATTTCGAGTGAAGAAAAAAGAAATAGATGATTAGAGGGCTGGAGGCTAAAACATATGAAGAATGGTTGCAGGAATTGAGTATGTCTAGTCAAGTGAAAAACAGGATTATTGTTGACATGATAGCAGTGTTTCAAATTTTTGAGGGCTGCCACCAAGATGAGGTCAACCTATTCCAAAGCACCAGAAGGCAAGGAAAGAAACAATGGATGGAAACTAATCAAGGAGAGAAAAAACCTAGAACTAAGGAGAAATTTCTTAACAGTGAAAACAATTAACTGGAGGCTTTTAAGAAGAGACTGGACAGTCACTTGTCTGGAATGATATAGGATTTATGGTAGAAGGTCTCCAAAATCCCTTCCAATTTTATTATTCTGTTACAAGCCAATTAACTATAGGAAGAAAGTCTATTTTTCATTCAGAACAACTATTGGACAAAAACACATTTGTGTATAACTGAAGATGGGATATAGCCAGTGTGCACACATGTTGAGGACTCAAAATAATATAAAGCCTGAATGGGTTATATGACACTTTTGGATTGATTTGCAATCAGATTTGTGTATATAGGATTCGGACTTAAAGTGCAATGTAACTATTTTTTATTTTGGTCTAGCCTGTTTCTATAAAAAAAAATTATTTTGAAATGTGATAATTTGTTTTCAAATATAACGGCATTCAAATCCTTTGTGGTCCTTTTGGTTTACTTTGTTTTTACCCTTTCTATGTATATTTTTTTATATTCCACTGCTAGGCAGTTTTAGAAGAAATTAACTGTTCACAGCTTACTCAAGATAATAACGAAATGCTGCATGGATGAGTTCCTTTGCCTCTGACTTGTTCTTTCCATTTCTCTCCTATATTGCAGTGACAGGAACTACAAGGTCCAGTTTTAGTCTGTATGATTCTTGACATTGCATATGAATTAGGCCTAGTAGCTGTTATTTGTATATTTGAGACCCAAAAGTTTAGGTCATTTTGGTGAAAATTGTAAAGCCTCCTTTTTCTACCACTAAAGCTTGTTTGATGTTATGATGAGTGAGCCACTATGTGTGTCTTTCTTTACTGTTTCTATTTCCAGGCAAGATTAAAGAAGCTATACGTGATTCCACAAGAGCTGTTAATTTAGATTCTTCAAATCCTGTGAGTAATAATGAAGAAATTTGTGTATTCTAGCTATATGTTTATTGTTTTCCTGCAGTGATTGAAGGTCTTCTCAAATCGGTTGTTCCTCTCACTCACTGTGAATAGATAGGATTTATACAAAATTATGAAGAAATGTTTAGTAAAGAAAAAAGATTTATACAATTTTATTTCTGTGGCAATTTTTAGATCTTCTATTCTCATAGAGCCAAGGAAGGTTAAGGTACCTGTTGAATAAACTAAAAAATGAAAACTTCTTATATAACTCCTCTCTAAAGAAACAAAAGAAATAGTAAACTAAACTTGGAGCTATGCATTTACAAAAAAAAATAGTGAAGCATTAGGATTGACAACAATTTGTTTCATTTGCTTAAATGAAAGGCATCTCAAAAATCATTGGTTCTCAAATTAGATGAGGTGCCATAGAATTAATTGCTCTATCTGCATTCAAGTAGTTGATGTATTAGATTAAAAGTGCAACTTATAATATATGGAAACTGTCCTCACGTCATTAGATTTCAATATCCAGTGATATCTGCAGCAGGAGGTGAGGTCAAAGGAAGCAAGATGGAATTATGCCATAACATTTGAGAAGCAGTCTCACCCCAGTGGGATTAGCCCACCCCACTTGCACCAATGGAAGGGGCTTACTGAGGATCTGCTAAGGAATTTCAGTTGGTTTATTAAATCTCCTTCTGAGATTAAAATTTTTGCTGTTTTGGTCTGTGCTTTCATGCAAACACACATAATAGTGTTCAAGAAATAAAACAATACTTCCTAATTTTTTACCCTGCTGATGGTGAGTTATTTGACAATGGGTGCAATATAGTGGCTTGAGAGCTATCAACTGGGACAAATTAAATTCCACGGCTAGCTGGGGATTTAACTCTGATCTTTCTTGTCCTACTTCAACTAGTATTCCTGTTAAAATACTGAGGTCATAGGATATTTTTAATTTGAGATGAAATTATGTTTTCCATTTTCTAGGATGTATACTGTATCAGAGCTCTTGTATGGAGCTCAGCAAAAGAAAAAAGAAGAGCTTTGGTTGATTTGAATGCTAGTTTCAAACTGGATTCATCTCATATTTGTACTTTGATATTAAGGGGAGCTATTTTAAGCTCTTTGGGTAGCCTGCCTTCAGAGAAAAATAAAGATCATGAAAAGGTAATCCTGTTCTCTTAGAACAGGGGTCGCCAACCTTTTGGACCTCAGGGACCACCAAACTCATAATTTTAAATCCTGTGGACCAGAGACCCTGGGAAAATCCCCAAAAAAGTCTGCAAGAAAATTCCCCATGCCGTTTTTTTCCTACTGATTGATCATTCTTTATTTGGGATCGCAGGATACCATTTCCAGCTCCATTCTTGGAGTGAGGGGGCGGGGGAGAGACCTTTTGGCTTCATGCAAGGAAAGCAGCAGAAGTCTTTCTTTCTCTCCCCCAAACTCCGCCAGAAATGAGTCTTTGTGAGATTTATCATGCCGGCGCAGCTTCTTGGAGCCGGATGCCTTGCAAGGTCCCAAAGACTCATTGGGGGAGAGAAAGAAAGATTTTTGCTGCTTTCCTTGCATGCAGCCAAAAGCAGAAGAAGAAAGAAGTGGAAAGAAGCAACCCGCTGACCAGGCGAGGCGCATGGGGCAAATTCCCCCCCCCCCGCCCTTTCCCCCCTCCCCTCACTACCCCATGTTGTTTGCAATGCAAGTGACACAAGCCTTGTGTTCTCATGGGCCATGTGGGTGGCGCAGCCTTGTGTTCCCACACAGTCTGGATTAATTGCTTTGGGGTGTGTGCTTTGGGGTGACAATTGTCTGCAGACCACCAACATTTTCTCTCAGACCACCAGTGGTCCCTGGCCTATGGGTTGGCGACCACTGTCCTAGAACTTACATTTTAATATGTTTATTTCATAAAGGTTTGAGTGTTTTTTAAAACTGCAACTAAGAGAATAATCTTAATAGAAATACAGTATATACTGTTTTTGTTAGTACGAGGAATGGTTTATTCTCATATTTATGGACACAGCTACTGACAATGCTACAAACAATTATTTACATTCCATTTGCTCTTAATTCTAGTGAGGAAAATAATATTTCTTTTTAAAGAATTTTTAAACGAAAGTTTGTAATATAAAATACAAATGTAACAAAGATCAGAAAGGGAAAAGGAGTGTAATGGAAAAAGAAAGAAAAAGAAAGCATTGATCGCCAACTCTTTATGATGCAGTATAATACAAGATACAGTTACAGCCTCAACTTTTTGCTTTACCTATCTGGTACTGTAGATACAAGCCATTTCTTCAACAGCAAAGTTGATCTGGTCATCAAAATCTAAGATCAAAATTTCATTATTTTTTTTGTTTCAAGCATAAAGTCCAAAACTAGTTTCCAAGTGAAAACAAAACTGGGTAAGCTCTTCTCTTTAATTAAAACAGTCAGCGTTGTCATCTGCACCAACTTCATCACTTTTCCGTCCATTTCGCTGTGGAAATTGACATGTCTGTCTTTCCATTTTTATGCATACAGGATTCTCCTACTGTCAACATATATAATAACGAAGTTCCAAATATTCTTTCAAGCTCTTTGTCCAGCAGACCTTAAAAAGAAAACCTTCGGTTTCAGCTTTATAATTGCTTTTTGAAAAGAGATCTCTAAGTTTACCTAGAAAAACAGACTTGATATCTTATAAAATAAGGCGTATTAATGAAATAAAGCTTGGACCCCTCATGGAATATTAAAACATTTTGAACCTTTAACCAAGAATAATACGAAGAATGCCTATTAGGGCAGTGATGAAATAATGATAGCAGAAATCAGCAAAATGTCTGAGTTTTCTCCATAGTCAATCAGCTTTTCAGTAATGTTTTGTCATCTGAGGCAATTCGATTCATACACTGAACATTTCTAAGAATTAGTGTTGCGTTATAGAAATATAGGTACGTTTTCCCCGTCCAGTTGTATCTGACTCTCCGGGGTGGTGTTCATCTCCGTGTCTTAGCTGGGGAGCCAGTGTTGCCCAAAGATTCTTCTGTGATTATGTGGCTGTCATGACCATATCGGTGTGGGATTCAAATCATTTAACAATCGGTTCTCTGTCCTAATGACCAGCTGGGTAGGCATGGCTTGGTGTGGTGGGGGGTCATGGCCAACTCAATGTACTTGCATCAAGGGGGGGGCTCTCCTCTCCTCATCACACCCAGCCCCTCCCCTCCCAGCCACTCCTTGTCATGGCTGGCCTTGTCTCCCCTGGCCTCTCCTCGCCATGCCTGGTTCCATCTTGTCCCTACACACTCTGCCACTCCTTGGCACTCCTGCCTTGCCTTGTCTGACTCCCAGCCTGGCCGCTTGCCTGGCCTCTCCTCACCACACCCCCGGCTTCTCCTCTGCCTGGCCGAATGGTAAAGTGACCAACTTTTTTACAATGAGAAGGAGGACACAAATAAATTGAAGTAAAAAACCAACGCTACTTGCACGCGGTGCACTCTTGTGCACTTTTGTGCATGGCACACTCTCTCAAAACAATTCTCCTGTGTGGAGCACCTGCGTCTCATAATCACGTCTCGCCGCACTGTACCGAGCCTTGACGAATCGCCATGTCAAATCCAAATACGTCACATCACACACAACGGATCGGATCGGCATCGATCAAATACAGAGATTTACAGATTAGTCTTCAACTATCAAAAAGGACTGTCCTCCCTAAAGAAGGACGGTTGGTCATCTTATGAGTGGGCAGTCTGCTATTAATCAACCATGAAGCAAAAGGAATCATGATAAGTCTAACTTTGTGACCCTGGTCCACTGCCATTTTATCTGACTGCTTTACAAGCCTGGATTTATGTATCAGTTGGCACACATCTTACAAACTTATTTATCATTGACCTATTCTTCAACATATATGCATTTTTGTTTCAATGCAATGCCATCTGCTAACCATATCAACTTTACTTACACACTTGTTGCCAGATAAACTATTCTGTGCCCTATTTATTTTAACAGTGAAATTTTCTATTCCCCAAATTCTTTCAGCTATTGGGATTTTTTCTATTTTCTAGTTTTAAAACCAAAGAGAGTTGTACTTGCTTCAGGGTTTGCATATCACATGACCATGGAAGTGTTTTCAGACAAACTGGCTCCCTCAGCTAGGAAACAGATGAGTTTTAGAGTTGGACATGACTGGACAGGGGAAATCTTTACAAATCTTTGTCTCAGAATAATGTCGCAGGATCCAATGTGGGTCGGTCACTGGGGGTGGGGTGTCTTCCAAGCTTGAGTTCCTGAGTCCATCATCAAGGAACATCTCTTCATCTCTTTACCTTTAAAGATAAATCTTTATCTTTAATAAAAAGACAACATTTTACACTTCTAAAATCTAATACAGATTTTTAGATCCTGCCCGGTGGCCCCACCTAGCCAACTTTAACTGATCTTGCACAGTTAAACTGGATCAGACTTTGATAGCAATTTAAGGGGAAATCACCAGAAGTTATGAAGAGTGTTGACTAGATTAGGAAGTCAAAACCACACCCTGAAACAAACTAGTAACAGACAAGTTCTGAACTGTGGCCAAGAAAACTATGTGAATCAAGCTTCACTTCAATGAGAATTTCTCAAATCTTACATTTCAAATGTCTAATATTTTCCAAATACTACTGTAGTTATCCAGATATGAAATATGTATCTGTTTTTCATTAGGCCTTGGCTCTCTCTTGGGACAGTAAGGATTTCTGTGATGTGGAAGACTTTTATCATCCTAAAATGCTCTCTTTCTATGATAAGTGAGTATAATATAAGCTTCAGGAAAAATGTTATATGCATAGTGAATAGGGAGGCCTCCCCTTCGAAAAGTTTCACACATGAAAAGAGTTAAAGAAAAATCTTAATCTTACCTGCCAATCATCCCTAACCTTGTCAATCCAAATAGTTGGAGAAAGTCAGTGCCCAGGGAGATCAAATGCTAGTATCAGCAAGGAACAGGAATATTGTTTTCTTAATTGGTTTCCAAAAAGAAAAAAAATACAACTCCTGTTTTGTCTCTGGTGTTTTTCCTTTATGGGAAGAACAGTTGACTCACTCGGAATATAAGCAGAGCCCTGACTTGGCAGTAGGATTGAGACTCAGGAAAAATGCAATAATAAAGTAATTTAAGTCAGATATACATTAGTATGTATCTGTGGAGTTTGGTTTTGTGTATGTGGTTGGGTTGGTGGGTGCATTTCAGCCATGAGTGAGTGGAAGCAGTTCATTTTTCCTCTATCTCCTCTTGTTTTCTCAATTCCCCTTTACTTAATATACATACATAAGAAATTTTTTTTAATTCATATTGAATCTGTGACTCTCATTCTAAAACATAATTAATCTTAGCACGAGGAAATTATGATAAGATGAAATGAATGAGAAGAGATTACCACTTTGCTTGTTCCTGAGTAATTAAACACGATGGAGGGTTTCTGCAGAAAAGGTTGTTATAGGCAACATTGACTGAATAGTTGTCCTGGAAGTATGGAATGTGTAGTAGAGATAGTGAAGGATGGGCTTAAAGATATCCCCCCTCCCTTGAGGGAACTGGTGGAGTACTCAACTCATGTCTTGTGTGGGGGTGTTTGCAAGCTCCCTTTACATGTGCAGAATAATATCATCTACATGTGTCGCTTATTTGCAGGTGCAAACTTTTCTTTATCAGAACTGTATCTGTTTCAGATTGTGTGACCCTTTAAAGTCCTGATAGGGAAAAATGAGGAAAAACAGGGATGTAGCGAATTAATACGATGTATGTATTATAACTGCAAAAAGATAGTAAAGCTGTAGTAATTGTTTTACAGATTCTTGTGGTCTCTGAATGCTTTTCATACCATAACAGAAATCAACCTCTTTGATGGAGCTACATATGCAGCCAATTGTAAGAATGAGTGAATGTATATAATACTACTTCGCTTCTGTTTGTGAGTGTCTTACTTTAGTTGCATTATTCAGCCTATCCTTGATTATATAACCCTGATTAGAAGTGTTAGTCTACTAAAAGCAGTGCGGTGGCCTAGGGGTGGAGCTCTTGGCTCACAATCTGGAGACTGTGAGTTCGATCCTAGGTAGAGGCAAATACTCTCTGGGCATGTTGAGAATATATCTGCTGAGTATAACTCTGCATTGATGACAGGAAGGGCATCCGGCCAGTAAACACTCCTCTCTGCTGAGTTGCCCAGACTCCACCCCACAAGGGATTATAGCATCATTAAAAGGAGATAATGATGATTAGTAATTTTAGTCTCAGAAAAAGAATTTATACACATTATTTTTCCTTGGCACAGATGAGTTTCCTATATTTTACTTTGATTGCTTCACTATCTTGTGAATAATGGATTTTGCACTTACTTGATTGGATGTAGAAAAATGTATAAAGTATAGGGGTACAATTTTAACAGTGGAAGCTGTTCGTATAAGATTTATTTCTTTTTTTAAAAACTAGGAATTGGCTAATTCTTGTTCTTTAATTATTTAACTCTTTAATGCATTTTATTTGTTGTATTCTTGAATTGGCAGCAAACATAACTAGAGACGTGGTACAATCAAAGAAATCATTTAAATGTGGATCTCTTACAACATATTCCAACAATGCATCCTTAGACAGAAGAAAAGTATATACAGAAGCAGTCAGGCAATCAAGTATAGGACTTAATGGTAAATATTGCAAAAGTTTTTGAACAGAATAAGAGGGCAGCATAACCTTTTTTTCTAGATAACATCTTCCTGCACTATACAGTAATGTAGTTAGGATTGTAGACTTCTAGGCTGTCTTTGTCAAAGGGCCATTTGATGATGATGATTTATAGCAAGCACCACTGCTCCAGGGACACTTAATTTCTCACAATCTTGCCCTATTTTACTGTGAATTTTCTATTTGCTTAATGAACTGTGGATATATTTGTGTCTTGCCAATTATAGAAGCTATTAGAATAATAGAAGAATCACATCAAATTAACTTTAATTAAGGCCAAAGATAACTAAAATATGTATTATATATAGGTTTTCTCTGACTTCACAGAAATTAAGGTCAATAGTCTGAAACCCCCGAGAATATCAGAATTACAATTTCTTTTATGTCGTATTTAGATGCAAATAGTTCAGCTGTGGTCTAAATTTTAGTCAGCTATTTTATGGAAGGGCAAAGCTCTCCGGAGTCACAGATGTCCTCAAAGTTTCCATGTATCCAGGAAGATGGAATGTGCAGTAGTATTCCAATTGATTCTGTGTTCTTTCTAGTTATATTAGGTCGCATATTTATTCAAATTGCATGAAGCAGCTTATTGGCTTTAAATAATTATTCAGTTATCCCAATGTCGTCGTGTTTATTTAATGCAGCAGGAAGATTATACAAGATACATTATTCATTCTTTTTTTTCCTACTTATTGCTATGTCTTTTTAAAATATACTTGGACCTTGGCCTGGTATTCTAGTGAAGAGAGACTCGAGTTCTTTTTCATCCATATCACGAGGATCTGGTAATTATTGCCATTATTATTAATACTACTGTTTTTGTTAGTGACGGATTTTGTTAGTTATAATAATTCTTCAAATTTAGCATATGAAAACATTAACATATTCAACATCTTTCAAATGATTTAACAGAAGCTTAGAAAGGAAACCTGAGAACATGCTGAATTCCCACATAATGCATATAGGGATTCCTCCTCTTACCACCGTAATCGAGCCTTGGCAACTACAGTCAAAGTCATGAGGGCCATAAAGCAAGTCATCACACAACCAATCTGATTTTACGATCTTTATTTGTGGCATTTGTTAAAGTTCTGCCACAGTTCTTAAGCAACTGGGACAATCATAAAATGAATAGTATGGTCATTAAGCAAACCCATTGTTCACTGTGGCAGCTTTTGTTGAAAACTGGAAGTAAATGCCGGTTTCTGGCAAAAATGTCATAAATCTTGATGTGATTGCAGGATATGGCAAATGGCCAAGCTATTGCAATTGTGGACTCTGGTTGTAAGTAGTTTTTGGTAGGTCTATCATAACTTCAAATACTTGCTAAATGATCAACATAAATCAAAGATTACTTGTAGTTTAATCAAGCCCACTATACAACACAAAGGCTACAGTTTCACATACATTTGACTGGATTATTTCATGGTCTGAATTCTGCTGAGTTTATCACATCTTGAAGACTATAATGAATGCATTAGTTAAATTTGAAGGAAGTCACCAATAAAAATCCTTATAAGAACAATTATTTAGGATAATAAATAATTCATTTATGATTTACAGTAAACATTATCTCAGATATATGTAAGAGTAGGCCAGGGGAAATTAATCTAAAATGTGACACCTAGAGTTTTTGTATTTATTCATTTGACTCAGCCTTCCATCCTTCCGAGGTTGGTAAAATGAGGACCCAGATTGTTGGGGCAATATGCTGACTCTGTAAACTGCTTAGAGAGGGATGTAAAGCACTATGATGCAGTACGTCTAAGTGTTATATATATTGGAGTGGGCCTAATATAAGGCTTACCCCAAAAATAAGCCCTAGTGAAGGGGGTGGGCATGGCCGATATAGGAGGCAGCCCTTTCCTTCCCTGGTCATCTCATGGAGGCTAAGCCCCTTAATCGTGGCCCCACAGTTTAGCTGAGCCAGCAAGGGACAGGAGTTGCCTCTCATTCCATCTCTCTGGAGGTGTTTCTGGCCCATTCTTGCCAGTGCCAGCCCTGCCCACAACTCCAGGCAACCTCACAGCCAAAGGCGCCTCTATTCCACAACTCACCTCATGGCTCTGGAGAGGGCAGCAACCACAATTTGCGCTTCGCCAGGCCTGGAGCTCAGGTCTTGACTAGGCTGGTACTACAAGGCGGAATGCCATGTGGTGCATCGAAATTGGCTGCCCCCAAACCTCTGCCTGGTTGCTGGGCCTGCTGCACCTGCTGGCCTCGCAGGAGATCTTTGCCCTCCTGGGCTGCTCCTGGCTGGCGTGAAGCAACTCGTCTCATATCTGTGACCTCCAGAGCACCTCCCCCACTGTCAGCATGCCAGGACCCCCTTCGCCAGCACTCACACTGCCCTGAGCGAGCTCCATGGCAGCTCTGCAGCAGAACGGAGGGAGGGGGAGATCACCCCTTCCTCCTTTGTACCACAAAATCCCATCTTCCCTGGCCACAAAGTCCCTTGGCCTGTACCCCTCTCACTGGAGCAAGATGCACAACTCAATCTTACCCACGGAGGCCTCCCAGTGCTTTGCTGCAGCTTTGGAGCAAACTTCTGCCTTCCCTGCACAGGATTGCAAGACTGGAGGTTTCAAAGCCACACAGAAGCATTTTGGGATGTGTGAAAGGTTGAAAGGTTGGCAGAAAAATCCCCTCCACCCACAGATCGCTTTCTGAAAGAGACCTCTTTTGGTAACATTGCTGAAAGGTTAACGTTTAACACTGTACTCAGGAAAATCCCGCTCATCGTGGTTTGATTTTGCTTGAGGTGTGGGAGAGGGAGAAAGATTGGAAGTAGGCAGGGTGAGGAAAACTGTTTCAGAAAGTGGTCTGTGGGTGGAGGGGATTTTCCGGCCAATTGTCCTTTCAAAGGAGAACCCTACTGCTTTTGCAGCCTCAATCAGCTGCAGAAACGGCTGTACTTCTTGCAGCTGGTGGAAGGAGTGCATCCACAGATCAGCTGTTTCGTGGACCAAGCTGCTGATAAGACAGTTAGGCAAGGAGATGTGAGGTGTAAGGGGCTCCTGCCCTCTGCCTCCTGGTACCTGGGGGGGGGGGGGGGGAGACCTCCCTGAAATAAGAACTTGTGCATTTTTTGATGATCCCAAAAATATAAAACCTGTTCTTATTTTCAGGAAAACACTGTCGCCATGTTTTCCCCAAAATAAGACCTGGTCTACTTTTTTTTTTTTTGCCTCCAAAAGATGCATTAGGATTTGGGGGGGGGGGGGTGTCTTCCACTCACTCTCCTCACAGTGGCAGAACCAACAGGCCCACCCAAGCAGGAGCCCATGTGGCTTCAGGAAAGGCCTCTGCAGCTGAGAAACGAGCTCTGGATTGACATGCATGGCGCCCCTCCTGGCCTCTGTTTCACTGTCAGAGGCCTTTCTGAAGGCATGACGATGAAACGGAGACCGGGGCAACACAGAAGAAGTGGGCTGGCAAGGTGAGGCAGTTGTTGGGATGTGGGCGGCCTGGCTTCAACTGTTCTAAGGTGAGTACAGGGCATCTGAGGTAGCTCCCTTCTCCCAACCCCATCCTAGCTTGATTTTTGCCTGTGTGCCTCGCCCTACCTCGTGCAACCAGGTGCAATGGAGTGGGTGTGGTCTTAACCAGGGCTTATTTTGAGGGGTGATAAGGCTTATATTGGGTGCACATGTAAAAATCAAACTAGGGGTTATTTTTGGGTAGGTCTTATTTCTGAAGAACTGTGTGTACACACCGTGTTTCCCCGAAAAAATGATCTACTCCTAAAGTAAGTCTTAGCTTGATTTTTGCACATTTGCTCAATATAAGCCCTACCCCTAAAAGGAGCCCTAATTAAAACCCTGCTCATTCCAGGGTCCACAGGTAAAAATTAAAGTAGGGTGGGGATTTGTGCTGGAACTGCCCTACTGCTTACCTTTGGACATTTGTAGCCAGGCCTTGGACACCCCCACACCTGCCTTGTTGGCCCATTTGTTCTGCAACCAGCAAGGCCAGCAAGGCTTTACTGAATGCCTCTGCAGCCAAAAACAGAACTCCGGATCGATCCAGAGCTCTGTTATTGGCTGCAGAGGCCTTCAGGAAAGCCTTGCCGGCCTTCCCGGCTGCAGAAGTAGTAGTTCTTGAATGCCTCTGACAGGAAAAAGGAGGCCAGGAACAACACACACAAGTGAGGTGAGATAGTGGATGACATCCCCCGAAAATAAGCCCTGTTGCCTTTTTTGGTGGCAAAAAATATAAGACAGTGTCTTATTTTGGGGGAAACATGGGTATGTATGTACGTGTGTGTTTCTATAATATGAGACACTTGGTTCATAACACATTTGCACTCATGCACAGACACAGACACACATATATTTTACAGGTAGTCTTCAACTTACAACCACAATTGAGCCCAACGTTTCTGTTGCTAAGTGAGCCATTTGTTAAGTGAGTTTTCCCCCACTTTTTGACCTTTCTTGACACAGTTGTTAGGTGAATCACTGCAATTATTAAGGTAGCCACATGGTTGTTAAATGAATCTGACTTCCCCATTGACTTTGCTTGTCAGAAAGTATTAACATGACCCCAGTACGCTGCAGCCATCATAAATATGAATCAGTTGCCAAGTGTCTGAATTTTGATCATGTAATCATGGGGATGCTGCAATAGTCGTAAGTATGAAAAATGGTCATAAGCCACTTTTCCAGTGCCTTTGTAACTTTTAATGGTCACTAAATGAACTGTTGTAAGTTAAGGACTACATATATATTTAATTATATATCCATTTGGTAATTGTGGAATGTCTTCTTCAGGAATGAGGGATTAGTTCCCTGTATTGTTTTAGACGGGAAGAAAGACTACTATTTTATATATTTTATTGTTCCTCAATTTGAGTGCCACTTCCAAATTTCTCTAAATAAAAATGATTCCATTTTATTTTATAAGCTGCTTTTAGTATATTTTAAAATTGTATTTCCCTGAGCACATGCTAAATGGAAGGGCGTAGTATTTAAAGTTATTTCATAATTAAATATATAGTTATTTTATTTGTCATTGCATTGCTAACATATTCTAACATTTATTCTTTTTCTAATATCTGAATCTGTGTTTAGGGAAGAAAGACTTGAGTTCATCATTAACTTGGGGATTTGGTAATTATTTTTTCTTAACAGCTTTTTGTAAAAAATATTTCATAATGTAGCAATATTATGATTGTTTCTTTGGCTTTTCCTTCTTTTTCTCTTCCTGTTATTATGTTAATCAACTTTAAAATAATTTGCAGAATTTGTCTTATAATATTAACCAATTAGACCTTGCAGCGGGAAACACTAGAATGTGCTGCACATTTAGTATGTTTCCCCAAAAATAAGAACCTGTGTTATATTTTTGCCACCAAAAAAATGGGACCAGGTCTTATTTTGGGTGGAAGAGATGTCATCCACTGACTCACCTCACTTGCGGGTATCACCCCTGGCCTCCTTTTGCTGTCAGAGGCCTTCAGGAACTTCTTTCCTGAAGGCCTCTGCAGCCAATAATAGGGAAACTAGAAGGAAACATAGAGAAAATAGAAAAAAAATAGAGAACTTCCAACAAATGATGGCAAAAAATGAATAATGCATTCAACAAGAAGAGAAAGCTGAACTAACAGAAAAAGGAGTGGAAGAGGTTGATTATAGACTTATACCTGCAGATCAAAATAAAGAAAGAACAATAATAGTTTTAGAGATGGATAGGGCAGACTATTACTTGAGATTCCAGAATATGGAAGAAGAAAAGGGCGAAAACTTAGTGGAGATAATGGCAGAGTTGTTGGCAGAGGCTTTGAGGTCCCTAAAGAAAAAATGTTGGCCGAGATCGATGAAATACTTAGGGTGCATACTAGATATGCGATGAGAAATAGACTCCCTAGAGAGGTCCATGTGAGTTTTAATAAAAAGGCAACAAAAACAGAAATTTTGCAGAGGGCAAGAGATGATCCTTTAAAATATAAAGGGAAAAAAATAATAGTTTTAAAACAAATACCGAGAAGAGTTAGAGAACTAAGGAAGGATATCAGTTTGTGATGAAACATTTTATTAAAAAGGGAGTGGATTTTACATGGCTGATACCAGAGGGAATTTTGGTGACTTGGCAGGAGCAAAGACACAAACTAGATTCAATAGAGAAGGCAGAACAATTTTATGACCAGTACTTGGGACCACAAGAAGCAGAGAGAATGAGAGAGGAAAGGGAGAATAGACGTCAAGAAGAATCCACAGAACAGAAAGATATGCAACAAAAGGAAGACGCAAGAGATTGGGAGGAAATAGCAATACGAGAAGGACCAAAGGCAAAAGGAGTGAGAGAGATAAGAATGACTAGAACAGCAAAACCCATTTGAAAATAAAACTATGAAAGAAGAAATAAACTTAATGTCAATTAACATAAATGGATTGAATTCCTCAATAAACAGGAAAAGGACTTTTAATAAATTAGAAAAGCTAAAATTGGACATAATTTGTTTACAGTAAGTTCATATAAAAGAACAAAGCAAGAAAGTATTGGACTATCCTAAAATTGGGAAGTTATATGCCTCTCTTCCACATCAAAGTAAGAGGGGAGTAGTGCTTTACATCAAAGAAACAATAAATGCTAAACTAATCTTTATGGATGAAGAAGGGAGGATTTTGATGGTGATAATGATAAACTATAAACAATATATATGCCAAATAGCAATCAAAAGGACTTTTACACTAAGTTGCACAAGAAAATAATAGAATTGGAGTATGAAAACATATGCATATTAGGAGACTTTAATACAATAGTGAATGCGGAATTGGACTATAAAACTAGAAAAATTAATAAAAAATCCAGGAAAACACTACCAAAAACTTTTTTCAAAATAGCGGAAGAATTAGGTATCCAAGATGTATGGCAAGGAACTCATCCCAGAAAAAAATCAATATTCATTTTACTCAAATAGACATATGCCTTGGTCCGGAATAGATATGGTGTGAACATCAGCAGAATTAATATCTAATATACAAGAAATAAATATTGAAACAAGTACTTGGGCAGACCATAACTCAATAAAAGTTATATGGAGGGGACAAAAAAAGAAGTTAAGATGGACAATGAATCAATCAATATTAAAAGAAAAGGAATTTATTCAATTCATGGAAAGAGAACTGCCCTGTTTCTTTAAAGAGAATAGAAAAGAAGAAATCTTACAAAATGTATGGAATACAGTGAAGGCATATATTAGAGAAATTAGAAAAAGAAGGTAAGTAGTAGGGCAGCTCCATCACCCCATCCCCACCCTAGCTTAATTTTTACCCTTGCACCATGGAGTGGGCGGGGTCTTAATTAGGGCTTATTTTGGGGGTAGGGCTTATATTAGGCACATGTATAAAAATCAAGCTAGGACTTACTTTCTGAGTAGGTTGTATTTTCAGAGAAACACGGTATTATACATACATTATACATTACAGGCAATCCAGATCAATACATGGTGGGAATCCATATATTGAAAGGCAAATTCCTTTTCCTCATCAGAAATTTGCAGAAATCTCATATTAGCAATTTATGTGCAGTTAATCCAGCATATAAGAACACTTCTTTTGAAATAAATATAGAAATGAATTGATTTTGTTTGGTTCAAAGGAGGCTTAGATATAAAAATGTGCTGACTAGATGAAATGTCCCTTCTCTGTAGAAGATGACGAACCAAAGAGTTACGAAGCAAATGGAACCAGGAAATATTCAAAGAAGCCATCAAAGCCAGTAGACTGGGTTTTGTGAGGAACGAATCAAGTTTCATAGTAAGATGGTCACTTGAGGTAAAGAAAAGTATAATATAAAACAAGATCTAACTGTTTTGGCAACCAAATGTGTAGAATGTAAGTCCAGTGAAGGGATGTAAAAGCAATCTTTTGAACTGATACTATCATTCGTTTGAAATAGGCATTATCAATGTATAAATCACTAGTTCCTCCCCTAATGCAATGTCTGCATTCCTGAGATCTGTGTTTTCATAATGCATGACAACATTTAACAAGGGTTTCAAATTCCTTTGTGTATAATATATGTTCGGAGGGGGAAAATGGGATTGGAATAGCTGTTTTGACAGAGATGTGAAAATGATTACTTATGAAGCTAAAAATAGTATTGTGCAATTCTGCAATTTCTTTTTCAAAATGAAATTGGGTCAATTACTAGGGAGATTATTGAGTGGCATGGTGGCCTTGTGGTGAAAATTCTTGCTTCCCACTCGTAAGTTTGAAAATTCAATTTTAAGCAGCCACAGATGTTTCTCAGGATTCAAAGAGAAAATATCTGCTGCAAACTGCATAGGCATCAGGAAGGGCATCTGGCCAGTAAATGCTCAGCTTCATCCAATTGCCCTGATTTTACCCTGAATTAAGGGATTACAGGGTCATTAAAAAATCTAGCTATTAATTTGATTTCTAATCTGGTTCATAGTTGCAGCTAACAATGTCCAAAATATTTTTAACATGAATTCTTCTGAATTTCAAACACTGTTTTTAAGCATGAATTCTGCTGGTTTGAGCATTTTGGAGATATTCTGAGTGCCAAGCGGTCCCGAAATGCTCAAAGCAACCTATTTTTAACGGAAATGTGACATTCGTAGAAGTTCTGAAAAGGGGTGACAAAAGTGCAGCTTTTAAAAACTATGCTTAAAGAGAACCACAGATACAAATTGGGGGTAACAGTGAGAATTCCTAATAATTTAAGACATGAACAGAATATTGTGTATCTCACCAGCACATTTTGTAATTGAAATTTCCAAATAGCTAATTCCCCCTTTTTAATTCATTTCACCTTTTAATAATTAAAATTGTGAACAGTTTTATAAGAGCAAGTACAATAAAGTTTCTATTGGTTTATGATGGCATGGCATATCCAGATTTGTCTTATTGGAAAGGTGTGTGACATATAAATGAATATATAAATAAATCCTAGACATCCTTCTATGCTTGCTTCTCATATCTTTTTAAAATTAAGAATAGTGATATATTTATAAATATGCGTTGAATCTTGCAGATACAACAATGATTCGTTTTAATTTTACCTAGGTAATAGGCCTTCTTTCTACTGGTAGTTTGTTTAGTGAAGGTAAAGAATAGATGAAGTCCTAAAAAGCAAAACTAGTAAAACTCCTTTGACAGTTTCAGAATATATTAAGATTATAATTTTGTTCCTAAAAATATGTTTTCTTTTTTTCCAGATGTTAAGAAGAATTCTTAGGATTTGTGCAGTGCTCTTTCACAATATGATGACAACATAATAAGGGTATAAATTCACATTCATAGAGGATAAACACAGTTGTTTGTGGGCACAAAGCAACGTGTTTACAAGAAAATGAACAACCAGCATCATCAAGTATTTGATCATTTATATTAGCACAGAAACAGAACACAATCTGTGTTGGCAACAAACCTTTTTATAATTAGTATATTTACATCATGTACATCTTATTGCTTCTCACAATGCAACGAGAAACAAGAAGAAGCTATATAATCATGAATTGAAATAAATCACTGCATGGAAGAATAGACCTGAGACATTTCTAATTATTTCAAGACTTCTTTTTTGAAATGATAATGACAATTAGTGGTTTAATTCTTGTTTCTTGAAGTGATACCATTTCTTTCATATATGTCTTATAGAGTGCATATTAGTGCCAGTGCTATAGACATCTAAGACAAAGCTCAGGAGAAAATTACATTTACATATCTGCTTAGTAGAAAAGCTATGTGATGAAGCAGGTAATGGTATTCTCCAAATATTGTTTACCGTTGTTATATGCATCTTTTTAAAAAAATAGCATATTTAATAAACAATGTAATGAATGGAAAATATATGTAGCATTTCAGGACAGGCATTCCTGAAGACAATTCTTTTTGTTTCAAGACACAGATATCAAACCCTATTAATATGAAATGATCCATGAGATAGCTTAAAGTTTATAGTTATGATAACTATAGATTTCCCACATGGATCTAACTGCTAACGAGATACATTGAGTTTTATGGTAATCTTGAGAAATGGTTAGTAAGGAAATGTCAAGAACCACTGTCAAGCTCTGCCCTAGCTGGCTCTCTAGGAAACAGAGATGCTTGACTTAATCAGAAGGTAGCCCTGGGCAAAAGAAAGGCAGTAATATCACTCTAGGTGTAGGGACAGTGTAAAATATTAACACATGATAAATAATGGAACAATTAAAAATAATATCAGAGTTCTCTCTGTCTCTCTCTCGCCCTTCCTTCCTATTTCTTTCTTTTTCTTTCATTCTTTCTTTCTTTTTCTCTTTGTTTCTCTCTCTCAAACACACCACTCTTTCTCTTCCTTTCTTTTTTCTTTCTTTCTCCTTCCTTCCTTCCTTCCTTCCTTCCTTCCTTCCTTCCTTCCTTCCTTCCTTCCTTCCTTCCTTCCTTCCTTCCTTCCTTCCTTCCTTTCCTTTCCTTTCCTTTCCTTTCCTTTCCTTTCCTTTCCTTTC
>NW_020769366.1:4046308-4088387 GCF_900518735.1 Pseudonaja textilis | reverse complement strand
TCCTTTCCTTTCCTTTCCTTTCCTTTCCTTTCCTTTCCTTTCCTTTCTTTCTTTCCCTCTTCTCTCTCTCTCTCTCTCTCTCACACACACACACACCCCTACCTGCTCTGGGGCAAACTGAATGATCCGGTGAGGTCCAGTCAGCAGCAGGTGGTGGGAAAAAGAAGAAAGCAGGTGGTGGAGTATCTGTCCTCCCTCCCAGAGCACCTCCAGGATAGCGGGTGGCATGGCCATGGTGCACCCTCCCGCCCTTCCAAAGCACTTCCACAGGCAGTGGGTGGCAGCAGCGTGGAGCACCTTCCCGCCTTCCCAAAGCACCTTTGCAGGCAGCAGGGGGTGGTGTGTGGTGGCAGCGGCATGGCCGCGGGGCACCCTCCCAAAGCACCTAAACAGGCAGCGGGTGGTGGCAGCAGTGTGAGGGCAGAGCAAGCAGATGTCCCAGGACTGCTGAAAATTGTGCAGCGCATGTGCAGCCCTGGGATGATTCCACCCGCTCTCACTGCGCCATGGCCACCACATGTTAGGGAGAGCTGGGAGAGCGCTACATGGGATAGTCAGGGAGGCCTGGCAAGGTTCCAGAACAGCAGGGGAGGCCCAGCATGGTTCAGAGACAGTGGGGGGAGCCCGGCAAGGTTCAGGATGATGCGGGAGGGCCTAATGCAATTCGCAGGCTTACCTGTGAGCAGGCAGATCAGGGCTGCTCAGTTGGGGCGCAGGCACCATGTGGGAAGGCATTGCTGGTTAGAAAGGCAAGCCACAAGGACCCAGCGTGCCACATAGGAGGGGAAGAGTGACTGGGCAGGGCGAGCGGCGTGAGCATTGGGCGCATGAGCAAGCATCGGGCAGGCGGGGCAAGTGAGCGACCGTGTGACCAGGACGGGGACATGGCCAGCCAGAAGTTACTACCAGTTCAGCAACCCACCCCAAATCCCCGCTTCCTTCTCCCGAACTGGTGAGAACCGGTTGAATACCACCTCTGCTCCAAATCTTCTATGAGTGTAAAACATTGTAGGAGAGATGTGGTAGTCTATGGTGGGAAAATAAATCAGAAAAAAAATCTGCTTCCCTTTTTTTACTAACACATTTTTTTAAGAGGCTGCAAATTTTCTTTTTAATAAAATGTGTTAGTTGGAAAAGGTGCTACCAGATATCTTTTAATTAATATAGTAAATTATGTTGATGGAGGTTTGTAATTTGCAGTTGTAGTCTATGACATATTTTCTAAGCATAAGACTTCCAATAACTATTGCATTGAATGGATTTTTTAAAAAAATCACATTATGATTTTCTTTAGAAAAGTTTATTTTCCAGTACTTAGTTTTTTCTGTTTATAACCAAAATAGGAATAATATTTCTCCAGCTTCTTTCTATTTTGTACAGTATAGTTCAAAACAGTCCACCTATTAAAACTCGTTGCAAATATTGCAATTCCTTATTTGTGATATTTTCAAATATAGGAATGAGTTTCTCATGATTTCCAACAGAAGAGAGATACTTAAAAACAAGAGAATTTGTTCTAAAATTCAGACACTATATTTAATTTATTGCATTTCCACTAATTTTTTTGTCAAGTTCATGGTAAGAAAATTGTATTTTGCAAAAACATTAATTCCCTGAACATTATAACATTCTATTGTTTTATTCTCATTCTAGGTATTCTGAATATGCTGAATCTTGAACTGTTATTGACTGAAAATGTATAAGCGTATATATTAAGATGCTTAATTGCAATTCTGAATTTAATGAACATATTAATGACTGAATCTAGTTTGTATTCAAAACCCAGCTAAGGTTTTAAGAAAAGTTGATTATTCACTGGCTGATTTAAAAATATTCCCAATTCGGTTAGGTGTTAGATATTACAAAATACAGAGAAATTAAAGGGTACAAAACCAGCTTAATTAATGCCAAAAATTCATTAATTTTATATAGGTTTTCTCATCCCAAATGGTAAACTTGAATCCACTGACAGGGAAGCAGATTTGACTAGATGTTCTGCAACCCAACAAGACAGACACAGACTTCAGAGGATAATTAGAACTGCAGAAAAAACAATTACTACCAACCTGCCTTCCATTGAGGACCTGTATACAGCATGAGTTAAAAAGAGGGCTGTGAAAATATTTACAGACCCCTCACATCCTGGACATAAATTGCTTGAACTCCTACCCTGAAAACGACACTATAGAGCACTGCACACCAGAACGAGACACAAGAACAGATTTTTCCCCGAACGCCATCACTCTGCCAAACAAATAATTCCCTCAACACTGTCACATTATTTACTAAGTCTGCATTACTATTACTATTAATCCTCCCATATCCTTCTTTTCACCCATCTCCTCCCACTTATGACTGTATGGCTGTAACTTTGTTGCTTGTATCCTTACCATTTATATTGTCTCCTAGTATGATTTGATCGCTTATTTGTACCCTATGACTATCATTAGGTTTTGTACCTTATGACTCTTGACAAATTTATCTTTTCTTTTTATGTACACTGAGAGTATATGCACCAAAGACAAACTCCTTGTGTGTCCAATCACACTTGGCCAATAAAGAATTCTATTCTATG
Organism: Pseudonaja textilis; assembly: GCF_900518735.1. The sequence goes on along the minus strand of NW_020769366.1, from coordinate 4,085,812 downwards.
TTAGAACCATTTTTAAGTATGGGTGCTCTTTTGCTAAAGATAATTTTGTCAAAGGAAAGGGCAACATCCCATTAAAAGAAAATAAGCAAGAAATTATTATATCTCTTTGCTTAGCTGCATGCTCCCCAAAAGGTGGAGAAAATTGATTTATGTCACTTCTATACAATCCAATTAAGTTTAATAAAAAATAGCAACAAAATAAATGGCTAAATACAGAATGAGACAAAAAAGTAAAAATATCATACAAATGAGTCATGTATATATAAATACTTTTATAGTATACATTCAATTAAAAACTCATAACAAAGTTTTTTTTCCAAGAAAAGTATTACTCATTGCTGGATAGTAAATTCAGGCTTAAATTCTTAAATCATTTTTAGCATACAAAAACCTCAAATTCACGTAAAATAATACTGAGAAAAGAATGAAGCTATACAATCAACAAAATGGCTTAGTTCTGCTGTAGATATAATTAATATACTTTATACTTAGACCCAAATTACTTGCATGTTATAGGAAATGTGTATAAAAAGGAGAACAATTGAAATGTAATGAGTTCTAAAACAATATTTTAAATAATATCTAGTTTCAGAAACTATTTTCAAGGAATTTTTTTCTCCCTGTTTGTTAAACAAGTACTGATAATTTGAAATTAAAACTAATATATATATATTTGGCTGAAACTGTACTTTAGGACAAAAGTACTCTGATCTCATCTAGGCGTGATTACCTCTCTCGTATTATTTATAAATCTTGACTTATTTAATAACTGAGTTATTTTCATTCTGGCATCTCTTGGCAAAGGATGCACAGTTTTAGAAAAATGTCCTGATTTTTAGTTAGACTCAATCTTGATTCAATCGTCACAGAATCCTTCATTTGTTAGTATTGGCTGAAAAACATGACGCTGATCTTACTTATAACTCTGAGTGTTGTCTTTTAGTAAGTGATTTCTTTAGGGACATTGGTCTTTGTGGACCATTGATGTTGAATAGAATAAGCAATGTGAGAGAAAGAATTTTGCCTTGTTCTTGAAACTGTTATATATGAACTGTTAAACAAAAAAGTGGCTTAAGTCAGAAAAGTACAATTAGTAAGTTTCAGCTGTATCATTACTATTAATGCATATTTTAAATTAAAATTCTGTAGTAACTGATAGTAATTTGAATAAACATAGGAATGGCACTTAATGAATTTTGAATCTATTTTATAGTGCTTGACCAAAGTATGAGGTAAAATTCATAATCAATTATTACAAAACAGATTTCCATTAAAAAATAAAGAATGCAGATTATGTTGTATTATCTTCAGATATTGCCAGCTTTACGTTAGTCTATATGCTTTCATTGTGCTGTACATTTTATAAGGTAAAAGAGAGGGGAAAACAAGCCATTTAACTCCCACAATTAGAAACATTAAATGGATTTGTAAGGATACTTTATCTTAATTTTACAGTTCTAAAACGGTTGCATAAATAATTAGTATTCAGTGGATAGTTACAACTAATAATTGATCAGCAAAAAAATGAACTGAAAATATGTTTTCTCGTATATGCATTTTAGTTACTACTCAATTATTTTCTAGCTCCACAAAGAAACAGATTCTGCAGTTTAAGGATGCATTTTTTAAAACTAAAATCAATGTGTGAAAGAAGAAAACAATATAATAAAGAAGAAAACAATGTAATAAAAATTGCTTTGCTTTCTCCACTAAAAATCAGAGAAAAGTATCCGTTTAACCTTGTTGAGTTTAGCTTTGTTGAACTTATTTTATGGTGTTGTGTGAATTAAGGCTTGAAATATTCAAAAATTAATTTTGGCATTATTTCCAAGACAAACCATTATGCTTCCAAACCTAGGAATACTGGCAATAAGCTCCACTGACATCAGTAATACTTATTGCCCTGTGCGTTTGTCTAGGATTAGGTTATAAAACTCCTATGTTTCATGGAAAAATGTAACATTCGCTTTAGTTCATTTCAACATGAATTAAAAGTGCCAATAGCTTTGCAGCTTTCTATCTGGCATAACGTGATTTATTTTAGGTTTTTGCTGCTTTACTTTTTGAAACCTTTCAAAACAAAAGATGACCATGATTCAGTAGTCTTCCTTCCAATGACCTAGGACTGAAATGGATACATTTGTCCTCTGGAGTATTTAGGGCAGAGTGTTTAGTAAGTGTGAAATTTGACAATTTTTTATCGGACAGCTACAATGCAAAGAAGCACGCAAAGCTATCTCTCAAGTCCACGGTCACATTTAATGGCTCTTACGAAATTCAAATCCATTTTGGTTACAAATTTCACTTAACATCTATGCTGTTTTTGTTTTCAAAGGGAGTTCTTGCTTTTGTGAAATCTTGCATTTGCTCAAGAAAATACAAAAAGGGAATATAGCTACATTAAGTAACGTTTCTTCAGAAAGTAAAATGTAACAAATAAAAAAAAGTTATAAGCCGATCATGTTTCAAGTTGTAGGAGCTCTCACTTTTGATTCTTAGTTAATTAAGATCTAATGAGTTTAAAGCCTTGCCCTGTATCCAATACTGTAGGAAGAAACCAATTCATTTTTAATCGTTTTAAGCACCTAAAACAAGCTTTGCAAATCCAGAAGAGATTAAGCCCACAGAACCAGTTTGCAAGATGAACCAATGGGTATGTGATACGGGGAAAATATATCATCCAGTGTTTGGCAATATCACTCTCAGTCGGCAAATGTAAACTGTAGTCAGTCCATCCTTTTGACACTCCGTACACAGCTTTCACAGTACGCCCCTTTTCAAACCAGTTGATATTATGATTGGAATTACAGTTGTATTCAACCCAATCTTGGGTGAAATCACCAATGTGGGGAGGGTCTGATTCTTCTATGTCTACTACTTTACTCAGTTGCGCTCCTTGCACTCCGATGTACATGTCACTGATTCTTTTGACTTCTTTAACCCAAGGTTGAGCATTCTCACAGTCTAAGACTATAATAAGCCGTGAACAAAAGGAACCATTCTTCTCTCTCCACCAGTCTAAAAGCGTGTCAAGCTGTAATAAATCTCCACCTGTGAGAGAACCAGAAATGCAATAATTACAAAAAGAACCATTCCTATTTTATACCAATCTCATCATGTTTTCTCATACGATGTTTTAAATAATACTAGAAAATTAGTATGTCCTGTAAGAAGGCCTTCAATGTAGTTTTGTTCAGATCAAATTCATTACAGGAAATTCAATCCATGAAAAATTGCACTCCTGAAGCTCCGTGCAGATAATATAGGTAATGCCCCGAAGCATTCCCTAGCGAACATTTGAAGTTATGTGATAAGTGCTCCCTAATGTTTACAAACAGGTCCCAAAACTACAAACATAGCAGAACCAGAGCAGTGGTTCGCTCTTATGTATGACTATAGAGACTCTGCAACATTCACCCTGCCTATTTCCCCCTCCATGCCAGGTCTCCATAGGCACTAGGCCTGTGGAAGACCTTGCGAAGACCTTGAGAGCCTTTGCTTTCTCGGCCTTTGGTGTATAGGCAGAGAATGGAGGCCTAAAGTACCACAAAATCCCACTAGATCAGTAGTGCAAGAATTCATGCTATTGATCTTTTGTAATCTCACTATACTTTAGGCCTTTGTAAATGGAGGCCTGGATGAAAGTTGCAACAAAAGGCTTTACAAATGGAGGGAAGACCTGAAATTTTGAACCTTTCCCTCTATTTGCAAAGCCTTTTGCCATCTTTGCAAAAAGACTTTGCTGCTGAGAACGGAGCCCCCAGAGGGTACGTGCGTCTCTCCGGAACTCCATTTTTGCCAGGAAAGGCCTTTCCTCAAGGCCTCTGCTGAAGAAAAGCTCCATTTTCAAGTGCCCCATTTCCATGCAGGTGAAGTTTCCAGTCTCCATCAGGGCACCAAGTATTTAAGCAACCCTGGGGCGGTTGGAAACTGCCCTAGGGCCGCTCAAACACATGTTGCCCTAGCGAAGACTGCAAACTTCATCTACATGCAAACGGGATGGTCGGAAATGGAGCTATTTGCTCCGTTTTCAACTGCCCCAGGATAGCTCAAACACTTGTTGTCCTTATGGAGACTCCAAACTTTGTCTGCATGGAAATAGAGTGGTTGGAAACAGAGCAATTTGTTCCCCCAGGGTCCAGGGTCACTCAAATACTTTTGGCCCAGATGAAGACTGGAAACTTCTGGGGTGCAGGGTCTCGCACGAGTTCAGGTGCCCATCTGCTTGTTCAGAGAATGGTTACCTGACATCCCAAGGGATCAGGGCACCCAGAAGGTTCCAGTCTCTGCAGGAAAAGTGGTGGCACGCTAAGGAAGGACTTGGAGCAATGTGAGTTCGCTGCCCCAAAGCCTCACTTCGTGCAAATGCTTTTCCAAACAGAGCCTGGAAGCCCTTGGAGGAGACTCATTGAGGCTGTCCGCCGCTCCAGAAGTGGCAGGCAGACTCGATGATCAGAGAAGCTGAGCAGGGCACGCTTGTCCTATTCTCCCTCTACTCTCGCTGCTTGCCGGCAAAAAAACAGAAACACCGGAGAGGAGACAGATCTTCACGAGGTCAGTAACTGGCGTGTTAGGTGGGGTGGGGGGAAAGAAGCAATTGTGAGGACCATGAGATATTTCAGTGGGTTGGGGGAAGCCTTGGGTGGTTTGAAGCAGGTGGCCTAATCCATCACCAGCCCCTCCCCCACATGGCCTTCCCCACTCCGAGATACCTCATGTGCCCTTAACAAGCCTCACATTTGATTAGTGAATGCATGGACAAAAGGAGGGAGTGATCATATTCAAAGTACGAGATTCACTCCCAGGAATCCTCGGGTTATGAATGGAATAGGCAGCCTCCGTTACATTTGTAACTTGAGGACTACCTGTACATGGAGACAAAAATACTTCTTATAATAAAATAAAAGTAAACTTGTCCATCTCTTGGAAATGTAGAATCTAGAAGTTTGTCTTCTCCCATCTTTTTCTTAAAGCATTGGCCAAACTTGAAACAATTTAAGTATGCTATTATCTGTCTGACAAAATGCTCTTAAAATGGAAATGAAAAGTCTATCTTAATATTAACCACGAGTTAATATTATTAGCCGACAAATGCACAGAAGATGAAAAAACAAATCACAGCCAATCTTTGGCTGTATGGTATGTGTTGAAATAATACAAGGCTCATGACTTTTGTATCCCTAATTCTGGGCCTAAAATATGAAATAAAACCAGAACAGTGTAAAACAATTCTGCAATAATTGTTTCTTAAATACAAGTTATTCATTCAGATTCAAATAATACACTGGACCAGAGCTAAGATACTTTAAGAAAAACAAGGCCTGATTATATATAGATCAAGGTTACACATTCTGTTTATGAAACAGATGTAAACAGCTTTGGAACTATCAGCTCTTGCAAAAAATAAAAAAAAATGATTTTCTTCAATGAACAGTCAGTGCATTAAAGAAGGCAAAATAACGGCAGCCCTATGGGGCTTTCTTGTTCTTGTTAAACAATTCCCATTTCAACCCTAAAAGAAGCAACATGTTATATAATCAGAATTAACTAGAGCAGTTATGAAACACAGGAAGTACAATTCAAAGGAAGTTTACTTTTAATTAGATAAGAAATTAGTTTTAAAACCTCCATCAATTCTTTTACAATGAGATAAAAATGTTGAACCGTTGTGAAAAATTTTGATCGTTACACAAAATATTGTCACACATTTCTAGGACACACACTTCAAAGTTAAGGAGTCCAGTCATTGATTAACCTGAAATCAAATGATATCAGTGGTTGACACACTGTGGCAAATGGGGCTAACAGAATCTTCCCAAGTTTAAAAACATGTTTTATTAACTTTGATATTATATAGCACTATGAATGTGGTTTATTTGAAGATAAGAGCATTTCTATTTGCTTTTTTCATTTTATCCATCCGAGGATATCAATCTTTTTATGTATGCAAATTCATAAAGGTAAGAGTTCAGCACCCGGTTCTAATAATGCCAAAAAGCTTTGTGATCTGAACTAATAAGCTCAACTTTTCAAACCATTTTGCAGTTCATGGCTTATGCGTAACTGCTTAGCTGTTTGTTTTTCATATTACTGGGCATCCGCCAAAGCAAAACATTATTAAACTACTCAACTACAGTACACTGCTCTTAAAAATGAAATTGTGTCCGCTACACAGCAATCCCCTGGGGCGATTATTTTGAATGCTAACTAGATTTAGATTTTCACTGTTATCATATCTTATTAATATTTCTCCACAGAAGATAATTGCAAAACTCCACAGCTAATTACTAAGGCATTTATAAGGGTCAGCCGGTCTCCCCTTCTCTCTGTATCTCTCTCTCACTATGTCTCTCTCTTTGTATGTGTGTGTCTGTATCTCTGTATCTCTCTCTCTGAAAGCCAAGGCTGGGCCAAGCCAGTGAGCTCTCCTTGGGGCTCTTCACAACTCCTTTTCTCCTCTTGACCAAGAACAGAAGGAGATAGCTGTGTACATCAAAAAAGAAATCAAGGCAGTAGAAAAGTATGTAGATCCACAGGGAAGAATTTTGATACTCAAAATTAGAAATATGTTATGAGCCAATGTTATTAGTCATAATTTATGTGCCAAATGATAATCTAAGTCAATTTTATAAAGATCTGCATGATAGAATTGTAGAGATGGGACAAGACAATGTATGCATGTGGGAGATTTTAATGTGGTAGTAGACATAAGAAGAGACTATACTAGTAGTGTAAAAAACAAGAAGAAAGGGAAAATTCTGCCCAGATCATTCTTTGAGATGACACAGGAATTAAATTAGATTGACCAATGGAGGAGAATAAATTTGGGGAAAAAGGAATTCGCATTCTACTCTAACCCACACAAATCGTGGTCTAGATTAGATATGGCATGGATGAATGCAGAACTAGGAAACCGATTAGAAGTGGCAATAGAGATTATGACAAACGTTTGGGCAGACCACAATCCATTAAAAATAACCTGGAAAGGAAGAAAAAGAGAGAGAAGGTGGATGCTTAACCGCCAAATTTTAAAAGAAAAAGATGTTTGTAGCTAAAAATTAAGATAGAAATGGAGCTATTTTTTAGGTAAAATACAGTTTACCAAACATCATTACAGACAATATGGGATACAGCCAAAGCAGTTTTTGGGGGGCTAACAATAGCATATACAGCAAAAAGAAACAAGGAAAGATGGCAAAAACAGAATAAGCTGCATGAGGAGATCAAAGAGTTAGAAAACAGATTACAAAAAAAACCCACAAGATGAAAAAGTGAGGAGGAAGATGATTCTTAGTAAGCATAAACTGAATATTATAAATCAGGAAGAGAGAGTTAAGGAGGTGAAAATAGCTAAACAGAATTTTTTCAAACACGCAAATAAGCCAGCCCATAAATTAAGAAAAGAATAGAGAGAGAAGGCTGATACAAGAATTGGAAGATGATAATGGGAAGTTAGAACATCGAATGGTAGAGAAAAAGAAAACAGTACAAAAATATTTTGAACAACTATATAAGGAAGGTAGTACAACTCCTGGGAATATAGCACAACATTTGAAAATGAAAGGCCTTCCAGAAATCAGAGAGGAACAGAAAAAGAGGTTAAATAAAGAAATAACAGCTATGGAATTATAGAGAGCGGTCAAAAAACAGAAAAACAATAAGACGCCAGGTCTGGATGGTCTCCCAGTGGAAATGTATAAATGTATATATGAACGTCTTGAATCAGTGATGTTGGATGTGTACAATGAGGTATCACCTGGCTGTTTTCAAAACTGCTCCCAGCAGTTTCCAAATATATGTGAACGCACATCTACATTATAAGTAGCTTTTAAGTTCCCAATGAATGAATGTCATGCACATACCTGCAGAGAGTGGCAGGGACAGCTTTCAAACGATTTGTGGAACCCTGGCAAAAACGTCGCTGCTTTACCAATTTGAAAATAGCTGCTCTGTTAATATTCCAGCATACTGCATTTTTAAAAAATAGTTCAGCCTTACTACAGATTACTAAAATTGTCCTAGAAAATGACAGCCTAAATGAGTTTTAAAGTTGTATAAATGAAAGAAACACAATATTAAGATCTGGCTCTGTCAATGAATGTTAAGACCTGGCTCTGTCAATTGGCACAGGGATCCAAAAGTGGCACACAACCTCAGGTTGTGGATTGAGTGCGCCCTCTCCATCTTTTTGACTTCATCTGTTGGGATTTTATAATTTTTTTACGTGAGAACCGCTGAGAGTCACTTAAATAGTGAGATGGGCAATTTATAAATTTGATAAATATTCAGTACATACCTGCTAGTGCCCACTCCCCAGAGCTGTGAGAATGACCGCTGTAGTATAATATATAAGTATCATGCCTAGGTCCATCTGATGTCCGAAGTTCAAGAAATGACTTTAGTTTCGAATGCAATGTGTCAAATGAAAGTCCACTTGTGGAATAATCACAGCCATAAGTCTCAATCATATGATATGCAAAAAACCTTTGGATAGCATTAAGCATGCCTGTTGACCTCAAATTTAGCTCTTGAACATGCTCAGGTGGAAGCAATGTTGGTTGCCCATCAGGACTGAAAGAAACAGAAGAAAAATTGAAAACATTGTAATAAATACAACTTATTATAAGTTGCTTTACTATCTAATGTTGAATTATGAAATAATTCACCACAGTAATTGCATTTAAAACAAGAATGTTCAGTTACAAATAGCTTAAATTAGCAGCCTAAACCATGGAAAAGTTCTATATCTCACTGATAGCATATGCAATGGGAATAATTTTTAAGACAGTAAGGTCTTTTTTTTTTCATGCTCAAAATAAGCATGTCTTATTTTCAGGGAATGTCTTACCCGCTTACCTTAGGACCACCGCAGCCACACCTTGATACCTGTCACACCGCTGCCTGACTTCTGCGGCCGCTTGCGGCCAGATGCCACAAGGCTCATAGCGCTAATGCTACCATCACAACAGGACACTGCATGGCTCATCACACTGGTATCACCGCTCGCAGTAGGATGCCACATGGCTTGTTGTGTCGGTGCCACTCATGGCAGGACGCTGTGTGGTTCATCACACTGGTGCCGCCGCTTATAGAAGGATGTTACATGGCTCATTGCACCAGTGGCGCCACTCACATCAGGATGCCCCAAGGCTCGTTGCGTCAGTGCCGCCACTCACAGTAGGACGCTGTTTGGTCTTGTGCCGTTGCGTGTGCAAGCCGTGGCACCAGTGTGACGAGCCGCGCGATGTTCTGCCATGAACGGTGGCACCAGCAGAAGCCAGATGGCATCCTGCCACAAGTAGCGGCACTAGCACGAGGCATCATGTGGCATCGGGCCGCAAGTAGTTGCAGAAGTCAGGCAGTGGCGTGATAGATGTCGGGGCAAAAAAGGTCAGGCTGTGGCAGTCCTAAAGTAAGTGGGTACGGGCCATGTGGGGCAGCACTACCACCCTCTGCCTTAGCTTGATTTTTCTGTCTGTACCTTGCCCCACCTCATACAACCAGATGGTAGGCAGGGCTCAACTAGGGCTTATTTTTGGGGTAAGGCTTTTATTAGGTACAGGCGTAAAAATCGGGTTGTGGCTTGTTATCGGGATAGGTTGCATTTTCAGGGAAACCCAGTATTTATAAAGAGGCACACTTTTGGGTAGATGAACATGCAAACATGTGAAGTGGTTTTGCTCAGACATTACTAGCCATTTCAACAAAACCTAGCTGTAATCAGCAGATATACATTGGCACCAATTATTCTATGATCTTGAAGAAACTTCCCCGACACTTTTTATCAGTTTTAGTTGACAGATGATTCAAGGGGTTATTAGAATCTTTTCTGTATATCTAGACTCATTCATCACTCCTCTCCAACCCATTCATCTCCGAAGCAGATGAGATGCACGTAAAGCACTGATAGACAGTTACAGATACAAACTTTCCAAATCTAAAACTATTACAGAAAGCAGGTAAACAGCCAAATCGGTGTGAACAGAAGATGTTTTCCAAAGAAAAGAAATAATAGTGATAGAACTTCATTTGGAATGCTGTTTCTTTTATTAAAAAAATATGACTTGAACTTGCCATTAGGAAGGATTCTATTCAGAACAAAAACCAATTAACATTACCATTGTTTTCTTTCTTAAAAGTTTAAAGTGCTCACTTCGTCAGTTTTAATAACAAATCAACACGTTCCTATGGATTCCTTAAATATTACATATACAACTTCTCAGATTAGGGTAAGTAAAGGAGAAAAATGCAATCTAGTAGATAAATTAGCATAACTAGATGACTGCAATGCTGTGTATTAAATAACATGTATTTGTATTAACACTTACCTGCAAAAATTGGTAGGGATCACAACTGCATAGCCAACACATGTGCCTCCCAAACAATTTCCTAGTTCATGAAATAACCCATGAGCCATGGATTCAAGGGGCAAGACAATCAAGAAAACACTCATGAAGATTCCATTGGATTTCTACAAATGAATTTGTTGCAAGAATTAAATACATGCAATTACAGTTTTACGAGTTTGCAAATGTGAATGAAAATACGTAACATTTAAAATCACAATATTTTAAACATGATTCAAATGCAATACTGTAATCTTAACAAGGCTAATTCTGAATTTGGTCCTAGCTTCCTCACCTCCCAAAAGGTTCAATAGTATGCACTACAACTTTAAAAAAAAAAAGCTGCGCAGGCTTGTTAAGTATATGCACAGTCAACTGAATATTTACATTAGGTCTATGTTTTGTATTTCTGATTTTTTTAAAAGTATTAATATTTCTTATATAAATATGCATTTTCATGGAATAATAATTTAAGCCAATTAATGAACAATTCCACTGCAGTGGAAAGAAGTATACACTCTTTTTTTCCCTGTCACCCAGTTAATTGACAGTTGTCCTGTTTCTTGGTGATTTAGGAGGCAGCTGCAATACAATTTAACAATTCTCCCTAGCTGAAAGCTATTGGTGGCAGCCTCATCTGTCTTAGTCCTTATACATATAATGAAGTAATGCTAAAAATAAGAAATTAATAGAAACCATTTTTAATTGTGAAGATTTAGTGGCTAAAAGCAAATTGAGGGGGACCAGGGTTGATGAAAAAAAAACCAGAGAAACTTAAGGAGCTGCTTCCTAAATAAGAGAAATCTTGCTCTGAAGGCAACTTGGTTTACACATCTATCTTTCAAGGAGAAATTAAAAGTAGTGTAACTTTAACCATCCAAGTTAGACAAACAGGACTAAAAGATATTTTCCTGTTTTGTTAGAGGAGGTAAGAGGTGACATTCACAGGTGGTCTGTAAAAATAAAGGGGAACAAATGAAAATAACTAGCTTCCTTTAAAAAAAGAAGAGAGACTTTGGTCATATCTTGTGTTGTGTTGTGCTAAAGGATCATTTATGTGTGTATGTGTAGAAAATACTACATTTGAGGGGTTGCCACAAAAAAGAGGGGTCAATCTATTTTCCAAACCACCAGAAGGAAGACAAGAAACAATGGATGGAAACTGAACAAAGAAAGAAGCAACCTAGCATTAAGGAGAAATTTCCTGACAGAACAATCCACCAGAGGAACAACTTGCCTTCAGAAATTGTGGGTGCTCCTTAACACTGAAGGCTTTTAAGAAGGGATTGGACAACCATTTGTCTAAAATGGTATAGAGCAATGGTCACCAACCAGTGGGCCGGGGACCACTGGTGGTCCATGAGAAAATTTGGGGGGTCCGCAGAGAAATGTCACCCCCAAAGCAACTAATGTAGAGTGTGAAGGATGTGTGTTTGTGTTTATTTTCATGGTCATGATGTGCACTGAAGGTGGTGTTTGATTTTGTTGTACGATGTGCAATGACAATAAAGTAAACTAACTAACTAATCCAGTCTGCGTGGGAACACAAGGCTGAGCCACCCACATGGCCCACAGGAACACAAGGCTTGCGTTGCTTGCATTGCAAACAACATGAGGTAGTGAGGGGATGGGGGAAAGGGCCCTACTCACCCCACATACCTTCGCCTGGCCACCGGGCTGCTTCTTTCCACTTCTTTCTTCTGCTTTTGGCTGCACGCAAGGAAAGCAGCAAAAGTCTTTCTTTCTCTCCCCCAAACTCTGCCAGAAATGAGTCTTTGGGACCCTGCAAGGCCTCCTGCTCCAAGAGGCTGTGCCGGCGCAACAAGTCTCACAAAGACTAAATTCTGGTGGAGTTTGGGGGAGAGAAAGACTTCTGCTGTTTTCCTTGCATGAAGCCAAAAGTCTCTCTCTCCCTCTCTCTCTCCGAGATCAGAGCTGGAGAAGGTCTCCTGCGATCCCAAATAAGGAATGATTGATCGGTAGGAAAACAGGGTGGGAAATTTTCCTGCACTTTTGGGGGGGATTTTCCCAGTGTCTCTGGTCCTCGGGATTTAAAATTATGAATTTGGTGGTCCCTGAGGCCCAAAAGGTTGGCGATCCCTGCTATTGGGTCTGCGGCTTAAACAGTGAGTTGGACCAGAAGATCTCCAAGGTCCCTTCCAACTCTATTTTGCATTCTGTAAAAGAACTTGCAAGAGAAGTCATAATGTGAATATGAAACCTCAATATATGAACTCCGTGTTCATTACTTTTAGGATGGCAGCAACTAATGATGCCATGAATAAAAGGCACTTGGAAAATGAAACACAGCTATTTACACCTTAAATAACTCATTTCAATCTTTATTGGTCATTAATCGGCATCAAATATAATAGCAATGTACACCTACAAATGTAGCTTAACAAATTAAAATAAATGGCAGAAGGTAAATATTCATCCCCCAAACATCCTTCCCATCAGCTGAAAAGTTTCAGCACTGACTATTATAGTCGCCAAATCTGTTGCTTGCCCATCAGTCAAATGATAAAATGCAGCCCACTCAATAAAAAGGATTGTCCTCTTTTTTAGCAGAATGAAAATTTTAGATAATTCTTGTGTGAAAAAAACAGGAGAAATGAGTACTTAGCAAGTTTACTAACTTGAATTACCTATACAGTAATAAAGGTGGGATAAAAATAAAATAAAGAAAAATAAAATAAACAGAGCGTGGTGGATCCTTTTCAAGGGATAATATTCTATCCTGTGTTTATTTTTTGTCAAAAGCCTTAACCATATTTGTTTTATAATCTCCTTTCGGTACACATGCTTTAAAGAAAGTTTGACAGAGGACTATAAAAAATATTAAAACCTACCTGCCAACATACTGTCCCCAAAACCGCTGTTGCAAGAAGGCTGAAAAAGACAAGTTGCTCTGAAATTAAACAAAAATGCCGCATTCCTTTAGATGCCATTACTCTGTCGAGGCTGTTGTTGTCTGTTCTGTGTGTGTAATATATTTTTTGACAGTCATTAAGTTTTGTATGAAATCCCCAGAGAGTTATAAGAAAAATGATGTGACAGATGATCCAGAAAATGCCAAAAATGGAAAAGCCTGGTATTACAAAGTACCAGAGATCCAAATCACCCAGTTTAAGTGCTGAAAGGATGAAATAAATCAGTTCAATAAATCCAACAAAAATGACTGAAAATCTCCGGCAAACTCGACCACGATATAAATAAGGTTTCCAACGTTCCGTAACTGAAAGTCCACTGAAGTAAACATCAAGAAGGGGATCAGCTATTAGGCAACTAAAAAAACATCCCAAGGGAAATGGATTTGTTGGTATATGCAAGGATGGAAAAAATAACAACGAGGCAAGGACTCCAAAAATTACTAAATTTGGAATTGCCAAAAATGATTTCATCCTCAAATCAATAATCAGCATTGCTAAAGCCACAATTAATAGAATAATACTCATGGATTTCTCCACCAGCATAGTCGTACTGGCAATTGCAAACCCAACCAGCTCAAGTACTTCAACCGTTGTTAGTAAAATGGGCCGATGATGAACACAGCCACATATTCTCTGCACCAAAGCATACAATATTCTTATAATTATGGAGGAAATAAGTAAATATTTTGTTGCTTCTTCCTTTACATCATTTTTAAAAGAATTATTATCCAGGAAACAAAGAAGGCCAAGTAAAAATCCAAACCAAAGATTAGAGAGACTTAAACTTGCTGCTTCCATTGAAAAATAGTAATAAAGTATACTTGCAATTCCAAGAACAAATAATCCAAGGATAAAAATTATGAGTATTAGTGCATCTGCAGTTTTCTCCCACCTGACATAAAGACCCATACATATTGCTGCCAACAAATTCATTCTGGCCAAATAGCCAAGGTAGCGGACAGAGGAATGCATGTTCACTTCTCGATTTGCTTCTTCCAGTCTTGTCATTGCTGCATACAGACAATGGCTAACACAGTAACGCAATGATCTACACATGTAAGCAGACTGGTAGGGATTCTATCCACTTTACAGAATATAAATCTTTAAATTTCATCCAAGGAATATGATGCATAAGCAGTCTTCAAGTATTGTTTCATTTATAATGATCAGTCACTACTGAAGGTCTGAAAAACAAACATAATTTCACAATAATAATATATTGTATAACATAAACAGATATAGTAAGTCTGCATCCTTACATATTGTTTTTCAGCAAGAGATAATGTAGGCAATACAGTATTAAAATCTTAATAATATATGAATCCAAAAGAGGAATTTATTTTACATATTGACCCTGCAAATTACATATGTTACAATAGTCAACTTCTTCTTACTGAAGAAGGCATTTGAAGATTCCATTTATTTCTACTTTTTGTCCCCCTCACATTTTGATTTTGCTATTTCTCTCATTATTTTGATTTTGCTATTCTTTTAAAAACTCTTCCATATATGAAATGGGAAAGTTGTTGCACATTTCCGAAACCTAGTCTTATTTCCACTCAGGGAAATGTGTGGGATCTTTATTTATATATTTGAAGTATTTATATGATCACCCAACTTGCAAAAGTGTAAAGTCAAGCACAGCACTGAAAAATAAAAATCTCTGTACTTGTAACTCCGTATGTATGACTAAAATTAGTACGTATACTGATGGTATATTAATTCATTTTACAAAATACAAGATGTAAATATGCATCATATAGACAGATCGTAGCTCACCAGCGTAATGTTTATACCACCTAGGCCTTTTGATATTGTTACAGCCAAAAATATAGGGTCATTTTTCAAAATCATTTTTGCAGTACAGTATTTGGAAGGGATTTGTGGGGCAATGTTGAGTTTAAGCCCTGTACTGTGCATCTATCTCATACCTTTAAGCCCTTAAAAATAAGCTCCGAAACTACCTGTCCTGACTTCTGTAAGTTGCACGTGCCTGTTATGCCAAAACAATTTTAATATATAATAATTATATAATTTCTGCCCTGGGCCTTGTTCTTTTTAGAGCATGGCTATACACAGTACAAGTACACCAGATGCACATTTATTTATTGGGAGGAGGGTATATCACCAGATTTCATTTTAGTTGGTATTGGCAACTATAAATTGGCAGGGTAAGAAAGCTGTAGCACATATATAGGACTTTTTTTTTTTCTAAGAGAAAAGCAAACTCCTCTTGAGTAAATGCAATTTTATAACTATTATCTGTCAACTGAATTTTCTACTATTTTTCAGTTTTGTTTTAATTTTGTTTAGCAATAGCAATAACACTTATATTCTGCTTCACAGTGCTTTACAGCCCTCTCTATGCCAGTTACAGAGTCTGCATATTAATTACCCCCAATAATCCGAGTCCTCATTATGGAAAGATGAAGCCTTGAGCCATTTAGAATCCAATTCCAGAGTGAGCAGTGAATTAGCTACAGTCCTGTATCCTAACCACTGGAATTGATAGATTTATTGGATACCATCGAAATCCATTGTAAGATTATTACCTATGATTTCAAATGAAGATGTTATTAACTATTTTTTTTTTCAATCTTTCCAGCATATAGAAACAGATGGCTCTATATGCAAACAATGGAAGAATAAAGCGTAGAGTTTATGCAAAAATGCTCATTCCTATGCAAAAAAATGTAGATAGCCATACACTTTGGATTATTAGGAAAAGAGATGCTATCTCAGTAATATTTCATTTTCAAAACTTGACAGCCTGCTGTTGCTTCTTTGTCCCAGAAACCCTAAATGATGGTTATTGTTTTGGTTACTTAAGAAAGCCAATCTAATTATTTCTGCACACAAATGACCCAGCATTTTACATGAAAACCTTGCCCGTTTTTAAACATTTATCAGTTTCATCCTGTCTTTAACATGCAGCACGGAGTATTCAGGAGCGTGTTTCCTATTTAATGCTATTGGGGGGAAAATTTTCGATTTCCTAACGAAGTTAAAGAGAGTTTGAAACGGGGTCAATGGCAAGTCTGTAGGGAAGGGTGGGCAGGCAACCCGGGTTCACCGCTTGACCGACTACTTGCTGCCGGCAAACTAAACAGCCTTGCAAAGCAGCGGGTAAGCAACCGCTCCATGAAGCAGGAGGCTGAGAGGGGAGACCTATGGCCATTTTTTTCCGACGCCAGGTGGGGCAATCATCCCCCCCCATCCATTAAAACTACGGCAGCCGGGAGAGGACAAGGGGTCCCTTCAGCAGCCTCCGCGCCCAACCTCCCGCCCTCTGTCCCGATCGAAGGTGAAACCGTGGCGCCCGTGTCATTAATATCCCGGGTTCCCTCGGAACTCACCGTCGGCTACTTATCCCCAAAACTTCCCCTCCCGCCGCCATTTTAGCACTTCCTCAAAAAAAGAGTTCCGAGGGAGTGTACGGGAAGAGCGGAGGTTCAAATCGCGCAACACGCTGCCCGCGCTGCCGCTCGCTCCTAACCCGGAGTGCGAAAACAGACACAGCAAGCGGGAAAGGCGCAAGTGCTTTAAAAGGAGTTTTTGGGTTTTTTTTTCCTCCGACGCTTACGACCTGATAAGCAATGCAAAGAGACGTCCCTCGTTCTTCCAAAAGCGGGATATTTTGAATCCCTTTTCAACAGAAAGTAACGGAATGGAAATTAAAAATAGGAATAGAAGAGAATTGGAAAAGGGACCTTGGAGGTCTTCTGTCTACTCCATCTGCTCAAGCAGGTGAACTTATACTATTTCAGACAAATGACTCACTAGTCTGGTCTCTTCTTAAAAACCTCCAGTGATGGGGCGCTCACGATTTCTGAAGGCAAGCTGTTCCACTGGTAATGGTTAAAGGCAATCATGATGCTTTTTGTAGCAAATGGCACCTTGTTCCATTCAGCCTGTGTACTTTATTCAGGATAAACCGTTGAGAAATTCCTCTTAAGACCTCAAATGAAACCAAGCAAAATTATCTTATAATTTAGCTTGGTGATTCTCAATCTTGACAACTTTTAAGATGTGTGGATTTCACTCCCAGAATCCCCAAGCCCAGGAATTCTGGGAATTAAAAGTCCACGCATCGTCAAAGTGCAAAGCTTGAGAAAAAATTATTCATTCTAAAATGGGTTCAAAACTACTGGGATTTGGGGTTAAGTCTCTTTTTATTCCCCAACACAAGTAGAGAGAATGGATGAAATAGATTTCCCTACAAAGCTTCTAACTAGTAATCTGGAATCTGTGCATGACAGAGCTGCCTACTATGATTACCTACTTCATGCAGTGGCTCCTGGCTCGAAACCCTGATGGGATCACATCTATTTGGTGCTTTAATGGGATAAGGAGATTACCAGGTGTGTAGTTCAGGATACAACTCATATTTCAAAAGTAGGCAATAAATGAGTAAATAAAGAGTCAGTTTGATCTGATGGTTTAGGCACTGGGTTAGAAAGCAAGAATCAGTAAGTTGAAGTGTCCTGCCTTGTCCATGAAAGCCAGCTGGTGACCTTAAGCCAGTGACTTACTCTCAGTCCTACTTCTCTCACATGGGTATAATGGGAAAAACAGGAGGAAGATGTATGTGTTGGATATGCTCGCTGCCTTAATCATAAAAATAAAGCTGGGATATAAAATATATGATTTTAGCCCGTCTTTGTAGTCCGTTTGCAGTCTCAGGAAAGTAGGACTCACGGCTCCATTTAGTTGAAGCAAAGGAACTTTCGCTGAAAGAAACTGGTTGCAGCAAAGTCAGGCAAAATCTGGTGTTCCCTCGCAAAATACAAAGCAATTCTTTCCAATTCCCAATCCTTTCCCTCATAATCAGTCCGCTGGCCAGCCAATGTGATGCCAGTAAGATGTTTTGAGAAACTGAGGTGTGAAACTAGTAACCTTCCATTCTCAGGGCAAATGGAGATCGTGCCAGTTTGGTGATCTGGTCTTCTTCCGTTGTCATTTCCTCCTCCCGTTCCCCGCCACCACCCGTTTTCTACCATTTGACACATAAATGTGGATTGCCCAAAATGCCTACCCCCTCCCTTCCCATTGCAGAAACCTAGCAAGGCACCAGGCCAGAGGTGGACTGCATATACGGTTAACCAGTTTGCTGAAAATGTGAGCGAGCACAAGCACACATTCTTATATTCAACACTATTCACTCACCAATGAACATAGTACTGTACACTAAATCTGCTATGGAAGCTTTAGAAGATGAATTATCTGAAAGAGTTGTGTTATGTCTTGGGAACCGGTTGGGGCTCCAACCGGGTCCGCTCTTTATGCAGATTCAACAACCGTTCCTATTGGCTGGCGCCGTTTGACAGCCGGCATATAAAAAGCCGGCTGTCAAGCCAAGCCAGCCGTTGTTCGCACGCCAGTCTGCCCGTCACCGGCAGACGCGACAACCACCGTTCATCAAATAAACATTGTTAACCGTATGCCCTGGTCTAGCCTCTCCTTTCCTTCGAACTACAACAAGTTGAGCAATTAAAGATTTTTCAACCCAGGTGACTTTAAATTAGCAGTTGGAAAAAGACTAGTGTTTTTAAAAACATACATAGTAAAGTTTTCCTGGTTTGCCTCTTCAGAGTTATGCTGTCACCAAGCTTCCAACTCCTACAGTTAATATAGGTAAGCTGAACTTAATTAGACTTGCTGACCTCCTAGTTAATGGAATTGTAGTTCGATTATGACTGTAAGTACTGTGAGAATTCAGATGCATTACTGATAGTAATATAGGTAATATTTTATAAATGTTATTGATCACCTCCAGGGGTGGGATTCAAATTTCTTAACAACTGGTTCTGTGGGCGTGGCCTAATTTGTGGGTGTGGCTAGGCAGTCATGTGACTGGGGTAGGCGTGGCTACATGTTCATGTGACTAGGGTGGGTGTGGCCATGTGGCCGGCAACCCAAATTTAAGTGGTCCTCGCTTAATGACCAGGTCCCCGCTTAGTGGCCAGTTGCTTAGCAAGCATTCTAATTTACAACTGACCTCCACAGAGGCACTTGGCCTGTTTTTCGTGTTTTGATAGCCATACGTACACACACAAACACACACACTTCAATTACTTTTAAGAGTCCCTGACACTATAGCTAATTCGTGTTTAAAAGATGTTATGGAAGAGGAACAAGTTTCACCAGACAAGACTGAGATGGAACTGAAAGTGGATTTGAAAATGACAGTATATAAAAAAGATTCTTTAAGCAAAGGAGAAAGAAATATCAAGATGAATCATAAAATAATTTTTATTTATGTATTTATTTCTTTAGTATCTGTTTTGTTTGTATGATTAATAAAAAAAAACAGATAGTAAAAAAGTAAATAAATACATAAATAAAAAAGCAACTTACCAAAAATGAGGCAGGCGACCAGCTTAGTATTATCTGCAAATTTGTTAAGTTCTCCTTCTATTACCTCATCTAAGTCATTTATGAAGATATTGAAGAGCACTGGGCCTAAGATGGAACCTTATGGTACCCCACTACATGTAGATGTAGTACCGTTAAGGACTATTTGTTGAGTACAGTTTGTCAGTTACAAATCCATCTGATGGTGATATTATCTATCCCACTTTTTTCTAGCTTACCAAGAGGTAGGTTGTGGTCCGCTTTGTTGAATGCCTTGCTGAAGTCTAAGTATATTATGTCCACAGTATTTCTCTGGTCTACTAATTTAGTCACTATGTTGAAGAATGAAATAAGATTGGTTTGGCATTATCTGTTTTTAACAAACCCATCCTTGACTTCTAGTTATTATTTTATTCATTTCTAGATGTTGGCAGTTCTGTTTTTTTATGATCTTTTCCAGGATCTTCCTGGGTACTGATGTTAGGCTGATTGGTCTGTAGTTTCCTGCATCTGTTTTCTCCCCTCCTTTTTTTGAAGATGGGAACCACGTCAACTCTTTTCCAGTCCTCTGGGTGATCCAGAATTTTTTGACAGATGTGGTACAGTGGTTCTGAGATGACTTTTGCCAGCTTTTTAGAACTCTAGAATATAATCCACAAGGTCCCAGTGATTTCTATTCATCAAGATCAGATAGGTGTTCTCTTACTATTTTTTTTTTTTTTGCTTATTTTAACTTTTATTTCTAGTCTGTCTTTTACAGTTATGTTTTTGGTAGGTTGGACTATAGTTTCTTTTTGCATGAAGACCAATGCAAAGAATGAGTTAAGGAACTCTGCTTTCTCTCTGTTGCCTGTTACTTTCTTGTCATCTTCTCTCTTTAGTGGACCGTTTCCTTGATTTTTTTTCTTGTTATTTATGTGTTGGAAGAAACTTTTAAAAATTGTCTTTGACTTTTGTTGCAAGTCTATGTTCATTCTTAGCTTTGCTTTCCTGACTTTGTGCTTCCAGATTCTGGCTGTCTGCTGACATTCTGCCTTACCCATGTGTCCTTCCTTCCATTTTTTGTACTTCTCCTTTTGGTCTTTCAATTTGTCAAAGAGATCTTTATGCAACCATGCTGGTTTCTTCTTGGATTTCTTGCTTTTCTTTTTCAGTGGTATTGTACTGGACTGGGCTTTTATGATCATATTTTTCAGAGTTTCCCAAGATTCTTGAGTTATTTTCCCCTTTAGGATTTTCATTCAAGGAATCTTTTCCAAGTTCTCTGAGTTTATTAAAATCAGCTCTTTTAAGATCTTAAGACTTAATAAATCCATATATTTGTTACTAGGTTGGCAACAAGTACATCTATTTTTTTCTGCTTGGTTGGGTGGCTTGTAGTATACAGTCATGCCATTGTCATTCTTTTATTCTTTTAGATTGAACCATATGCATTTTAGAAGGTTTTCAACTTTGGTTTTGTGCATTTATGTAGCAATCTAATAGTCCTTTATAATACATACAGTGCAAGTCCATCTCCTCTTTTATGGGGTCTGTTTTTTTTTTAACAATTTGTATCCTTTTATCAGTTTGTTCCAGTCATGGGTTTCGTCCCACTAAATTTCTGTAATTCCAGCTACATGTATTAATGGTTCAAATTTGTTTGTTCCCCAAACATTGTGCATTTGTATATAGGCACTTGAGATCTTTAGGTCTAACTCTGGGTATGCTTTCTATGTCTTCTGTTTGGTGTTTGAATTTGTCTTCCTTCCCATCTTTCCTTACCTCATTATTTAACTTGTTTTCTAGGGGTTTTTGCTTGGAATTAGCTCCTGGAGATCCTAAAAATTGGTCACCCTCCCCCCTCAATTTTAGTTTAAAGTCCTCCTGATAAGTTGAGCCAGTCATTTTCCAAAAACGTTCTTCTCAGTCTTTGTAAGGTACAGCCTTCCCTTGCCAAAAGCCCATCGTGGAGATTGTACAGACCATGGTCCAGAAATCCAAAGTTTTTTGGGTGACACCAACCCTTTAGCCTAGGGGTGTCAAACTCAATTTCATTGAGGGCCACATCAGGGTTCTGCTTGCCCTCTGGGGGGGAGGGGGTGGTGGCATGGTGTGGCCAGTTCAACATCACTTGTGTCGGCAGTGTCTTTGGTGGCCCGAGTGCTCTGCCAGCGAAAACAGGCTCCTGTGCCCTGTTTTCAGCTGCGATGCTTCCTGCAACCCTCTGCCAGTGAAAATAAAGCTCTAGATCAAGGGTCCCCAACCACCGGGCTGCGGACCGGTACCGGTCCGTGGAACATTTCCTACCGGGCCACCGGTTTGCTGGGCACCGCCATCTTGTTTGACGAGAAAGTGCTTCCGGGTGAGCTTTTCCAGTTGGAAAGTAGTGTTTGGGTCCTGAAGGAATCCTCGCGCCTCAGTTTCATCGAGGGGGGGGGGCTTCGAACAAAACTAAGGCACGAGGACTCTTTCAGCACCCAAGGCAAGGCAAGCCGAGCTACCGTCCCGAAACCATCCCGAAGCAAAGCCCATCGACAAAGGTACAAAGGAGGAGTTGAAGGTGGCGGGGAGAAGCGGGGGACAGCTGCCTGGCCGGTCACTCGGCTTGCCTTGCCTTGTCATGCGTGCTGATGCCGGTACCGGGCTGCGTATCATTTTGTGATGCCGGTACCGGGCTGCGGCACAAAAAAGGTTGGGGGCCACTGCTCTAGAGGGCTTCCCGTGGTCCCCATGAGCTGTTTTTCCTGTCAGAGCCACCACGAGCTGATCATTCACTGTTTCCAAGGCAGCTCTGCGGGCCAGATCTAAGCACCCCATGGGCCAAATCCAGCTCCCAGGCCTTGAGTTTGACACCACTGCTTTAACCAAGGGTTCATTTCTAGAATCCTTTGTTCTCTTATAGGATGTTGACTTTTTGTTGGCAGTACAGATGAAAAAATTGCTTGTGCACCAAACTCCTTAACTTTCTTGCCTAGCTGCTCGTAATCACTCAATATTGTTTTCAAGTCCTTTCTTGTGTCATTCGCCCCCACGTGTAGTAGTAGAAAATGGTAGTAATCTGTGGGCCTAATTATTTTGGTAATATTCTCAGCTACATCCTTGATTTTTGCTACAGAGAGACAACATATCTGTCTAGATTGTATGTCTGGTCTGCAGATAGCTGGTTCTGTTCCTTTGAGAATAGAATCTCCTATCACCAACACTTGCCTTCCCTTTTAAGGGGTGGAGTGTGGGGTGCTTTTCTGTTTTTCCCAGGTGAGTTTGTTGATGTGACTTTTTAAGGGATATTTGATGATGTCTCTCTTCTCAGTGTTTGCACGTTTCCTTCGAGGGGAAGTTGTGGGTCTGAGTATTTTCAACTGGGGGAAAAATCGGCTGCTCAGTTTTAATGGGACTGTTTCTGATAAGGTAGATTGGGCAGCAAGGATTAGATGTGTGCTGCTTCTTTCTTTGATTATTCCTTCTATGTGTGACATACCTCAATTTGTCTTCCTCCAAGGGTTTATCAGCACGGTCAAATCCTCTGGGAGTTATTTATTACTTGGTTCAATTTGGGCATAGATTTCTTGGGTAGGTTGGAGTTTGGCTAGAGCTGCCTCTAGATCCCTTACTTTTTCCTCTAGTAGTTCGTGTGGCTTACATTTAGTACATGTATAACTTGGGCAGAAGCACAAACATGGAACATGCATTGCATACCACAATATTATCAGCCAACTGTTCCATGAGTTTGTTCCTTTTTGCTGGTTCTTTTAAGAGTAAAGCTTTGTGTCTTGCTTTTTTTCCCCCCATCTTTTTTTCTGCCTTTTTGTGCTTATTACTATTATGTTAATTTTATGTTCCCCTTTCTTCCCTATATTTTTAAAAAGTTTTTGAGCTCCAGTTCCCCCCATCTTATTAAGATTTGCCTTGATTGATCTTTATTAATCCTATTCTTCCTTGATTTCTAATTTTCTACTTGTCTTTATTATTTGCCTATTTATTTAGCTTTTATTTTCTGTCCTGTATTTATTTTTGTTCTCTACTGGGGTCTTCCCTCCCTGCCTATTGTAACTTCAGGCTTAATTTGTTGCTTTCTGTTGTCCACTGCTCCGGCCTCATTTTCAGCCTCGTCCCTGCTCTGGTCAGTTCTCTCGGCCTGCTAGGCAGCTTTCCGCTTCACTCAGCTCCATCGTCATTTCCCCCATTGCTCTTTGCGCTGCTCTCAGGCTCTAGCTCACTTTCCTTGCCCTGTGCTGCTGCTGGCTCTCTCTCTCCTCCCTTCTTTTCTGCCGCTCTGGAGCCACGTGTGGCCCGTTTACTTGTCTTTCCAACGGGCAAACAGGACTGCCTGGATGGTCCCCAGCAAGCTTGCTTCTCTTCACTTCCTCCTGCTCTGTTCTCTCACCGGGTCAATAGTCCATAGCAAGGGGTGCCTCTCCCATCCTCTGCTCCTCCCTGTTTTGCTCTCTCGCCTGTTCGCCTCTTTGTTCTCTGCTGGTCTTGCACTGCCCTCAGTCTGATGGCCTTTCCACCCCGCAGCTTGTTTTCCTAGCTGCTCCGCACCTGGCCCCACTCACTCACCAGCTCGCCTCTTTATTCTCCACTGGTTGGCTTTGCTGCCTGCAATTGGTTTGCATCTCTGCATACCTGACTTCAATGGGCGTCTGGTCTCTTGGGTAGGCCTCTCAGGTGCAGCTGGGCTTCTCTCAATTTCTCCAATCTTCCTCTCCTTTTCCTTTCTCTGGACTTTTTTGTTTTTTCCTATGACTTATTTTTCCTTCTCTACCTCTCCTCCTACCGTTTTATTTAAAATAGCAACTTTTCTACCTGCAATGTTTAACTATGCTTCGTTGCCACCATTGATCTGTCCTTGATTTTTTTGGTTTTTTTGAAGCTAAAGATTAGGATGGCTTGAAAAAATCAGAATCGCATATGACAATAGTTAAAAGTAGATTTAAGTCTCAGAAAAGTGAATAGCATACAGTAAATACCTTCAAGCCAGTATTTCTATGCCTGAGCATGCTTCAGACAGATGCATAGAACCAACATGGCCATTGCTAAGGACTGATAAAATGAGAAATAGACTGCTGCATCAAACCCTTTTTACAAATCATTTTTTTCATTGTACTACTTTATAAATTTCTTAAACATGACCAGTGTCATTCCTCTCCTTGAACAAAACAATCTGAACAAAAGCAATAAAACTAGTCTAATGACAAAAGGCAAACTTGTTCATAGATGCTGGAAGTACATAAGAGTTCAACATTTTAATGAAGAACAAATACACCAGATTGAATGAACTGCAATTGATGCTTGGTATTAATATTTTTAAACACAGAAATATGAAAATCCTAAAGAACTGAAGGTTAATAATGTTTCCAAAGAGGTATAAGAAGTCAGTTTAATCTCAATTGTTGAATAAGCTACTATTGGCTAGATTCCAACATTACACGAGTTTGTAAACATGTTTAAAAATAAAAATCAGAGTACAATCAATAAAGCAATCCACAGACTCGGTGTCTTCCAGAGCACGGTATTATTTGGTTGATATGGGAGAAATCTCTTTTTGGTATTATGTTAGTACTGATCTGTATAACCAGTTGTTCTCAAGATTGTGTATAAACGTAACCAAACATTATTATGGTTTTTGTTATAAAATATGATTTTATAGTCTCAAATTCTTTATTAATAATGTAACAGTACCAGTTATGCTCTCTTGATCATTAAAGGCAAACTGAATGAAATAGTATACATTAACACTATCCAGAAAACTGTTGATATGACACATTTCTCCTGATGTGCTCTGAGACCATAAAAGAAAAAAATTGAGACATTTTGTGGTACACTTGAAAAGGGTATCTTCCTTGTTAACCCTAGATTAACCCCTTGGTGTTTCCAAGAACCCCTTCTTGGAACATCTGACAGATCTATATAGCTATCTTGAAATTTGTATATCCAGTGAAAATATATCCAGTAAAACATAGCTAGTAGTTTAAAACATCACCGTATCCACAAACATTCAGGAAAAAAACACCATACTTTTCACAAAGTTATCAGGTATTACTGGCCAATATCTACCCTTCAATCTTGAACCTATTTCATCTACATACATCCTGAACTGAATCAGGCATCAGAATGAGTTGGAAAACAACATTACCACATATATATATCTACAACATAAATGTATCGTACTATGCAATTTTGGGAACTTTTTGCTAATTAAACAGTACATCATGCATATTCTGGAAACAATATTATGGGAAGAGGGATAAAGCTAACGTATTTTTAAACTAGTCCAACAATATAAAAGGAGAAAGCTTTTAAATTCTAGTTAAAAGAATTCTTAAATTAGAAGTAGGCAACTTTTGTTTGGCTAGCATATACTTTTATTCAAAGGCCATTTAAAAAGTTGCTTAGACGTAGCATGTTGGCTACAAGCTTTTTATATATATATAGTTCATCCACACCTCCGCTTTTGCTTTATCTCTGGGGTAAATGATTTGCAAATCTGATTAACAGCTACACATTGCAGTCTTTTATTTAGTTCATGTCTCACCAGTGAATGGATTTAGATAAGGTTTAACATATAAGGTTTATACCATGAATTACTCAACACATACGGAAAAAAACCCAAATCTTTGTGCAACTTTTGTGCAAAAAAAAATAATAGTGGTAAAGCATTGTCATTTTTTAAAAAAAATAGCTTTCATAAATAATCACCTCCCTTTCAGACTACGAAGTGGTATTCCTGAAATGAATGGTTAATATGAATATTTCTGAAACTATTTTGTTTTTTAGATTTTTTCTTTTGTTTATTTCAAATTTATATTGGTTACATCCTCATTCAGATTTGCAAACATAAATTATTTTATCTATTAAATCAGGAAATGATCTTTAGATATTTTTGAATGTAACTTTCTGGGGCAGCTAAGAATGGAAATGTTGGGGTTGTTCTTAAAACAAAATATATTATTTTTAAACAGAACAAATGAAATTAATCTTATTTTTTTGAACATTGTATCTTTATATGAAGATTAGCTATCTAACCTGGCATCTAGACAGAGAATTAAACAACAATCTTCTATTTTTCTCGCATTCCCTAAAATGTTTACATATGTTTAGGGTAAACATACTAGTTTGATTTAAAAAACTTGGTAAAGCAGTGAAATTGAAACAATGGCATGAATACACAAATTGTGTGGTAATTAAAAAAACCTGTTTCTGTTTATGTATATTATATATTATTCACTGAATTGAACAGTGACAGAATCTGTATTTTGTGAAAGTGCTCCAGTTGTAAATACAACTTAAGTGAAATCATTTTGGAATTATTTTCACTCACCAGATCAACATTAAATCAAGCAAAATCTTTGTTCAAGTTCAAGACTAACAAAGCTTTCTAAATATATTTCTTAGACATTTAACAGTGCATATCATCTATTTTGTGCAAACCTCTGAGAAATGTTGTCACCAATCTCAATCAAAAGCATTAAAAATATCAAACCAGGGCACATCAGCATAGAATGCATAATCACAGTTCACAGCACTGGAAGGGAATGGTAACTTTCTAGAATATTACTAAGTAAACCCTGTTCATGCTATGGCATGAGCCATTCAGCATAAAACACACGTCAATTTTTCAATACAAGAATACATTTTAAAATTTATAAGTACAAAAAAATAGCAAGTTTTCAAAAACTTTAGCATTTCTTTTTTGTAAATACTTCATGTGCAGAGTAGATGTCAATTTAGCAAAATTAGTTTTACGGGAAAGGGAATTTGGATGCTGAAGCAGATTTAACTGTTATGTTAACTTAGAAGCAATATAGGATCTTCTAGTTCATAGAAGGGTATTGAGCTAGCCTGGCTTTCTCCAGAGTCTGAATCATAGGGAGCATCTGGAAGCTCCATGAAGCTACAGGCCAGTTGTTCATCTTCAACATCTGATCGGATATAGCAGGAATTATTAGAAAATTCCTCCTCTTCCACAGTGTTAAAATCCTGGGGAATGTATAGCATCCCTGGGTAGTTCCTGCTCACTAAGTCACTAGTTGTTTTGAGTGAGATTTTCCTAAACGCCATCAAATGCATATGAGAAAACTTTGAGTATTTGAAACGTTTAAACCCTAAAGATTCAATAGCAATTTTCCAGCTTTTCATCATCGTAGCATGGCGATTCTGATGGGAAGAGTCAGGAGTGATAATAAGGAGCAATCCATTTAATACAAGTAGTTCGTGGGCCTTTTTACAACATATCCATCGCTGATAGGGTGAAGGGAAATAAGAGAGGAGGAGGGAAAAGACGACAACATGAAATAGTTCTCCGGGCAGGGAATCAATGGGATTCTTTAACTGTTTCAAAAAAGCATCAATAGCATCCTGTGCAAGCTGGAGAGGTTGATGAATCTGAAGGTTTAAAAAATCACATTTGTAGACACTCTGGGGGAAGAAATACAGAGGCAATTATATACTTGGTGTGTAAGTAAATAAGATGATAACTCAGTTAAAATAATTCTTAAAACTTTTATCTGAGTATAATATTTTTTAAGGTAAGCAAGTAGCCTGCGTTGGTTTCAGGTAATGTAAGGTGTGTAAAATCCAACTATATGACACATCACGGAGTACTCAAACTTTAACCATTCTATAACTTAAGCAATGGCTTTAGATATACACTAACAAAGATGAAGTTTTCAGTCATATGTCCATACTTTGAACTTAACTATTTATTAAAATATTCACTTTCAATTTAAAAACTATGCTAGCAGATATTAATCAAAAGGGAATTGGAAGATTAGCAAGCGTTGAATAATACATTTTATGATTTGCGTTATTAATAATTTCATACCTCAACAGCTGGGACAATATCAATACCAACAGTCAAAAACTCTTCAAACTTCAAAAACGGATTAAAACAGCTGCCAACATCAAGTAATCTTATCTTTCCTGAAGGATGTAGCGATCTAAGTGGAAGGGAAAAAAAATTGAAATCTATCTCAGAATCCCCACAATCTTGATCATGGAAATTCTATATAAAACAGTAAATATGTTACAGTTTCAGAATTAATGAGTGAGATTTGCATAAAAATATTTTTCTTTTTAATCTTTCAGGTAATCAATAAGGCGGTGTTTGAACTGGGTTTTTATTCAAACAACAGAACATGTCAAATTTTGAAAGATATGGAAGATTCAGTGAACTGGCTCATGACGTACATATTAAGCAACATGGTCTCCAATTTAGCAACTATGTATGTAACAAGAAAATCTGTTTTTTGAAGTTCTAATATAAGAAACTATTTGCCTAGCTGCATACATACATATTATGATTATACGACGTTCTAACAAAATATCCTATATTTTTCATCTAAATTGGCTGCTTACTTCAGAATATTTTAATTCTATACAAGACATTATAGCCATGCTATATAAAAGAGGTATTTAATCTATTAATAACAGTTTGTCATGCTTTTCCCAATGAAATCTGAAAACTTTAGTTTGACAATGGTAATATTTTTTATTGTTGTTAGAGAGCCATAAAACCTATTCCTAATAAGAAAGAGTAACTGGTTGTAGAAGTATGTTGTATATGCTTTATGAGAAGATATAAACCAACCAAAGCTAAGCATTTAAATCACACTGGTTTTAAAGAGGAAGTCTAGATCACACAATAGTGCTCAAAAGTCTTATTTATTTAAGTTAATAAATTCAAAGTATATTACAAAAATTAACTTCCTGTTCATAATCACATCCTAATTAGACACTTACTCATCTGTTACAGAACTATGGCTTGAATTATCAGTAGAAACTTCCATTTTTGAACTTGGATGAATGCTGATAGTTTGAACGCTTTGAGAAGCAAGAGCTGCTCTTTTCTCATCTTTTTCCAGTGCTTTCTGTTTCCCACCATTTTGAAAATATTCCCGGGATACACTTAAGGAAAGAAAGGCAGATAGTTTTAAACAAACACCCTCCTGTGGTATTCTATTACACCCATGGTTTAAAACAGCAATCGCCAACCGGTGGTCTGCGGCCCACTGGTGGTCCACGAGAAAATTTTGGTGGGCCGCAGAGAAATGTCACCCCCAGAGCACCCCCCCAAAGCAATTAATCCAGGCTGAGCAGAAACACAAGACTGCGCCACCCACATGGCCCGCAGGAACCCTCCCCGCCCACTCACTCCTTACCCGGCAAGCTTGCCTGCTAAGTTGCTATTTTTCCTTTTTTCCCCCCCGACCATCAGCTGTTCTGCTGTGCCGGGAGATTTAGATTAGCCAGGAAGCAGGAAATGGTTGGATTTCTTGTTTTCTAGCTAGTCTTTAGATCTTTGGCTCTGCTTAAAAGCAGAGCCGAACCTCCCTTAGGACTGAAGGTTCTGTTATTCAGTGCAGACTCAGGGCAAGCAAACTTTATGTGACAGACTCAGGTAGCCGATGGCAGATAGATCAATGCATGATTCTGTGAGCAACTCAATCTGCCTGCCTGCTTTGCCTGATTTTGGGTAAAAGTTGCTCTTTTCGTTCTATAAAAAATTCATATTTACATACATGGTGTGTTGTGAGTTAATTCTGTGAGTTTGCTTGCAAGCAAATTTTATGTGACAGACTGAGCTAGCCGATGGCAGACAGATAGATCTCTGAATGAATCTGTGATTCTGGGAGCAACTCAATCTGTCTGCCTGCTTTTGGGTAAAAGTTGCTCTTTTTTTTATAAAAGTTTCAATATTTATATAAACATTTGTATTATTTATATACAAGCCATGCCCAGCCAGTCACATGACTAAGCCACACCCACAAATTAGGCCACACTCACAGAACCGGTTAGTGGTCCCTGGGATTTAAAATTACGGGTCCAAAAGGTTGGTGACCCTTGTTTAAAACACTGTAATTATTCCATATTACAATAGTGTAATTTAAATATACTTCATCAAAATGCATATAAAATTAACAATTGGATTTAAGCTAAATGCTGAAATAACCACAGAAACTGTTCAGTATTGTATAATTCTTTCAGTGACTCATGCAGTACCATAGAATTGCATGGATCTCATTATTTCCCCTTTTTTCCCCATTTTATTCTTCATTATTGTTTTTCCCTATGCATCTTCAGCACTATTTTCTATAGCAAATTACTTTTTCTAGAAAACATAGTTTATTTCTTAAGTCATCTAGGAATGAAAAACAATAATTATTTCTTCAATATGATTTCACGTTAAAGAATATTAGGTAGTCCTCATCGTACAACCATACGTTTAGTGATCAAACTTACTATGACGCTGAAAAAAATGAGTTATGACCAGTTCTTGCACTTATGACTGTTGACCAGTTCTTGCACTTATGACTGTTGCAGCATTCCCAATTCAGGTACCTGGCAACCAGCATGTGTCTACAATAATTGCAGCCCCTTGGGGTCATATGATCACTATTTGCAACTTTGCCAACCAGTTTCCAACGAAGTGAATAGAAGAAGTCAGATTCCCTTAAAGGCTGCATGAGTCACTTAACAACTATGGTTATTTAACAATTTTGCCAAAAAAGGTATTAAATTGGGTGTGACTCACTTAACTGCCTTGCTTGCAACAGAAATTCTGGTCCCAATTGTGGCTGTAAATTGAAAACTACCTTTATAAAATTCCTGTGTCTATGCCACAGAACTCATAAAGTAGGTTCACTAATGGCTTTATGTACATATTAGAAAGCATGAAAGACAATACTGTATGGCGGGGTGTCAAACTCGCGGCTTGTCGGCCGGATGCATCATATGCTGGCCTTGCCCCCACCCGGTTTAGTGAAGGGGAAAAAAGTCCCGATACATCACGTGACGCTGCCATGACACCACAAGTTTGGCACCCCTGTTGTATGGGATTCTGTAGGACATTACAGGTTCAGTGCCACAGGATAATGCACAAGCTCCAAATTACTTTTGAAACCAAATTTGAAAATAAAAAATGAACTCTCGTGATTTTCAGTCCTAATGCACACAACTGGATTAATAGAATATTACAATTGTGGGTATTTAAAGTTGCCAAATGGTTAACAAAAAATCTATTTTATTTATTTATTTGGATCCCTTTATTATTTTTACAGTAATTTAAGGTGGTGAATATATACAACATATTTCTCCTATTTTCCCCACAACATTGGGGGTGATTTGGACTAAGACTGACTGGCCCAAGGACACCCAGCCGGCTTTTGTGGCGAAGGCAAGACTAGAACTCAGTCTCCCACTTTTTAGCTGAGTGATTTAACCACTATACCAAACTGACTTTCATCACAACACCCAACCTTTCTCTGAATACAGATCTTTATATTAAGTTTTGATTTGTGCAGAACCTAAGCCTAATACATACTATATAGCAAGGGTGTCAAATTCAACCGTAGGTCAGATCTGGCCCGCGGGGTGCTTAGATCTAGCCCATGGGGCTGTCCTGGAAACAGCAGACTGACCCATGGTGCTTCTGCCAGTGAAAACAGAGCTCAGGGCTGTGCGCGGCCTTCCCAAGCTCCGTTTTCACTGGCAGATCACTGCAGGAGGCCACCACAGTTGAAACAGAACACGGCCCTCAGAGCTCCATTTTCACTGGCAGAGTACTAGCAAAAAGAACTACTAGTGAAACTGGCATTTGATCACACACTTGGCCCTCCCGCACACACCATGAGAAACCGGGCCAAGGAGAGAGAGAACAACAGCAGCAGCAGCCTCGAGGAGGTAAGTGCAGCCGGGCTAACTTTCCACAGGACTGGGCTGGGTTATGGGGTCCCAGTGCCCCAGGAGTTTGAGGAATGGGCACTTGCCCTCCACTGCCTAGGGCTCTGGACAACCTGCATCGCAGTCTGGGGTCCTCCATATGGCCTGAGGGATGGGAAGGGGAGGCTCCTCTGGAAGACGGGTTTGGTGCTCTCCCTGGTCTTGCCTTCCTCCACTCGCCCAGGCCGCCATATGTGACGTTGAGCTGGCCACACCCACCCTGGTCACACACACACACACACACGCTCCTCAATGAAATTGAGTTTGACACCCCTGCTATAAAGTTTTGATCAGGAATAACAATCTGAAACTCTCCATATATTTAGAATTTCAACTCTCAAGCAAGTACAACCAAAAGTCAAGAATTGGGACAATGTAATTAAAAAACTGGTGGGCCTTATGTTTTCACAGTTCACTTTTGGTAAAGATAATGTTTTATTCAAGAATATCTGGAACTGGATTATCCTCATTTGATTGCTATACTTAGGCTAAAAACAGAAAATGCATAGTTGGTTGATAGTTGTTATTAATGTTTAGGTCCAATTAAACTTTTCTCAAGAATGTCTCACAAATTTCTACTTCGCTACATTTTTTTTCTTTCAGACACTAATAACCTTCTGGACCCATTCAGCCATCCCTCTCAGAATGATTAGAAATAATCAAGAAAGGCATACATTAAGACTATAGGTGGATAGTTGGAGCTCTTCAAGCACTTTTTCTATACACTCAGATTACAAAACACATCTTTCAAAACTGGAAATTTATAGTACTCCCACTATCTTCCAAAAAGGCTGCGAAACATTTTTAATATTATGCAGTATTTTCTTTCCTTAGACTATATAAAGGTTTACCTGCAGCACCATTCAATGCGACCTTCTCCTTCACAAGTTTTAGTCCAGTGATTATCTGCCAAGTTTTTCATTGCCTCAGCATATTCACAGAGAGTTTCTTCATCCTCACAATGTTCACGCCATATTTTATCAAAGTCACCCACTAAACAAAAACACACATACATAACATGAAAGCAGCTATTAAAACTTCACTGTAAAAGAAATTGTGAAAAGAGGTAGGCTACAGTATATTCCAATATATTTTCTACTTAACAAAACTCACTATATAATGTGATGTTATAAAATAACTGATCCATACAATTCTACCTACCCCTTCTAAGGCTTACTTGAGGATATGAATATACCCATTAGGATATCAGCAATAAAAAGCTCTTTTCCTGTGATGGTGTTCAGGCCTGAAACATTTTCTGCCATGAACTCTGAAGTGATGAATTTTTAAAAATAGAAGTAATTCCTTTATGTTTCCTTCCATGCTTGGTGAAAGATTTGTAATTCAAAAACATTTACTTGATTTCCTTTTCTTAGCAGGCACACTGCACATACCAAATTATTAGCATGACAAACTATTACGCCAACCATCATTTCTTGAAATTTCTCATCACAGCAGCAAAATTGACATTGAAGATTATATAGCAAGAGTCCAAAATCTCTGGCTCGGCTAAGGCCTGAGATCAGGAGTTAGTCATTTCAAGGTATTCACAAATAACCTGACATGGCCGATTGCTACAGCTCAATTCGGTCTTCACTTGCAACCAACCAAAACTGGCTGACTTAACAATGGAGGAACATCACGAGGCAACTGGTTCCACTGAACAGTGTGTGTCCCTGAGTGTGAGAAAATCATCACACGCATACACACACAGGGTATCCAATTAAAAGAAAGCATTATTTAGATTTTTATCTATTTCCCCAGTGAGGTCCATGCAGCATTCAAAAGAATAAAAGAAAACATAATTTAAAAAGTTAAGCACGAAAATTAAAGTTCATTTAAAAAAAAAATCTAAGAAGCTGAAGCAATTGTTCAGTACAAACAGCCAACTAAATAGGCATGTCTTCAGCGATTGATTAAAAGAATAGCGTGGAAACATAGGAACTAGTTTCATAGTTGGGAATTGCCATCTTGGAGGCCCTTATCATCATACTGTAAATTGAACCCATTAGTTTTTTAAAAATGGGCTTCTCTGTTGATTTTACTGCAGGAGTTGGGTGATATTGGGAGATAATTTTTTTTTAAAGTATTTGACTCCTCAAGCATTTAAAGCCGGGGTCCCCAACTCCTGGCCTACAGCCTGCCAGGAACCAGGCTGTGCAAGTGAGCGAAGCCCCATCTGCACATGCGTAGGATCCAGGCAGCGCACGAAACCAGACCCATTCCTGGTTTGTGGAAAAACAATCCTCCACAGAAGTAGTCCCTGGTGCCCAAAAGGTTGGGGGCCACTGATTGTAGATGACCGTTAATAACTTGAATTAGGCCTGGTGCTGCAAAAGCAGTAAAGGCAGCTTAATTCCCGGGCCTCAGAAGGACCAATCCATATTGTTTCATATGAATTCAGCTTCCCGGCTTCACCCACTTTCTTGATCTTCAGACAGATGTTATATACCTGCAAAATCTCCCCTGATTAAGATGGGAAGAGGCGATAATCATACTGGTATCAAATATCTGAGCTACCACACCCAAGTGGCTGTATGGAAATACTGAAGGAAGAACAAAAAACTTTGTGAGGTTGTCACTAAGCATAATGAAGCCAAATAGAACTCCCCTTCTCCAGTGTGCTGACGAGAGAATCTAGGAAAGGGACAAACCAAAGCTAGCTTGTCCTAAGGGTGGGCAGCGATCTAGTCCGGAGTTCCTGGGTCTGTGTGCACCCTCTGGCCTGCCAAAGGCCACTTCACAGGTGATACAAAGGTGTCCAGTTTGTAGTGCCTTATGAATGGAGATGCAAGAACCATGTAGCTGCTCGATAGAGTTCTTTGATAGAGGCCTGTATCATCCACGCCGCCACTGTGGTCGCACTTCTGGTTGAATGGCCTGTCACTCGCCGAGGCAATGGGAGAGCATGAAGCTTGTAGGCTTTGGCAATGCATGTCTGTATCCACTGACCTGCAGTTGATGCGGTAATCCTGTTACCCAGCATAGAGGGTTGGAAGGAAACACATAGGGACTCCGTCTTCCTAAGAGATGCTGTTCTCTTCATGTAGATGTGGAAGACCCTCCGAACATCCAAGATGTGCCACTTCTTCTCTAGGGCATCAGTCGGGCCCGGACAGAAGTCTGGCAATATTATTTCCTGTGTTCTGTGGAACAAGGAATTAACCTTGGAAAGGAAGGAGGGATCCAACCGCAGAACCACCGTTTGAATGAAATATGCACAGATCCTCCCTTATACAGAGGGCTGCCAGTTCAGATATTCGTCTGGCCAAGGTAATGACCACAAGGAAGGCTACCCTGCCGGTAAGGAGGCGCAGGCTAGCTGACCTTAATTGCTCAAAGGGTGCAAAGGAGAGAGCTTGCAGGACCTTGGGCAAGTCCCAGGTGGGATTATCTATGTACCACTGGAGGCTTCAAGTTCATTCTGCCTCTAATGAAACTGCACACGATATGGTGTTGACCGAGGACAGAGCTGCCACTTGCCTGTGTATAGTATTGGGGGACAGACTTTTGTCCAGCCCTTCCTAAAGGAATTCCAGGATCTGGGCCAGTGATACAGAGATGGGATCAATGTGACCTTTGGAGCACCAGCCACAAGAGGCTTTCCAAGTTGAGTCATAAATTCTGTTAGTAGATGGCTGCCGGGAGGCCTGGTCTGTATTACGTTGTTGGAGAAATTGTCCTGTCTCAGAACTCTCCGCTCAAATGCCAGACGGTCAGTTGGAACCACTGCAGTTCTGGATGGACTAGGGCCCCCTGACTGAGGGATATTCTGTCTTGAGAGGATCCTCCAGGGCCTGGATACCGACAGGCTGACCAGATTGGCAAACTATGGCTGTCCGGGCCAGTGGGGAGCCAGGAGTAGGACCTTTGCCTTCTCCGCCAGCACCTTCCTGATTAACCCTAGAATTAGGGGAAGAGGAGGAAAGGCGTATAGTAGCCCTTGGGGCCATGGACTGCGGAGTGCATTGACTCCTTCCACCCCAGAGTTGGAAACCTGGTGAAAAACATGGTTAGGCGGATGAAACACGGATGAAAGGCGAAGGTGAAGTCCACGTGGCTGCTCTGCAGATCTCTTCCACCAATGCCTGCATAGCCCAAGCCGCCGTACTACGAGTGGAGTGTACGACTGCCTACCTGCAGAAATTCCAGAACAGCAGCCACCGAGGCTTGTAAAGGTGAGGTGTTGGACTTAACACACCAAGCGGAAAAGGATTGCCAAGTAGCTTCATAAATACAAATTGCAGAAGGTCGCCTGGAGGCCCGAATGTTTTGGATAACTTTGTTGGAGAGCTGGGTGGTTTTCAAAATGCCCCACTCAGTCGCAAAAACTGCCAGGTGCAGCCACTGGGGCTCCGGATGAGTCAGGGACCCCTGGAGAAGAGACATCCTCCTCAGGAATCCGCCAAGGGTGGATCACTGACAGGCCCATCAAATCAGCAACCCAATGCCGCCGGAGGCCAAAAAGGAACCACCAATATGACCTCGGCCCTTTCCAACAAGAGCTTCCGAACCACAGCTGGGATCAGAGGCAGTGGCGGAAAAGCATACAGTAAACCAGAAGTAACAAATAGGAACATGCAAACAGGCTTCTATCAAGTCTATTGATGTGAGTAAGTCCCCCTGCCAAACGCTCTCCAAGATGGAAGATAGAGTGTGCATTTAAAACGGCTGCAGACAACGTATTTATTGAGTCGTTTCAGGTCAAGAATTGTCCTGCCATTGGGAATAAGGAAAATTCTAGAGTAGAATCCCATCCCGTTGGTTGAGGGGAATCTCCTGAATGGCCTTGAAGTCCAGCAAATGCTGGATGGCGAACTCCATCAGACTCCACTGCCCAGCATCTCTCAATACTGGACAGGAGATGAAGAACCTTGGAGGAGTGGAGTAGAATTCCAGTGAAAGACTCAATCTAACGGTGGACACAACCCAGGCGTCAGAAGTAATACCCTCCCATTGGTCCACAAACCATGCAAAACGGTCGCCAATGGGAATGGACTGTGCACTAGCGCTGGCGACAGAATGGGCGACTTCCTTCTCCTCGAAAGAGCCGTTTTGAAGAAAACTGCTGTCTGCCCTTGCCTGAACGCTATGACTATCACTAAGTGTTGCATCTTATGATTCTTGACGAATGTATTTTTTATGTACAATGGGAGCTTATGCACCAGTGCTGGGATTCAAATCTTTTTACTACCAGTTCTGTGGGTGAGGCAGGGGAATGATAGTGTAAAATCTCCAGTCAGAGGTGGTATTTGCCAGTTCTCCGAACTACTCAAAATTTCCACTACCGGTTCTCCAGAACTGGTCAGAACTTGCTGAATACCGCCTCTTTTATGTACCAAAGACAAATTCCTTGTGTGTCCAATCACACTTGGCCAAGAAACTATTCTATTCTATTCTATTTCTATTCTATTATTTAAAACATATAAGAAGCAAACAATATAGAACAATGACAGGAGATAAAGTAAGACTAAAGCCACAAAGCCAATATATTTTAAATTGTGGGATTATTTTTCAGATACAATAATCTGAATTTCATATAGGAAATCAGTTAAAATAAATAAGTTATCTAATTAGTTTTTTAGGCACCTAAAAATATTATCTTGCTGATCTTCATCCTGACAAAGAGTCCTATCACTGCAAGTACACTGGCTATGATTGTTACTAAAGGTTTGTTAAAAATGTGATATTTATTTGATGTAATCATGTATTTGTTGCCAACCCTAGTGACTCTAAGCATTTGCAATTAAAACAAGACAATTAATTATAACTAATTAAAATATCAATATAAAAATTCCTCAAAACCTGACTAAAGCAGTGGTTTTAAATTGCCTCTTCAATGTTAAGGCCAGTCTCATTCAATGACAATTAATCCACAATATACCCTAGAATTTGTAGCAGAAACCATAGGCCATTCTAATATGTACCTTAAATTTGGTTCAGAAAGCAACTGCTAGCCAGTATAATTGTTGAAATTCCTCTGCACTCATGTATCACATTCTGAGCCAATGGCAATTTGCAGAGTGTTTTCAAGGGCTGTCCCATGAAAAGCAAATGCAGTACTTCAGCCTTGAGACTACCAATACAGTCTTTTTTTCAGAAATTGAAAACATCTACAAAGTAAATGCGCCCTCTTGCTATTAACGCCTTTCAATGGCTTAATGCTGAAAAGAAAGACTTCCAGTATGGGAACAAAATTGTATGGGACAATGAAGAGTTGGTCCAACACAGTACTAGCATCCCTCGTCCTTTTATCTCTTTTGCCCTTATA
Source organism: Pseudonaja textilis (assembly GCF_900518735.1). Next base: position 4,047,206 of record NW_020769366.1, on the reverse strand, counting down.
TATTTCTAGTTACTTTTTGAAAGTTCAAAGTTGAAGAGATGGCTGACCATTTTACTTGCTGTGGTGAACAGTTTTATTAGAGACTGCTTTAGAAACTACGGAAAAACTTCTCATTTTTATAGTATCTGTTCAAGGGAAAAAAAGGTGTTACAATATTCTTTTGTTTTGCTTTCAAGTTTATCCTCCTAATTTGTCAGTTAAATCACCATTATTTCAAGGGCCCAGGCTGAAATACTCTTGAGATAAAAATAATAAAATAAAACTGAACTGTACAAGAGTTTGTTCCGCTACGCCATAAAATTCTGGGGTGCCTTGTTTTTAAAACAAATTTTACAGACAGCTGTCAATAAAATTGAGAGCAACACCTAAGATAAACCAAAGGATTGTCACAATGAAATCTGAACCACCACCCCATCTTGAAACCTAATAATAATACATGTATTTTTGAAACCTAATAACTTTATATTTATGGTCTGGAATCAAGTTTTTTATATTCCGAGCAAATATCTTTCCAGATCTTTGCATCATTGCTTTTTTTTCAAAAAAGAGCACCAGCACCTACTAAAATTAGCTCCAGTAGTTCTTTTTAAAAGGCTCACCAATTGCTGTTAATGCCACTCTTTACAAAAAAAAAGAAAGAAAGAAAAGTGTGCTATTTAGAGTAAGGTACTTCACAGAACGAAAATCACTTAGCTTTGAAATGTGAAGCTAAATTCTGTCCGACCCCAAATCAAATGGTTCCCCGGAAATTCTCAATTATAACGTCCCCCTTTTGCCTTCCAAGGGAATTGGGAATTATTTTTCTTTTTTCCCCCTTTTGCCTTTCAAGGGAATTGGAGTTAATTTTTCTTTTTCCCCCTTTTGCCTTCCAAGGGAATTGGAGTTAATTTTTCTTTTT
>NW_020769366.1:4024157-4041621 GCF_900518735.1 Pseudonaja textilis | reverse complement strand
TCTATCTATCTATCTATCTATCTATCTATCTATCTATCTATCTATCTATCTATCTATCTATCTATCTATCTATCCCAGCTTCAGTCAGGCATTAAAGCTGCTGGCGGCGGCAGCCACCTAAACAGCCATGATGTTCCCTCTCCAGCCAGCCAGCACTGCCTGACCTGCTCCCTGCCAGCTGGTGCAAAGCCTCGCCATTCTTCTCCTTGTTGTTGTCATGCTCCCTACCCAAGCAGCAGTGAGTTCTGCAGGACAGGGTCTCATTCCTGCTCTGGTGCAGTGAACTACAGTGGGCTGATGCAGGTGTGAAGGGCCTGGCCCTGCAGTGCTTCCTCACTCAGTTGAAGGTTTCGTTCAGCCTTCAAACAGTAAGGTTGGCACATGCAAGCAAGCAGCACACCAGGACCACAGACGGCGTTGGTTCCTGCACAGGGGTGGGATGAAAATATTTTTACTACCGGTTCTGTGGGCGTGGTTAGGTGGGCATGGCCATGTGATTGGGTGGGCATGGCTTTTTTTGCACACACACACACACACACACACGCTCTGTTTTTTAGCCTCTTGGGCCTCAGGAAAGCCTCCTGGGAGGCCATTTTTGCTCAGGAAGTCAAAAAAATGGAGTGCTGCACACACACACACACCCCACCGCAGTCTGTTTTTGGCCTACTGGACCTCAAGGAAGCCTCCTGGGCAAAGCAGTAAGACAGAGAGTGGATGGGAACAGCTGATTGTCAGAAGGAAACAAAAGAAATACTGGTTCGACCAAACTGGTAGCTGGTTTTTTTATTACCAGTTTGGCTGAATGGTAACATTTTTTACTACCAGTTTGTCCAAATCGGGCCAAACCAATAGAATACCAGCACTGTTCCTGCACCCAGTCAATTCTTATTCCACAGCGAGCCTTACTGTTTGAAGGCTGAATGAAGCATTCAACTGAGCCAGGTCCTTCACACCGGCATCTGGCCTGCTGGAGTTCGCTGCGCTGGGGCAGGAATTATATCCTGTCCTGAGTAGCCCGCTGCCGCTTGGGTGGGGAGGAGGAGGAGAATAATGGTGAGGCTTTGTGCCAGCCGGCAAGGTCAGACAGTGCTGGCTGGCTGGCTGGCTGGCTAGTTGGTTGGGGAGGTGGCAATCATGACTGCTTAGGTGGCTGCCACCGCCAGCAGCTGGAATGCCCCGACTGTCATGCCGTGGGAGAAATGAGAAGAAATGAGAAGCCCTGCTCTCCCGCAGAGCCTGCACTGCTTGAGTGGGAAGGACAAGGAGGTAAACCGCTGTTCAATTGGCTCTTTTTCCCCCTCCGCTACCCGAAGCTTGAATACCCCAACTAAAGCAGGGACTGCACACTTGGTCTCTCTCATCCCTCCTCCCCCATACACATACACAGAGTTTGGAAAGTCCCCCCCTTCTCTCTCTTTGTCTCTGCGTTGCTGTGGCAGCAGTTGTGGCACTTCAGTGACTGGCTGGCAAGGTGCTCAGATAAGCCAGTGTGGGTGTGGGTGTGGGTGTGGGGCAGCTCCTCACACCCCTCCACCTTGCTTTGTACTCCGCCATCCTGCCTCACCTTTTGGCCATTGCACTAGTGCATTGCTCAGCCTCCTGCTAGGTTACGGCGGCAAGCCAGGAGAAGAAGTGGCGAAGAATGAAGCAAGGTGGCGGGGGCGGGGTGGAGGACGAAGCAAGGCAGGGGGGGTGCAGAGTGAGCCCACCCACCCCACGCTGTCCCAGCTTACCTGAGAGCCTTTCAGCCAGGCCAAACCCTCACACACTCCCGCCATCCAGGGCAGCCACACACCCCTTCATTAACCTTTCCAGCTCCTTTTGCCGCTGCGTGCAGAGCAAATAAAGTGGTCTTTGGGACTATGGTTTTAAAAAAAATAGTTCAGACCTTCCAACTTCTCATGAAAAAAAAATCTTGCGAGGTTGGAAGGTCTGAACTACTTTTTTATTATAGTCTCACAGACTAGCTTAGTTAGTCTGCATGCGGCGATGAAGTACTGGGCCTGTGCGCGCGCACACCCACTGGGATGGCAGGGACTGGGCCAAATTTGGCACATGCCAGACACTTACAGTTTCCAGGATGGCCACGTGGGCCAGATTCGGCTTCATCGGACTGTCCTTGAGTTTGACACCCCTGTTCTAGAAGAATGAAATATTTTGAGGAATATTTAAAAAGCCAGAATATTATATTTCCACAAAGGGAGTAATGGAAAAACCTTTTTTTTTTAGAGACAGGAAGCAGACTCAGTCTTTTTAATATCCCCAGCAGATATTTTGTGCCCATTAAGAAAGATTGGGCAGAGCTGGCGTCGCGACGATACGGCATGTGATCTTGGAGGTCTGAGATTGCTGCCAATATCTTTGCTCCTGGACGGTCCAATTGGATCTAAACCGTCCCAAAGAGATGGTGAAAGTAAAGACCGCATCCTGTCAATCCCAGGGATACCGCAAAGCTCTTTTTGCCAGCGGCAAAGAGGCAGCCATTAAAGCTGCTAAAGTTGGGACAGCTCTGAAACAAAAGATGCAACTTTTAGGCCTGGATTTCCATGTGTTTGAACTGAAGTTGTGTTGTAAATCACACAACCTTAGCGCTATATTTGTCTGAGAAGTATATAACGAATGGGTAGGTGAAAGGCAACTGTCCTGTCTCACAGAGACGCAGGGACACGTTGATTATTATACAAGTACAGCACTCACATCTTATTTAATAATAGGGCTGCAAAAAGACTTCTACAATTGTCAGTCTAGTAATTTGGACTTATGCAACCATCCCTTTTTGTATCTATAATCACTGCGGCATTTCTTGAAATAAATTGCATACTGGCTTAGACAGATACTATTAATATTTTGATAACTTTTCAATCAATCTTAGATTTTACTGTCCATTACTTAAGTTCAGATCAGAGTTTCTTCAAAGTCATGAAACCCTTTGACATTTATGCATGCATAATATAATCTTAATAGATAAAGTAGAGAGGATATTAATAAAATTTCTTTTTATCTTCCTTTTAAAATTTGAGACTTCTTCTTCTTCTTCTTCTTCTTCTTCTTCTTCTTCTTCTTCTTCTTCTTCTTCTTCTTCTTCTTCTTCTTCCTCCTCCTCCTCCTCCTCCTCCTCCTCCTCCTCCTCCTCCTCCTCCTCCTCCTCCTCTCCTCCGCCTCCTCCTCCTCCTCCATTGCATGAGAAATAATGAATAGGATTTCAGTCAGTGGTGGGATTCAAATAATTTAACAACTGGTTCTCTGCCCTAATGACCAGCTAGATAGGCGTAGCTCGGTCATCATGTGATTGGGTGGACATGGCCAACTCAATATCACTCACATTGAGGGATGCCTCACCTCCCCCAGCCATTCCTCACCCGGCACTGTTCGGCCTCTTCCCCATCAGCTGGTGGCCGGGAGGCCAGGCACTCCCACAGTCCGTCCTGACCAGGTGGGCGGTTGGGTGGAGGAGTGTTAGCTGGCAGAGGGGTGATGCAGGAGGCGCAGCCTCATGGTTCCTTGCCACCCCCCTCACGGGCAGCCATGGGGGACAAGATATGGACTGGGGGAGGGGGTCAAGTTGCAGTGGCTCAGCTCTGCCTCATCTTCCTCTCTGCCACCAGCCATGGGAGAAAGGAAAGAGCAGGTGGGAATCAGGGTTGTGACCAGCAGGGAAAACCGAACCACCGCCCAGAGCTGTCAGCAGTGGGGTGGGTGAGGTGGGAGCTGCATGGTGTGCCTTCCTTGAAGTTCCCTGCCCCTTCTTTGTAAATCTGCCCAAAAGAGGGAGGAGTGGAAGCAGAGGTGGGATTCTACCGGTTAGGATCGGTTCTATAGAACCGGTTGTTACAATTCTGCACAGTTTGGAGAACCAGCAAATCATGCCCCTGGCTGGCCCTGCCCCTCTCCGCCCAGTCAGTGTTTACTGCACATGCGCAACACCGCTGACTCCATTCTCCCCCACCCAGTTACTCCTTAAAGTGTTTTCCCCCTCCCAATGATCAGCTGTTCCGATGATCAGCTGTTCCGATGATCTCCGTCACTGTCTTACTGCTTCACCCAAGGAGACTTCCGTGAGGCCCCGAAGGCAATAAAATCCAGGGTGGCGTGCTGCAAACAAAAAAAGCCATGCCCATCTAATCACGTGATCACACCCACCTAGCCAGGCCCACAGAACCGGCTGTTAAAAAAATTGAATCCCACTCTTGAGTTGAAGCCCCTCACCTGTCCCCCTTGTTGGACACAAAGTCCTCACCATCTGGCCTTGCCTGCCAGCCTCTCCAGGGCCAGGGAAAATTATCCCTTTGTGTGCGGTCCTCGGGAGTCTGCCCAGGAGTGGCTGGCAGGCTCAGACTAGGCTGGCTGGCTCACAAGATTGCAGCAGCAGCGGTCGGGGTTGGGATCGCTGCTTGGGGACGCAGCCAGGCCTGGATCTCGGTGCGCTTGAGCCTTTCCCTGCTCCAGACTCCCGACTGTCCACCTAAACCCACGGAGGTGAGAGAAGCACAAGAGGGTTGGCTATTTGCCTAGGTTTGTCCAGCTGTTGGGTGGAAAATGGACAAAGAGGCAGTTCATCTGCCCCTGGCTACCAGTGGGCAGGGAGTGGACAGGACCGCAAGGCTGTACCACCTGCATAGCCCCTCTGCCAGCCAGCCCTCCCCCACAAGTCAGCCCATCCAATGACGCATGCCCTTTGGCCAAGTGTGGCGGTCCCAAAGCGGGTCTCCCTCCCTCGCTCGCCATTAGCCTCTACCTTCACAGGAAACCACGGTGAACAGAGTGGTGTGCGCACTGCAAGCTGGAAGGTGACCAGGGTCGCATCACCCACATCGCCCCTCTGCCAGCTGGCCCTCCCCCACCTACCCACTCACCCTTCAGCTGAGCACGGAAAGTCCAGATTGGATCTCCGTCCACCCTCAGCCTTACCTTCCAGCCACCCGCTGGCAGCTGCGGCAGGTGGGGTATCTCCATTCCAAGTCACTGTCTGTTTCCCCCCGGACAGCTGGACAAACCTAGGTAAAAAGCCAGCCAAGCTAGGAAAGACTGGGAGGATAGGGGCAAGAGGCAGGATGGGGCAGGGCAGGACAGGGATGCCCAATGGTGGGATCAGCTGGTTTGCCAAACGGCAGAAAAAGTTAACTACTGGTTCGTGCTAAATGGTGTGAACCGGCTGAATCCTACCACTGATTTCAGTGCAAAAGGCTTATTGTCATGTGATGTTTCTGAGCAATGCGCTACAGTCAACTAGATTTTGAAATCCTTTGAAGCTATAAGAAGAAATCTATAAAAATAAAATGTTCCATTAGTATGTTACAATAAAACAGCCAACGTATCACCTAATGTACAAGCATTGAAATATATCTAAGCAGGATCAGAAGAAATAAACACCTCAATTTACAGGAAACTTTCTGACCTGATTCTACATTGATCTCTACAAAATTGTGAATGTATAAGAACACTGCACGCCTACTATTCATGTAACTAGAAACTAAAATCCATAGTTTAGGAAAGAATTGAACCGTCTTCAAGTCCATATGTGCAGCGTTGTATTAATATTGTGAGAGTGTTCAAATGTGAAACTTATAGTATACCTTCATCATTGTATTACCCCTAAGGTCAATTATACTTACTTTCCTTGAAGGGAATCAGCAGCTAGCAAATAAAATAAGAACAATGATGGACAACTCTAGAATCAGATGGAACATCCACTCCCAAAACAGAAATAAAGTATTAAAAATATGATGTTATAAGAGTTTTTACTTAAGAAAGTTCTTCAAACCATATAAAAACTTACCTAATTAACACATAATTTCCAGCTTAGATAGCAGCATCCAGCTGACTCATGATGATTATAAAATGACAATAACAACAGAACCCCAAAGCAAAGTCAGATCTGGTTAGTACTTGGATGGATGACTACTAAAACTGCTAGGCTAGATTGAGAATTGGGGAAAAAACATCTTGGAAGACAGCTTTTGCAAACCACTTCCATATTAACATTAAGAAAGTTACCTTCACGGATCCATCTGGTCAACCAAAATTGAGTTCAGTTTTAAAGAGTTAATTCTAATTCATAATGTGGTTGGTTGCTTTTTTGTTTGTGTAATATGGAACCTTTCCATTATTCTCTAACATTACATTATTCCAAAGAGGAGTAGCATCAAGACTATGTTCAAGTAATCATGATTTCAGAGTCCTGCTTTACTGTTTTTGGCTGCACCTAGATTTAGTTATTTAACAGATTTAACAGATTAACAGTTGGAAGGACCTTGTAAGTCATCTAGTCCAACCCCTTGCCCAAGCAGGAGACCCAACACCATTTCTGACAAATGGCAGTCCAATCTCTTCTTGAGAGTCTCAAGTGATGAAGCTCCCACAATTTCCGAAGGCAACTTCTGTTCCATTGGTTGCTTGTTCTCACTGTCCAAAAATTTCTCCTTATTTCCTTCAGTGGCTCTGTTTTAATAACACCTACATCTGAATCAAACTCATTAACTTTGGAATGATGTAAATGACTTACAAGGCAGGGATAAGCAAGACAATATAATTGAACTAACTAAGATGCCTTTACTGATTAGATTTGCATTTCTTTTCAAATCACTCAACAATCCCCCGAGGGGAGAAATTTTAACTACTGAATCTTTCCCTTGTCCTGATAAACATTTGCAATTTCACTGTTTTTCCACTCAAAGGAAATGTTGATATGTATGGCTCAAAGGAATCTTTGTGCAATCTGGGTGCAGTTGAACTAGAAGTTTTGTTTCTTTTTTATTTTTGTTTTGTATTTCTCATCCTATTCTGTCCTTCATCTCTATAACTCATATGAAGGTATGTTTCCGGTATTCCCTGCTTAGAACATGAATAAAATAGTGTAGTCTTAGCTTTCTTTGTACCTTTTTCTTGAATTGGCATCTTGCCTTGAATGTTTCCGTATCCAGATTTGCTAGAAATATAAGGATGGACCTGGTAACAGATAAAAGCCAGACTTTCTTAAGCATAAGGGTAGAGAAAGTTATCCTCAATAGTTGCAAAAACTTTGTGATGATTTTAAATGACTGCAAAATGAAAAAGAAGATTTTTCAAGGGTAATATCTCTTATTTGAGACAACTTATTTATAATATTATTGTTAAGTACATTACCGGTTTTCTTAAAGTAAGCATAACAAATGTTTTATCTAAGAAACATGATAGTTTCTTAACTTAGGGATTTAGAGTTCAATTTCTGTTTCAAATGAGGCTTGAACTATAACAAGTAGCAGATATTCCAATACAAACTACTGGAATGTCTCCTTTAACGCTCTAAGCCTGAAATTGTATGAATTAAATTTGTTTGTTTGTGAGGGGTCCTTGGTAGTCTCTGAGCTTGGCTGTTTTTTTGGAGATATTTCATTATCCAAACTAGGTAACGTTATCAGTGCTATTGCTTGCTTGTTTGTATATTAACTTTATTGTAAATAACAAGCTTACCTGCCAACAACCACAATTGGGACCAGAATGTTGATCCTAAGCAATATGGTCATTAATTGAGTCATAAGATGACTGGGCCTGATTTTACAGCAATGTTTACTGTGGTCATTAAGCAAATCACCACAATTGTTAAATGAATCCAGCATCCTCAATCCAACTTGCTTGTTGGAAACTGCCCCAAAAGGCTGCAAATTGTGATCATCTGACCACAGAATACTACAACTATCAAAAGTATGGCCAACTGCCATGCATTCAAACTGTAATCATGTTACTGTGCGGCTGTTATGATGGTCCCAACTTTGAGGATGTATTATAAGTCATTTTTTTCAGGAGCCCACACAACTATCATTATGGTTGTAATGTCCAGGGTGATTTCATGGAAGATATAATACACTGCTGTTCTGTTGCTGTTGTTGTTTTGACTCTTAATCCAAGATTTTAAATTAGCTCTTCAAAGAAATGTTATATGTGATTGTATAAAGAAAGAAGTTATTTTTTTTTTAGCTTTTTACTATAGAGTATTTCTTATCGTCAATAGCAGTCTCTTACCTTTTAAAGTCTAAGCTAAATTTCTAACCAGTAATTTAATAAATAAGACAGTGTGTATATAGGGGGGAGGGGAACACGTGTTATAATCTGCAAGATAATGGCTGTGGTTCTGTCCCATTTGAATCTCAGTGCTTGGATTGTGATCCTGCAAATCCAGGTTGCAGATTTTGACTCTCTTCCCCTATCCAAGGACAGTACTGGTCAAAACTGTAAGATATTACAAATGCTTTATATCGTGCAAGCATATTATTTCTTTTGCAACTATGAGTTTTTCCCACTTTCTATCCTAACTTGTGGTTAAAACAATAAAATGTGATAGTCTGCTGAATGATTGATCCACTGAAGTGTTGCTGGTAGATGAAGTTATTCATATCATTGCCAATAGCAATTCAAAGTCCCTGAAAATTGCCTTTTTCTACACAGTAGCACTGAAAGATTGTAGATTTTTCATTACTGTAATGATAATAATTCCATGGCAAATTAAATAGAATTTATAAATAAAATTATAATAATAAAATAAATAAAATTTATTTAATTTTACAGTATTTCAGTTAGATGATACTCAAGAGGATCATGAAACTGAACCACAATGATATGCACAGAAAGAATAACAACATCCTTTCAAGTTCTTATGGCTATTGCTGATGGCCTGGATTCACTGTCCGTTTGATTCCAAAGGGAAATGTAAGTTTATTTCCTTATTTGTATCCCACCTTTATTGTTTTTACAAATAACTCAAGGTAGCAAACTATCCAGCACACTTTCCTCCTCCTACTTTCCCCACAAGAACAGCCATATGAGGTGAGTTGGACTGAGAGAGAGTGACTGACGGAAGATCACCCATCTAGTTTCTACCCGTGGGCTGTCAGACTCCTGAATGGAAAATAATCTCATGTCAACATAGTATGATAGACTTGTGGGACTGGCGCGTTGGGCAATAAGTTCACATGGTACAATAAGATATTGTGTTTGTTAGTAGGATTCACTGGGTTAGGGATTTTTCTTTTTTGTCTTCACTGTGAGTTGTGTTGTGGGGGGCACACGAAGAGAGACTCAGCCAATCTCATTGTACACAGGTTGTACTCTGACAATAAAGGTTTATTTGATTTGATTTGATTTGATTTCATGCCTTGGGTGGGATTAGAACTCACAACCTCCTGGCTTCTAGCCTGGTACCTTGATGCTAGCTCAAACTGGCTTTTCTTTGTATTTATTAGCCACCCAAGTATAATAGACTGAGCAGCATCAACAATGAGAGAATGGCAACAAAAATTTTAGAAATACAGTTCAACCATCACAACGACCGTGTTTCTTATATAATAAGGCCGGGTCTTATTTTTTTTTTGAGCCCTGAAAAAATGGCTAGGCCGTCTTTTCGGGGGTGACTTAATTTCCCCCCCCCTTGCATCTTCGGGCAGGCGGCGACGGCTTGGATGTTGACCTCGGCGTTGGTGGGGCACTTCGTATCAGGGTCAACGCAGGCAGCACCATATCCGGATGTGCAACAAAAGTACTTCCTAACGGCAAGCCCCCCCACAATATTCCCCCCATTTCGCATGTTTTAATATAGGCCTTAATTTGGGGGGAGGGGCTTAATTTCATTTCATGCCTATAAAACATGCTGGGACTTCCTATTGGGGGAGGCCGTATTTTTGGAGAAACAGGGTACACACTTTTAAAACATGCATTTTCCAATCTTCTACCAGAAAATTGAGAAGGTGAGGAGTTATAGAAGAAGGTATGATCTAATCAACCTCCCTAAATGTCAATAGAAAAGTCTAGCTATCTCAGAACGAACAGTCCAGTGGTTTCCAAGGAAACTTCTTAAGGACTGCTCTCTGTGAAATTCTATAATGACAAGCTTATTTGAAAAATCACTTTCTCAGCCTTCTCTTGCAATCTGAAGCCCTGGAAGTAAGCTCAATAGGAGGGAGGTTCAGGAGGATCAAATGAATTGTCTATGCCCTAGCCTAGAAGCCTCTGCAATGTACTGTATTTGGATTCTGTGGCATATTTGCTTGGAATTCAAATAGGGCACCCACTATTTTGGATATTACTAGGACCTGTATACCAGCCTGTTTATAGCTACCATAAAAATCCCTATCATTACTAGGCCTCGAATACTCAACGTGGAGTCATTCTGAGTATGATTGGATACTGAAATTAGAGATCTCCATTCCTGAAATTTAAACAGACTTAGAGCCAGTCTTCATTCCTTTAACAAGTGATTTGAAAAATTCTCAAAACATTCAGCCAATCTTAAAAGCCTTAACAGTAGTTATGGGAAGACATGAAAAACGGGGAGGGATTTTATAAGCAACAATGAAAAATAAAAAAAACCCACACAGATGCTGCCTTGATAATGATTGAGGCAATTATACTTAATAAAAATATAGATTTGTATCAGCAGATGCTAGTGTCTACAAAAGCTAGTCTCTACTAATGAAATGACAAAAGAATGCAAGACCAAGTCATTAAATTATGCCATTTAGTCTCTTGATGGAAAAGAAATGGAAAGAGAATGAGGTAGGATAGAGAATAATATTTTTTTTCCTATTCCTCTCATAGTACCTTCCAAATAATTAATTAAATTAATTAATTAATAATTAAAATATATAACTGGTCCTTGACTTACAACCATTCCATTAATGATGATTTGAAATAATGACAGAAAAAGCCATTGATGACATAAATTGGAATTTACGATCACTGCCTCCACCTCTGCAATTATGTGATCTCAATTTGGGCATTTGGCATTTATGACTGGTTGCAGCATCATGTGGTCACATGAACGTGATTTTGACTTTTTTGCCAGATTACAGCAACCATAAAAATAATTGTAAAATTGGTCTGGTCACATTATGATTCAAATGTGACCACAATGACTTACAACAGAAATTCCAGTCCTAATTTGTAGTTGTAAATTGGGAGTACCTGTAGTTTCTATTTGAAGATACAATATGCAAGAGCATCAGAAATAGAGCATGGAATTACAATGAAAGAAAATAAGCTCTTTATATTCCAAGCATAAAAAAGAATGGGATGTAGGATTTAACAAGATTAGGACTGTATTTCTTCCATCTTCAGAGCTGTCATTGATTTAAATCACTGATTCAGAAATACTGGTGTTACTATGATAAGAAAGAATCTGAAAATTTGAAAATTTTGGGGCAGGATCATTTTTTTTTCTTGAAAGCGGGGAGAAAATCATATGTGTAGGAAAATGTAAGACCCCCTATTTTTAAACAGTTGGTCAGATAAAAATGCGAGAAATAATTTCATTAAGTAGAAAATGATGGCAAAATCATACAAAACAATAGTGGTCCAAAAAATTGTAGGAAAACCAGGCTGGTGTGGGGAAGAATGAGCAGGCTGAAAACCTGATTTTAAAATATATTAATTAAATAGTAAATCTGCTTAGAAATAATCTGAGATCTTTCTATACACATTACTATAGGTCTGCTGTTATTTCTTTTTTGGAAAAAGTTCATAAAAGCTACCATACAATTTACCGAGATCAATGTTCAATGTACTAAAGATGATGGAGCATTAGTTTAATTTCTATTGTGGTTAACTGGATGTACAAATAATATCTTCCTTTGAGCTTTAATAAAATATTTAACACTCTATCTTTAGATGGTGAGGATCAAAAGGTCTCAATATTTGGCAGAATGTCCCTTCTGGCATCTCATTCTCTCTGAAATGAAAGATTGAAAAGAGAAGGAAAAATGAATTCTGTTAACTCTAGTCATAACAATTCAATCTATCTATATATTTGTTGCTAAAACAGTTTAAACATAAACTCTTTATATTCTTTAAGTATATAGTCACATTTTTAAAAAAAGCTGTTCTGGAACACCTGAACTTCTATTAATTGTTTCTTTCTGTGAATAAATTGCTTTTTGTGTTGTGGGTAAATTATGGAAAATGAACCTCTAAATAAGCAATATAAAAATTAATATAAAAAATAAATTTGGATCAATGCAAGAAATATTGTTTAAAGAATGCCCCGATATCATGCCTTAAGATACTGAAGGAAGAAGCACAAAGAAATCAACTGAACGATGGTATCAGGGATGGGATCCAACAGGGTTAACTACCAGTTCGGCCATTTACGATGTTTGATGATTTACGATGTGCTTCCCTGCACGCTGCTGGTGGGCACCTGTAAATCGTCATCAGCATGCTGCATGCAGAGAAGCAGCCTTTCAAAACCTCCTTTTTTCCTGCTTTTTTAACTGCAGCTGTGTCTCGCACGGCAGCTGAAGTTGAAAAAAAATCAGGAAATAAAGGTCAAGTAAGAGCCCAGATGGGCGGATGGGCAAAAACATCAGCAGACATAGAACTGGTTCTATGTCTGCTGCTCTTCAGAGCTACCAGTTCTACAGAGGTGGACAGAACCGATAGAAACCCACCCCTGGATGGTATACTCCTATCTAGAATGGCCATCCTCTTCCCACCAAGCCCACAATTCCACATTACGTCACCCAGCAAGATTCAACCAAGCTTGGGACTCAAGACAACCTACAAAGTTACCCCTGCATGGCCCCAGGGGAGTCTGACAACCAATTAGGATACATTTCTTGCCAGGAACAAGAAGCAAGTTCAAAGCCCAACAGAGGTTATAAATCTCTCTCTCTCTCATGTGCATTTTTTTGCCCAGGACCTCAAATCAGCTGTCCACCATTAAACCATCTTTCCATGCAATCTCCATGTTTCCAAGTGTCTTTCTTCCCACTTGGAACTGAACCCAGATGGACATTTCTTCTGACACATTCATAGTCCTATGAATGAGCATTTAATCTTCTTTAAAAGTGTAAAATGATGTACCACTAATACAATATTACAGTTTAATATACACTGTCGGGAGAGCAGCGAGGGCTCTGCTGTTGGTTATGATTTGTTCATCCTTTAGCTTCATTAGATATTCCTGGATTTTTAAATCAGTATTCTGCATGTGCTTAGTTTTATGCTCTTCTGCTATGTCTATTCTCAATTACCTTCCTCCCCGCAATAAGAAATTTTCTAAACTGTGTACCTTTTCTCAGTTATCTTTTATTTGCCTCTTTCAGTTGCGTATACCTCTTTCGAACATCATGTAGTGGCTGGAGAAAAGCAAATCTAAATCTAAAATAAAAATAATGATATTCTTGTTGGCAAAGTTGCACTGAATTATTACAGTTCTTCATTTGTCGTATCTTTCTAACAATATTATTATTCAATTTACTTCATATAATATCAGTTCCTTTGTGTATGCGAGGGAGGGAGGGAATAAGTCAAATATGAATTAGATTCTTGAAGTGGCACAAAATGTAATATATCTAGGCACGAAGTGGCAACCCATTTATATAGCAAGATTTTCTAAAATTAAGTGAACCGTAAAATAACTTCAAATTAATTTAGAAAAATCATGGTGGTTTTACTCATGAATCATAATAGGCTACTCTAGGACTGATGTCTTAATATTAATAAAGTTAAATGTCCTAGCACAAGGAAAGCAGAGTAAAGAAAGTTTAAATCAGCTATTGCTGTTTTTAAGTGGTGAGACACATAGTTGATATTCATTCCCTTAAGGACTAAAGGTCCTGAAAAGGCCTGAAACCTCCTTTAATTTCATGTGTTCCTTTAACAACAGAACAAATATCTTCGTTACATTGCTGTGAAAACTTCTAGGACTTTTCATATTTGTCTCTTTATTTATATAGATATTTTTATGGTTGCCAACAGCACATAAAGTGGAAAAATGAAATATGTTATCAAAAACTAAAACAAACTCCTACTTAGCTCCATTACAATTCTGACATACATATATTCATGAGAAGCCTCTATCTGTCTCCCTTTTTCCTTTTGCTATGTTTCCTCTATTTTGTTAAATAAAGGATATATATGTGGAGCTTGTCTGTTCAGCTGTTGAGCATGAAGCCCAGGGGAGGGGTGATTATGATTTGGTTTTGGCAAATTGCAAATAAAATAGCAAAATACCTATGAACACTTAATGAATGAAGTTTTAAATTATTCATTATAACAAATATGCATCTCTTCCAAAGTCTTACCAATTTATTACCAAGTCAAAAAAAAGAATAGACATGTCAAATGCCCACTAAGCTGCTGTCATACTAGAAAAATAAATGCCATGTATGCAATATATTCCCAAGTTTAAAAAAAATAATCAATGCCAAATCTTGCAAATAATGTAGTTATATGTTACTTAAAGAAACACATCCAGAACCCCCTTTTATGCATTGCTCAGTGAAAACAATGAGAGGAACAGGAACTAAAACTCAACTTCATTGCTTCCTTTGCTTCTCCGCCATTTCCCATGCCTTTGTAGTATCTCTACATCCAAGAGCATGTTTCTACAGTGGAGTTTGCGCTTTCTACAGTGCAGGGTGTGCATTTCTCTTCTATCTTCAGGAATAAGCAACTCAATGGAATTCTACTGAAAGGCCCTCTCTCCTATTGCTACCATTTGCTCTTTCAATGGTTCCAAGAAGGCTTTACACGTATTTGCATTACTCAGGTGACCCTAGAATACAGACAAACCTCTAAGTGACCTTAAAGAATGCACCTTAAGTCACCGTTAGTCACCTTAAAGTGACTAAAAGAATGCAAATTACTATTTATATTAACATTGGAAGTATTAAATAGAGGTATTAGACAAGATCCAGAAATAAAAGGCTTGGAAATAAAAAGAGCAAAATACAAATTACAAGCATTTGCAGATGATCTGGTACTTATTTTAGAAGAACAGAATTCAGTCCTAAGTTAATGGAGAAAATTGAGGAGTAGCAGGGTTGAGACTGAATAAAGAAAAAATGAAAATATTAGCTAAAAACCTTACAGATAAACAGAACTGACAAAAAATAGGCCTTCAGGTAGTTAAAAGAGTAAAATATTTGGGAATTTATTTAACAGCTGGATGTGCAACTATTAAAGATAACTATATAAGGTTAATACAACAAATTAAACTTGACCTGGAGAATTGGAAAAATTTGCAATTGTCAATGATAAGAATAGCAACTATAAAAATGAATATCCTGCTGAAGCTACTGTTTTTGTTTCAAATGATTCCTATAAAATTAAAAAACACTGATAAATTAAATGCAATAATTTTGAAATATGTTTGGCAAAGGAAAAGAGTGAGAATAAGGCTGAAATGTTACAAGAATGGGGGCTTTGGACTGCTGGATTGGGAGCTTTATTAACAGGCCTCTGCACTAACATGGGTGAAAGAATGCACAAATCTGAGAAATAGAAGATTATTACTGTTGGAGGGACATGACCTCCAAGTGGGATGGCATGCCTTCTTATGGTATGGAAAAAATAAAATAGATAAATACTTTCAAAGACATAAAAAAACTTTAAAAAAGAAGAATGCAAATGGCTAGATGTCTGCAAGGGGTATAAATCCTTCCATTCCCCACCATCCAGTCAGAGCTGAAGAAGCTTTCTTGGATGAGAAGAAAAACGAGACTGTCCAGTTGCCTTTTGAAAAAAAAGCATCTTTTGAGACAACCATGACCTGGATGACTAAGAATCTCCATAAATATTTGCTCTTATACCTTTTCTAGTATTATAATAGGATTTCCCATAGCATTTATTTTATAAATGTAGCATAACATAAGACTGGACAAACTTCATATCTCTTTGCAGTGCCATATGCTGAACATAACGGCGGTCTGTGATCAGCTAACCATAACATATTTGTAGGAAGAAGTCATATACTTTTAGATGAAGAATTAAAACAGGCTTAATTGATTAATCAAGCACAACTGTAATGGTAATTAAAGTTTTATACAATTGATTATTAGGTCTTAGCATCTTTGTTCACTACTATGTAGATCAAAGATGTTCTCACATGCTCCAAATTTAATAAATAGGAAACTCAAATATGGTTTTTGATCTCTTGGTTTTTTATTCCACCCAAGATAACAAAAAGATACGCCTGTCAAAGTTAAGCATTTTAATGCTTTTTCAGCTGTCAATGTGAATCATAAGCAAATTAAATTTATAATTCTCAAATCATTATTTGGGCCTGTTTTTTATTGTAGTTGCAGATTTGTTAAAGGAAAAAAAGCACTTGTATATTGGGAAAAAATAGTTTAAAAATCTGTTATCAATAGTAGGTTTTTTAATCAGTTTATGTTATTTCACCTAATGTCCAGATCCAGAATCTCAAGAAAATGAAGCTTCATAGATGCTTTGAAATCTATAAAATTCATTATTTAATTTGTGAAAAGCCAAGTTAACTGAACTGAAACACTAACAATAACAACATATAATGTAACAGTGTAGTGGTTAGAATGCAGTATTGCAGGCTAATTTTTCTGATTGCCAACTGTCAGCAGTTTGAGTATCACTGGCTCAAGGTTGACTCAGCCTTCCATCTAGGGGTGGAATTCAACTTTTTTAACAACCGGTTCTGTGGGCGTGGCTTGGTGGTCATGTTATTGGCTGGGTGTGGCCAACTCAATATCACTCACATCGAGGCACGCATCTCCTCACCTCTCATGACTGTGGGGATGCTGCAACAGTCATAAGTGTGAAAAATGGTCATAAGTCACTTTTTTCAGTGCCATTGTAACTTTGAATAGTCACTCCACACAATCAAAGTACCAGCAAAGGAGGGGGAAAAAACTCCAGAGACATTCCTGAGACAGGAAGTCTAGTCCTGCCAAGAACGTGATAAAGGTTAACAGAGAGGCAGTTTCTGTAAGCAACACCAGAATGTTTCCTTCCTGCCTTCCTTACAGGATTAGGCCAGTAATTTCTTCTAATAACTGGTTCTCCAAACTGCTTAGAATGTTAACAACCGGTTCTAGTGAATAGGTGCAAACTGGTAGAATCCCACCCCTGCTTCCATCTTTCTGAAGTCGCTAAAATGAGGACCCAGATTGTTGGGGGCAATATGCTGATTCTGTAAACTGCTTAGAGAGGGCTGTAAAACACTGTGAAGCAGTATATAAATCTAGTGCTACTGCTGGCACTCTTTGTGTGTTTATATTTAATTGGAAAATGGCCAGGGATGTGTTTTGTGGGTCTGAGATAAGTAAAATAAATAAAAGCATCATTCACACTAAGGTTTTTCAAAACTGAAAATTGTTTCTTAGCAGCTACCAGACAACATTTTGAAGGGCAAATTCAGATGAGTTAGGCCTGAAAGCTAGAGGTTAAAGATTCTACAGTATACTATATGTGGCAAGCAGGGTTTTATAAATTTGCCTTACAGGAATACACCAGAAGCATGTGTCTGAACTATGAAAGGAAGGTTAAATTATGCAAAGAGAAATTAGCTGAGACTGTTTTGTATAAAGGAAAACCATAAAGAGTAAGAAAGCAGAATGAGAAATTGTATTTCAACAGGCTTATACTATATTTTCTTTGCCTAAGTCAGAGATTTTTCATTGTATTGTATTGTATTGTATTGTATTGTATTGTATTGTATTGTATTGTATTGTATTGTATT
>NW_020769366.1:3891120-4017202 GCF_900518735.1 Pseudonaja textilis | reverse complement strand
CCCCCCCCCTCCCCGCCCCCCTCGCTAGAGCTTCTTTTTTTCTACTCGCTGATGTTTTTCATGGCTTGATTGAATCCTTTATTTTTTTCCCTGGGCTCCTCGCTTTGCTCAGGCTCCGGCGTCGGTGGTCCTCGGACGGCGCATGCTCAGTGAGGAGCGCGTTACTTCGCGTCTTTCCCCGTCGCAGCCACCCCAATGGCTCTCCCGCTTAACGCAGCGGCAGCGGCAGCAGCGGCAGCAATCAGGGCCCCGATGCCGTCGGCCCGAGGAGCAGGCGCAGCTCTCCCCAGGAGCCCCGGGAACAGCCCGGCCAAGAGGGTCGGGTGGGCGGCCTTGCAAAAAAAATAAAATATGTCTGTGCCGCCGCCGCCGCCGCCGCTGCTGCTGCAGCTGCTGCAAACTCTTGGCTCGGAGTCGTCCTCCCCCCCCCCCCGCCCCCCCGCTTGACCCTTTTTTTTTAAGCCCGGACAAACCCGGATCCGGGTCTGGCTTGTTTTCGGAACTCGCCTGTTTGCAGGTCGGGAGAAGCTGCCTCTTCCTTCCACTCCCCACGCCGCCCCCATTTTCTTTCTCCTGATGATGATGATGATGATGATGACTGCATTGTTATTTGCACTTGGCGGAACCCGTGGTGGGAGGAGGGACCCAAAAAAAAATAAAAAATAAAAAAAAACGGGGATGCTCCTCCTTGCTTCTGAACTGAATTCCCGCGATTCTCTTTTTTTTTTTTTTGGCAAAGGAAGCGAGGAATCGTCCATACCGTTACTTGCAACAACATGGTGGTTTGGGGGGGTTTGTTTTTGCTTTTTTCTGCAACTTGCAACAACATTGATTTTTTTTTTTTAAGGGTAAAAGACTGCAAAAATGAAGAGAAATTCAGAAAAGAGACAAGTCAGGGCCTATTGTTATGCCTAAATTTCCTGATTTGTTTCATTGGGGATTGGGAGATCTAGTTATCTGGATAACAGTAGTGAAAGATAGCAATGGAGCTGTGGAATTAAAAGGTTTCGGGGCTGGGTTGAAAGTGGAGGAAAACAAAGTCCGTTTTTCTGGAAATGGAGAGTTTGGGCCCGTGTTAAAGGCAAAGTTCATGACTGAGTTTATCGTCATGCTTGTACCCCCCAAACACACTTTCTTCCAACCCTTCTTCCTGATTCAAAGAAATCGGTGAAGGAACAGGCCCAGGATTCAGCCACCCGTAAAATAAATAAATGTAGTATATACTTCAATTGTAATTTGTTAGTTAAAAAATGCTAGTAATGTCATGTGCCTTACTGATTGGTAGTGTAAATTTGTGTAGCTGTCTGCTTGCCTCTCTTTTCTTCCTTGGACCCCCCCTTGGTTTGAAAGCAGGGATTTCAATTTTGCTGGCAGCTACTAAAAATGGGAATACAGTACAAAGGCTCATCATTGCTGACCCCTGAATTAAAAAAAAATTAATTACTAAATCAGAATCGGCTCCAACTAGCTCCATGGACAAACACTTTAGTAATAGCTTCTGACTCTTTCAAGGACATTTCAGTAATCTTTTTGATCCCATTCATCTCTCCATCTACCTTATCCTTTTACTTCCCTGAAGCATTTTCACTTTTTCTCATTCATCTTCCATTTGTATCACATTCAAAGTTATAGTTTTGCTTGCTGATCCCTTCCTGAAGGAAGAAAACAGCCTGTAATTGGCTAAAATTGACTGATTATTCTTGCAGCTTTGGGTTGTAAATCCTTAAGTTAAAGATATCTATTTTATTTTTTTTCCCCATAGTGACCAGCCTTCTCAAAAAGGACACTGGAAAGGTAGTTGTTTTAGCAATTCTCATATTGGCTGTCATTGAAATGAGTTTGCCTAAATTACTGATACCTTAGTACATTTTGAAAAGCATATTTGTATGTGTCATAGTGGATGACAATTTGAAAAAGTTAAACAGAATTAGATTTAGCTAGTATTAGATCAAGGCCGAACCTTTGATGGAACCAAAGGGAAAAGGCTCTCAAACTTGGAAGCCAGAAGATAATATACACTGCTCAAAAAAATAAAATAAAGGGAACACTTAAACAACACAATGTAACTCCAAGTCAATTACACTTCTGTGAAATCAAACTGTCCACTTAGGTAGCAACACTGATTGACAATCAATTTCATATGCTGTTGTGCAAATGGAATAGACAAGAGGTGGAAAGTTTAGGCAGTTAGCAAGACATTCCCAATAAAGGAGTGGTTCTGCACATGGTGACCATAGACCACTTCTCAGTTCCTATGCTGGCTGATGTTTTGGTCACTTTTGAATGCTGGTGGTGCTTTCACTAGTGAGACGCAGTGTACAACCCACACAAGTGACTCAGGTAGTGCAGCTCATACAGGATGGCACATCAATGCGAGCTGTGGCAAGAAGGTTTGCTGTGTCTGTCAGTGTAGTGTGCGGATCATGGAGGCGCTACCAGGAGACAGGCCAGTACATCAGGAGATGTGGAGGAGGCCGTAGGAGGGCAACAACCCAGCATCAGGACTGCTACCTCCACCTTTGTGCAAGGAGGGAGAGGAGGAGCACTGCCAGAGCCCTGCAAAATGACCTCCAGCGGGCTACAAATGTGCATGTGGCTGCTCAAACAGTCAGAAACAGACTCCATGAGGGTGGTATGAGGCCTGACGTCCACAGGTGGGGGTTGTCCTTACAGCCCAACACCGTGCAGGATGTTTGGCATTTTCCAGAGAACACCAAGATTGGCAAATTCGCCACTGGCGCCCTGTGCTCTTCACAGATGAAAGCAGGTTCACACTGAGCACATGTGACAGACATGACAGGGTCTGGAGACGCCATGGAGAACGTTCTGCCTGCAACATCCTCCAGCATGACCGGTTTGGCAGTGGGTCAGTAATGGGGTGCAGTGGCATTTCTTTAGGGGGCTGCACAGCCCTCCATGTGCTCACCAGAGGTAGCCTGACTGCCATTAGGTACTGAGATGAGATCCTCGGACCCCTTGTGAGACCATATGCTGGTGCAGTTGGCCCTGGGTTCCTCCTAATGCACGACAATGCTAAACCTCATGTGGCTGGAGTGTGTCAGCAGTTCCTGCAAGACAAAGGCATTGACTGGCCTGCCCATTCCCCAGACCTGAATCCAAATGAGCACATCTGGGACATCATGTCTCGCTCCATCCACCAACGCCACATTGCACCACAGACTGTCCAGGAGTTGAGGGATGCTTTAGGCCAGGTGTGGGAGGAGATCCCTCAGCAGACCATCTGCCACCTCATCAGGAGCATGCCCAGGCGTTGTAGGGAAGTCATACAGGCAAGTGGAGGCCACACACACTACTGAGTCTCATTTTGACTTGTTTTAAGGACATTACATCAAAGTTGGATCAGCCTGTAGTGTTTTTTTCCACTTTAATTTTGAGTGTAACTCCAAATCCAGACCTCCATGGGTTGCTAAATTTGATTTCCATTTATAATTTTTGTGTGATTTTGTTGTCAACACATTCAACAATGTAATGAACAAAGTATTTAATAAGAATAATTCATTCATTCAGATTTAGGATGACTTCTTTTTGTATTCCCTTTATTTTTTTGAGCGGTGTATTTTTCTTTATGTTTAAACACACATTCTCAGAGGATGATAAGGCAATCAAGAAGTCCTTTGTTTTTAGATTTTTTTTCTTCAAAGATCATTCTATCAAGCTTCAAAAAAGTTAATATACTCCCAGTGTTTGGTCACTGAATATATGAACAGATAGTACTTAATTCTGTTTTACAGCCAAATACTGCATTGACAAGAATAAGCAAATATTAATACTGGTGCTGATTATAAATATGCAAACCTGGCCTAAATTATAATTCCTAGATTATTGTGAGAAACTTTAATTCAGTAAGCAGATATGTTTTGTTTATTGAAGGATCAAGTTCTCTCAGTAATGGCTGAAGAAAGTTCAGCCTGAAAACTGAGTATATATCAGATATATATGATATATCACTTAGGAAGTGGCAATCAAATGTCCTCTACATCTTTTTATTTATACCTCTCACAATTTCCTATCAATGGCTCTGTTGGTTGATAGAAATTCAACTCATCTTAAGGAAATAGAGTTGCCTACTATTTGTGAAATTGAACTAGATACATAAAAATTCAGAGTGTGTTTGAAGCCTGGGTAGGTTAGCTGGAAAGGCGAATTTGAAAGGTTAATGCCTTGCTAAGTGAGGGGAGAAATCATTTTATTGTATTTGTATTGAGAAAAGCATTTAATTACTGCCCATTTCCAGGAGGTCAAGGGTGTTGATGCTTGGAAGAATTGTCTGGAATGGCCTCTTGCTTGAAGTTAGGTCTGGTCTTATTGCTGGTCGCTTTATGGAAGAAAGTGAAGACTCAGCTCTTCTGGAAGACATATGGGTTGTGATGCCTACAGGACTGTTAATGTATTTTTGGCTGGATGTGTTGCTTGTTGTATTTTTGCTTTTTGGAATTGCTTTTTGTTATATTATAAGCCACCAAGATCTGAATAGACAGAGCAAGAATAGAAATCAAATAAATAAACAAGCAATTTTTTTAAAAAAAAAAAACTTCTTTGTTCGTAGACTTAACACAATTTAACATTCATTTTACAGTCCAGCTTTAACTTCTACTTAGCTTTTATAATTTAAACACAAAGTGTTTACAGTCCTATCCCATTCTGTGAAGGACCATGGGTTGTAATATTAATTTTTTCCCATTGAAGTACATGGATTGGCTTGCATATGTAGGTGCTCAAAATTCCCGCCTAACCCAGTAAAGCACTTAAGCAGATGAACAGGAGTATCATATCCCAACCCCTGCACCCCATCAGTCCATCATATGGTCCAATCACCATATGTTCCAACTTGAGACATCCCTTCAACCACTCCTCCAGGTGCAGGAGTAACAGGACCTTGACAGAAAAGAAGAATGTTATTATGTATAACTACCAACACTCTAAAAATCCCCCTTCCTAATTTCCCAGGCACAGGAATGTGGCAGTGTGGAAGCTTCTGGGGTTAATATGGCTTCCAAAGCTGAAGGCCTCTTCTTAGATATACTATGCTGCATTTTACCTTTATCTTAGAATCAAGAAATGCAGAAGACTCCAAAGCCCAAAGCTATTTTGTATAACAACTGGAATTTAGGCTTTGTCATTCACCAGTTGATTTTCACACTTTATTGCTGGTTTGTCTAAATGACCATTGAAACATCATTTTTGAAGTCAAATTTCCTAAAAAACTTCCTTCTCTCATGTTAAGTAGAAGGCATATGAACATGAATGAATGAACACAGAAGCATGGTTAACAACGGGTGCATTTTTAGTTGTGGATAAGAGTGTTTAGGTATTTTCTCTGTGGACTTCTTGACACCATAAGAAGGCATTACCTAGACCTTTTAAACAAACAAGTAAAAAAAAATCAAGATTCTGGTTGATTTTTTTCTTTTCTTAATGTATATCCTGCACATGTTGATCTGATGGTTTCAACTGCTTTCTTCACCTTTTTTGACTCCAACTCCCAACCACCCCTGAGGTTAACTTACTTTAAATAAAGATAAAGTTGTCTAGGTTTGTTAATGAGTTGCATCTGAGCTATTTAAGTTTGATTTCACAATACTTTTGTGATTGCAAATTTGGTTTCACAATACTTTGGTTATAAGAGGAGCAGAAGATAAAGACATTCTATGCTAAACTCCAAGATAATGAGAAGCATTCAGAATGTTTTGATTATTGAATATGCAGGTAAACAGCAGTTGACTTTTTAAAAATGCCTTTGGGACAGCAGTTGACTTTATATCTTTTAACAATGCACTGCACTGTTCTTATCTTAAAGAATACAGTGATAAGGAGTATTTTTCTTTTTAATATTTATGATTTATTTCCCACCTTTTGGCAAAGTGGTTAAGAATAAAAAACATTTAAAAACCTTGTTAAGTACTGTAGTTAAAACAATTGTTTATATAATCCAAAGTCTTGACTGAACAGGAAGATTTTGATTCTTTTTCTGAAAAAAAAGGCTGATCACAGCTCTTGAAGATTGGCACTGCATAATTTGGGAGTGACCCAAGGGTTGGATTTCAGAAAAAAAAAAAAACTATTTTGAAATGGCTTCTGCTAATCTTAAGGTCTAGTATGTTCATTCCAAGATAAGCTGTTCCTCTGACAAGCCCATGTAGCAGACCTATGGAAGAAGTAAGGGCCACATAAATGTGAGAAAGGCATCTTTAATCCTAGAGAGCATTAAAACATAATCTTGAAAACTTCAGGAAGATTTATATCAAACCCACAGATCTACTGTTAGAGTTACTAAAGGAGATGACCAACAATTGCTTAAGTCAACATTGATTCTGCTATTTTTCAGACTAACATGCATTCTAGTGCTGCTGTGTAAAACAGGAAGTATCATTAATTGTACTGATAAAAAGAGTATTTTTAATACCTTAAGGGTCATGGATAAAATCTAATATACTTTGCCACCCTCCCTTCCCCTCTGGTCACTAACCAACTTCTATCTTAGTTGTTTTTTCTCCTGTCTTTACCCTGTTCATTCACACTCACAATAATTTCTTGAGTTCCTTTCCAATCTCCCCCTCAGGTATTTTACTTTTATTATTTGGTTTTTCCAAGAAAGATCATGGAGGAACAAGATATGCTCATTTGTCATTTTCTTGATATTTGTCAGTTTCAATTACTTCCCTCCTACTTTCCTTTGAAGTAGGAGAGATGGTTGCCCAGCAACTATCAGTTTTAGTTCTGCTTTACTGGACCCAACTAGTTGCATAATTGTAGTATGTCTAGTTCTGGTGCTATTCCCGTCTTGGTGTTTTCCCATATGTTTATTTCACATTTTAAGGTGGAAAATGTATGGAAGGAGAGACCAACTGAGTCCTGAAGTTAGACTCCTCATATCCTTGCTGTCTGTCCTGATATGTGGAATTTTTCTCCTTTTGGTGATGAGAGACAGCAGCAAAACTAAAAAAGAAAACCAGTCATCTTCTCTGTAATACCTTAGTCCAGGGGTATCAAACTCAAGGCCCGCAGGCCGAATCTGGCCCGCAGGATGCTTAAATTTGGCCCACGGGGCTGGCTTGTTAATAGCAAAGGATCGGCCCATGGTGCCTCTGGCAACCATAGCAGGGCAGGGGGGCTGTGTGTGGCCCCCATGCACCCTGTTTTTGGCCTGTGCAACTTTCATTTTCAGCCTGGGGTGCATTTTGGCCGGCACGGTGCTATAGGAGGCATCCGTCCTGTCTCTCTTTCCCCGCCAGCCGGTCCACAGAGGAGAAGTACAATGCTGGTCCATCCTTCAAAGTAATCTAGTTTGACACTCTGCCTTAGTCAGAAAAATACCATCCAGGAGTTACTTGAAACATTCTCAGAAGATAACTGTGGGTGGCATGGTCTGCCAGATTTAAAAAGAATTTGGATCTTGTACTCTCTGTCTCTCTATATACATATAAGACACTGAACAAAAAGCGATGTCTCCAATGTCCTAAATTGCCAACAGAGGGCAGTACTGGTGAGAGTGAAGCTCGAACAAATTCTTCAGCATCTGTTCTTGGCAGGAATTTGCAATGAGAAAAAAAATTGTGTTACTGTTGTTAATGAAATGAAAGTCTGAACTGATTACTCAATAGCGCAGTACCATCTCAAGGGTATATGCCACATTAACTGATCATGCTAACTTCCCACAAATGCACAGATTTGCATTTGTAATATAGATCAGAAGAACACATTGGAGCCTCTAATATTTGGCACTCTAAGCCAGTGCCTACTCACTCTAGGCCTGGGTCTAAAGCAGCTTTAGGTATGTGCATTCTACGCAACGTGCTCTGATTCAACTTTTGACTGCCATTGGAATACTCCCAACTGAAATTCACCAGCAAATGCAGTTCGTTTATGGTGATGATTGTGTTGATTTGAGTTTTGCTGTGCCAAAAAAATTGTAAAGATAGTGAACTAAAAAAAAAGCTGATTTTTGTGTAATTAGGAATGAAGCACACAATCTGTAATTAAGGATAATTGGCAAATCACTCAAGGAAATTGTGGTCAGCCCTGGGATTTCACAGGAATGTATGGGCCACTTTATATTTTTTAATATCAGAAGGTTTGTGCAAAATGTGTTCCTCACCTACTAGTGGCAGAGATGAAAGCTTTGAGAGGTGAAATTTGCCAGAAGTTGTAAGAAATTTCTTTAGAGAATTATGGTAGCTGACAAAACGTGGGTTCAACACTATGATCCAGAAATCAAGTGTCAGTCCATGAAGTATAATAGTAAGGCTTCATTAAAAAGAAAATGAAACCTAGGCTTTGGAAAGAAAATCCATGGCTACAGTTTTATGGGAAGCAGTTGGTGTTATTCATATCAATTTCTTTGAATTTAAAACCACTATCAACACACAAAACTTTGAAACAACAATTAACTAGACTTTGGAAGCACAAGAACTGCAGTAGCATCTCAGGAGCCAAGCAAGAGACTATTGTAAAGTTAGAGATCAATGTTTTACCCCAATGTTTTACCTTACTTAAACTTCAATAAAGGCTTAATTACGGTTCCTGCTGTGTCCTGCCTCTTAATCTGCGGACCCATAACACTGAAGGTGGGATCCTGAATAGCAGAGAGAACAAAGGACACCTTGTGGATTTCAGATGCCATTTTACCGGCCTTCGCAACAACTGCAGTCCCACCATTCGACATGGCACAATGTTCGACCAACCTGGCACACCACCTGATGGCCATTCTCTATGATCCGGCAAAGGAGAAATGGTCATCCTACACTGGCCGATTCAACCTACACCTGGAAGTCAATGGACTCCAAGCAGCCCCCGATGCGCAGAAAAAAGCATTGTTTCTGACCTATTGCAACATCAAGATCGATGAGATGGTAGATGCCCTGGTCATGGACAACCTGCAGACTGTCCTGGGACAAGCTCCAATGGGCACTCAAGGGACATTATGGCCCCTCTCCTCCCTACCTGGCAGAGCCAGAGAGAAATGGAGGCGATAAACGCGTTCGTAGCTGATTTGCGGAGGATAGCAAAACACTGCAGGTTCCCAGACACCAAAGGGATGATCAGAGATTGAATCATCCTGGGAATGAAGAACCCAGCACTTCAAAAGAAACTCTTGGCCCGAGAGGACATCTCCTTCAAAGAGGCCATCGATGAGGCATGAGCCGCAGAATCCTCTGACAACTCAGCAGCACGGATCAGAGGGACAGGGCTAAGCCACCCCGTAGAGGTGGTGAAGAAGGGGGAGACTGCCTGCAGGGTTGAGGAGAGCTGCATCTCTCCTCCCCAGCTGGCCATTACTCCCTTTCCCGAAGGCAGTTGTAGCGGTGGTCAGAAATGGCCACCACAAAGAAGAACTCGATCGGAAAAGAAAGTGCAGGAGGAAGATAAGAAGAGAAAGTTTTGGTTGACCGGGTCAAACAGCAAAAGCAACAAATAAGGTACCCTGGAATTTAAATTTAATAACATTGTTCCCAAAGAAGATTTTGAAGATGCGAAGGAGAGAGAGAAAGGAAAGGATTAGTGTTTTTTTCTTCCCTTCCTTATACTGACAGCTAAGAAACTTAAGCAAGAAATTGAAAAAAATCCACTTTGACATTAATAGGCATCTAAGCTGAAAATAAAAGTCAAAGGGATAATAAAGATTTCTGGATATTTAAAAGTTTTTAAAAGCAAGAAAGGAGAAAAAAAAAGAATAAAAGGGCAGGATCTGGAAAAATGGAGGAGACTGCCTGGAACTAAGGAATGGAACTGTAACTAAAAGGAACTTACAGTGAAATTTCAACAAGATTCCTCAAAGATACATCTTAATTGAAACTTGGTAACAAAATAATAGAACCCCAGGAAGAGAAAGTGGGAAAAAGAAGCAGAAAGAAACAGCCTTGGATTATTTGGATTACTTGGTGATTTTTGGTTTTTGCATCTGGATGACTAAAATTAACCGGGTGGTTGTTTAAAAGTCTTTAAAATGGTATCACTCTTAGAAGAACTGAAAATGGAACTTAAAAAATGGAAAGAAGATGCACAAGAAGGGAGAGGTTCTTTTGGCTTCGTATTTCAATTCTTAGAAATGGAGATCTGGAACTATGAGAAGCAACAAGAAACACTTGCAGAACAAGAAGATTGGGACAAAGAAGAAGCCATCTTTAATGATCAAATAATTTTAAGTGGGGGGAAAAAGAAAAGGGGGGGAAGAGAGTGAAAGGTTTAAGACTAGAAAAAAACAACCAAAAAGAAGAATAATAATTTGAAAGATAAGTATAATATTAAAAAGCAACAGAAGAGAGGATTACAGATGAGAGAGTTAGAAGTAGAGAGACGAGGGGGTAAAAAGGGGAGGGAGAAAAAGAGGGAAGAAGGCAAGGAAAAGTTGTAAAAGACAGAAACAAGAAATGGAGAAACAGGGAAAAGATATAAGGATTGTAACCATAAGCTTGTTTAGAGACAATGGGTGAAAATTTAATTGCAAAAGGGATTCTGCAAAGGTACATAAGATAGCATTGTTATATTATAAACAGAAATAATTTTAGAAAATATGATTAAAATGATGGATAAAATATTTACTGTAATGTAGTTGATTGTTTGGTAATAAATAAATGAATTAAAATGATTGAGAGAATTAAATGGGAACATTTTTAATTATTAGTAATGATTTATAAAAATATCAGTGAGAAAGATGGAAAATTTCTTTTTAAGAATATAGTGTGTATTTTAAGAATGTACCAAGCAGAATTCGATTGGAAGTTATGTATTATATTGAATGCTATAATCTTAAAGGTATACATTGAAGCTTAAATAAGAGTTTGAATGGATAAAATTAAAAGATATAAAGGTGTCATACTCCAATTGGTAACTACAGGGAAAAATTTGTTTAATAAGAAAAGATAATATGAAATTGAAACAGGACAGACAAAAGTATAAATATCATGATTTGATTGAGATGAGATAATTAAAATAAAGTTGAGAAAATTAAAAGAGGGGGAAAACTATGTAGAAAATATAAAACGGTAATAAGATATGGAATAGAATATAAAAATGAGCATGAAATTGAGTTTGGTGTCTGTATAAAGAAGTGATAACCTGGGACCATGCTATTTTCAAAAAAGATGTTTTATTTGTATTTTGTTTTTCTGAAAACCCAAATAAAACTTTCAAAAAAAAAAAAAGCATTCCTGAACTTCAATGGCCAGGAAAAAAGTTTGAAACCAATTGTTAAGAAGGGATAGAAATACTGTTGCAACTATGGCAAACTTATGACCTGTGGACTTCGACTTCTAGAATTCCTGAGCCAGCATTGAGCACACTGGAAAGTGTGCTTCCAACTGTAGGAAGTTAACACCCACACCTCTCCTAGAAAATTGAAATATCCCAGGAAATATTAAAAAGGCAGGATATTTCCCCTAAAAAGCATAGAAACTCAAGAGCAGAAACTCACCTCAGAAGTAGAAGCTCACCCCCACCTTTGTTAATGGGTGGGCCATTAAAGCCTGGACCAGAATACTTTACATAACAAAGATCTCCAGGTAAAACTATAGCAATTGCCCAAAGCCCTTTCAGTGCATCATCATCCAGCAAGGCTCAACCAAGCCTGGAACTCAGGACAGCCTACAGAGTTGCCCCTGCATGGCGCCATGGGAGTCTGACAACCAATCAGAATACAAGCTCCAATTCAAATCCCAACAAAGGTTATAAAACCCAGGCACTCTCAGCATCTCAGCCCTTCTTGACCTTCTCACCTCGAAGCATGCGATCATCCTTTTCACTTTGGAGCTTCAAGCCCTGTCTACCATTAAACCATCTTTGCAAACAGCCTCCGTGTTTCCAGTGTCTTTTCCAACACTTGGAACTGAACCCAGAAGGTTATTTCCACCAACGCAACAATGAAGGATTTTTAAAAAAATGTTTTTCTTCACCACCATTGTATCTGCTTGAAAACTATCTGAGGTTGCTATTCTTGGTGAGGTGAGGACTGACACAATCTAATAATAGGATTGTGGAAACCTTCTTGGGGACCTCAGCATAAAACTGTGAAGACTTCGTTTGTTTTCACAGTAAGTTAGATGCCCCCCCGCCCTTTAGCAATGCTTGTGAGAAGGAAAACAAATTATCTAAAAGCCTTGGTGGCACAGTTAGAATGCAGTACTGCAGGCTAACTCGCTGCTCACTCCAGGAATTCAATTTGGAATGGCTCAAGATTGATTCAGCCTTCCACCCTTCCAAGATTGGCTAAATGAGGACCCAAATTGTTGGAGGCAATATGCTGACTGTAAACCATTTAGAGAGGGCTGTAAAACACCACGAAGTGGTATATAAGCCCAAGTGCTATTGCTAAGTGCGATCTGCTTCTCCTATGTGATTCAATCTTTCTTCAATTATATGTCTTGAGGATGTGACAGGATGCTTGGAAGAGTTACGCCTATAGCTCCTCTTAGAATCAGGTACCTCCAGGGTGCTTTTTTTTTTTAAAGAGTGAGATACAGTCATTGACATAGAAGTTGTCAGATGTCCATCCCTATATTGGAAACAGTTAATCTAAGGAATAAACCTAAAAGCTCTGATTAATATTTTTAAGAAGGAAAGTTAAGGCCACAGCACAACAATAACAATGAGTATTATATTTTTCAAATGAGACATCTATATATAAACCATCTATGGCAGGCCTGTCAAAGTGGCAGCCTGCATGCCGGATATGTCAGGCGCAAGCCACACCCAACCTGGCTCTGCAAAGGTAAAAAAATGTTGTAATATGTCATGATCGGGCCTGTGACACCATCAAGTTTAACACCTGTGATCTATGGTGACAATTTTAAAAAATATATTTTCTGCCCTTTTTGATTTTAGGAGAAGTTTGCATTTTTTTTTTGAGAAGGTGGATCAATCTTCATTGGTCCATTGCTTTATTAACCATTACTGTAATCCCTTTTATGAGAATTAGAAATATCTCACACATTTTATTATTAACACTTTCCTCAATCAAGAGAGATACCATCTGTTTTGAAAATGATGATATATTATCTGTCTGTTTTCACTTTCATCCACAATGAACTTAGCAAGAAGATCTAAAACAGAGTGTAACTCTGGCTGACTATTATTACTATTATCTGAAGACTAATTCCACAGAGAACAGTATTTATGGAATGGAATAAGTATTTAACTTTTTTTTAGACTTTCCTAGAAAGGTTAAAAAAGAAGCTAGCTGTAAAACTGTGCTCTTTATACTTGCGCCTCAACATTAGATACAAGTACTTGTTAGGATTTGTGTTGGAAGTTGATGGACATGTCATCACTAGTCCTCATGTCTCCTGCAGACACTTATTACTAGAACATCCTGTTTGTTATGATTTAAATTTTATAACATCTACATAATTCATAAGGCTAAAAATGAATGGATTATATGCTCCCATGCTCTCATTTTCAGTGAAGTCATTTTCCCAGTATCCCCCAAAACCGTGGGTTACAATGTTCAATTGATGTTAAAATTACTTGCATTTGGAAAACCATAATCTTATGTGCAATACAGAGAAAATCCATCAACCTGTTGTAATGCTTCTCCCAAAGATTAAGCAAAATCTGTCTTTGGGTTTTCCATTCTGATTTCCAATGAATAAGGCATAACTATTTTATTTGTGGCACTAGAAAACCATTCTGAAATGAAGCCCCTACTAAAATATGCATGATTAATTGGATTCATTAAATTTCAAACTAGAGCAAATGAAATAAATGAGTCATTCTGCTATGAAAGCCATCCCTTGATTCCTGGGTGCTCATTTCATAATGCTTTGTGTATCCATGTGCATTTACAACTTTTTTAAAAAGAGCAAGTCGAGGAAAAGAAATGGGACATTGGCTTGGGTCCTCTGATTTTTTGTTGTTGTTTGACTTTGGCAATTATAAACAATCTGCATTAACAACACTGATTCCTTAAGCCAAAACAAGGCAATTTTCAATTTATTCCAAGCATGTTGCTCTGGTAAAGAAAGAACTCCTCTTCAGCACTGTCTCCATAAAAAGAATTGCTTTTCTAAAAAAATTAAAAAGAGGGGTATACATTTTTAAGAGGATATACTAATTAGATTTTTTACTGTTTCATTATAGAAAGCAGAACACTTGAGTCACAATTAGCAACATAGCAACTTTTATTCCAGAAGAGCTATGAAGGCAGTAAGAAATAAAGACAAATACATGAGCCATCAACACAAAAGCCAAAATGACTAATTCTGTTACCATTCCGTTTTTCCAGCTCTGTTTACCTCTGGGTTACCCATCACTGAACAGACAGATACACTGCTATGGGCC
Organism: Pseudonaja textilis; assembly: GCF_900518735.1. The sequence continues at coordinate 4,002,910 of NW_020769366.1, read as the reverse complement.
ACTCGGGCCCAAGCTCTGTACAATACAATATATCCAGGCATCCCTAGTTCATCAGGTAGCTTCTTATATCACTATTCTACATCAGTTTTGTTGTCTAAGGAATGTAATGCCTTGTATTTCTTTTCTTATTTTACAGTATTTCTTAGATTTTTGAAAATTGCCTATGGCTTCAATGGCTGTTAAAGAAGCAATTGTGATGAGGTGCGCTTTGTTTGTGATCAGTTCAACTAATACTTTCCCTTATCTTTCACTTCAAACTACCTTGTGGGATGCAGCAAGGTAATAGAAACAAGCAGAAACCTTAGCTATTCCTGAAAATAAGGATAGATGATTTAGAGGATGGAAAGAATCTGCCATGGATTTCAGAGAGAATGACATAACTGATTAGAAAGCTCACTATGGCACAGATGTACAGCTGCATTCAAGATTACCTTCTATTCAGAAGCTGACAAGAAATCCTACATTTAGTAAAGTTACGCCTCTGCTAATGAGTACATATTTAAGGGAAAGTGTGAATGGCAAATAGATTCTTCCAATCCCAAAGGTGCTTTTTTCAAAAGGCAACTGGTTTTTTTTCTTGAAGATGTTTTGCATCTCATCCAAGAATCTTCTTCAGGTCTTAAGTTCAATTCTTCAGTTCACTCAGTTGGAACTGAAGAAGCTGCTTGGATGAAAAGTGAAATGTCCTTAAGAAAAAAATAAACTCCAGTTGTCTTTTGAAAAAGCAGTTTTGGGACAACCATGATCTCCATAAACATTTAGATTCTTCCAGTTTTAAAAATGTGAAAAAAGTGCTAGGATATTGGCTATGTTTATTTAACATACGGATCTACAGGTTAACCAACTAACCTTACCCTAATATGTTGCATAAATCCAGCTTACAGCTCAATGTGTCAGGCTACAGAACTTTTCCCATTCAATCAACAAGAATGAACTTCTGAAAACGTATCAAAAGGAATCCTTTATTGAGATGAGACCATTCATGTAGGGGGTCAAAAGCAGCGTCTAAGATCTCTCAGGCATGCAGAGATAGATAAGGGAGTTTAAAACCCCTCCCCTTATCCTGATGTGCATTTAGTAAAACAAAGAGCCAACATGTTAATTCCCCCCCACCCCCTTTTTAGAATGATCTTTTACAGAGTTTCCCAGGACACGTCTCACTGTGGAATTTTTATGGTCTCTTCATCTCCTGGCTGTCTCTCTCAGAGGTGATAGGTTCCAGCCATCTGGGTTTCATCTCTCCATTGTATCATGTGTAGGTTATACAAATTCGATATAAGATTAAATATATTCAGGTTACATCAAGAATGATATCTTTATTAGTCCCCGCCCTTTTCTTCTTCCATTGAAGAAATGATAGCTACACGGATCTGACAATATGTTTGTGTCATCAGGATAATTGGACACATTTAATAAATGATGGCAGGTTTACAATGGGTAGGAGTATATGAATATAGCCTTCATCAGCCTACTGATTAGAAAGCTGATAAAAAATAGAAATAAGTGTGTGAGTTTGTGTGTGTGTGAGAGAGGGAGGGAGGGAGGGAGGGAGAGATATTAAGTGGACTGAAACCTTATATTCACAAGATACCCAATAACTCGCTCTAACATTTTTCATGTTTCTTTTATGATAATGGTATAATCTTTACTAAAGTATGAAGCCTGTGCCTGGTGCATATGTGTGTATCTCAATTGATTATGCATTGATATATTTTCTCCATATTTAGTACAAAGAGCTACCGTCCCAATCTGATATTGGACTGTCCAGAAACAGGTTCACTAAATAGTAACTTGTACATCTTTCATTTACATTGGACACCATTGCCATTCTTCCATATCAATCCAAGAATGGGCACTGTGTTCAATCAATGAATCGAGAATGCAACTTAGCTGTTCCAGGCCAACACCATAGGGACAGACTTTCTATGTCTTGAATGCCAGTGTTGATAAAAAAAAAAAAAAAGACATCAACTATCTCAAATCTCTCTCTCTGAAACCTTTCGTTTGGAGAATACTGAAAATGATTATAAGTAAATCACTGTAATTACTGATTATTTGCAATTAGCTCCATATTCCATCAAATTAGTTTCCATTTCTATAAAGCACCAAAAATCCAAAATGTTACAAGGTGATATATTGGCCTTAATGTTGACATGAAATAATGATCTCAGTGTATTTTGTGACAAAAGTATAATGTGTACTTTTTAACCTAAGTCAATATGAATAATACGCACTGTATTTTAGCAAGACAGAAACATTTTGCAAAATGTTCATCTCTCCTTCTTATGAACGTTGGCTTGAACATGTGATTTTTTAAAGCAGAATCTGTTGTTATTGCTGCTGAAAACAAGATGTGCCAGTGCAACATTTGAGCAGGTTGACAAGGCTAAGATTTAATTCATATAAGCAGATGATAAGCAGAAGATTCTTGTTGTGACAGAAGTTAATTAATTCAATTCATTCAATTTGGTGACACCAAACTCCAGATAAAGCCCATATTTCACTGCTAGGATATGGTTTAAAATTTGTCTGGTCCACATACCTTGATCATAGAGAAATGGTAAAGAGGATAGAATATAAGCTATTATCAAAGTTCTTCCAATCACAAAGGAGTCAAAATGTTTTGCTAAGATACCGTCAGTGAAATGTGCCAAGTTGTTGGCCTTTCTAGATTTCTTTTATTGATCTATTAGTAAGGGAGTCCCATTAATGTTTGCTTGAAATCTATTCACACATTTAAAGTATTTCTGGAGTTTTGGGTAAGTGTTAATCACAGTCCTCTGCACAGCATTTTAAACAGTTTCCTTTGTGAAAATGCATCATTCTTTATTTTATAAGGTAATTACTTAAACCCTTTGAAATAAAGCATGAATAAAATCAGGTCAGGAAAATTTCAAACTTTCATGTTTGTGACTTAATGGTATCCTTTAATGGTATCCTTTAAGTAAACCCATTGTTTGTTATGAGAGATTTTTGCCAAAAATAAATTGCAGTCACATTACCATGGAATACTGCAAAGAGACATAAATGCAGTTCGCTGAGTGCCCAAAATGCAACTACATGACCATGAGAGCAGCTTGTCTCAAATATCTTTTGGGATGGGGGCGGGGAGGGCTGTTGTAACTTCAGTGTAAGTCAAAGACTAGTTGTATTGAAATCAGCCAAAGCTGGCTGAGGAATTCTGGGAGTTGAAGTCCACAAGTCTTAAAGTTGCCAAGGTTGGACACCCCTGGTTTAATACAATCTTCTTCCAATTTAATAACTTCCCCATTTAATCTAAAGCTGTGGTTTTCCCTTAAAATCTTCCATCCAAATACTAACTAGGCTAAATCTGCTTAAGTTCCTAGACCAGACTACTCTTTTACATTAAAGTGTGCACTGACAGTGTAACAACGGACAAGTGCATTAGAATCTATGGGAACTGTAAATCCTGGATGACTGCCGAGGTACAAACAGTTCTGAGAGCCCAGGATTCTGCCTTTAAGGCAGGGGACAGGGATATATATAGAAAGGCTAGGGCAAACCTTAGAAGAGGCATTAAGATGGCAAAACAACAATACAAATATAAGGTGGAGAACCACCTAGCAGGTAACAACACGAAGCAAGTGTGGCAGGGACTGTAGCACCTAACTAACCATAAGGGCAACACGAGGAACACGGTCAATGCTGACACCTCGTTGGTAGAGGAGTTAAACATCTTCGCCCACTACAAGGTGAAAAGACCAGTCCCCGTAGCCTCTGCCTGGCAGCCTTCTGATTCCTAGCCACTCACCCTATACAAACATCAAGCTTGGCACTGGCTCCCCACAGGGCTGTGTGCTTAGTCCCTATCTGTACTCACTGTACACACAAGATTGTGTATCATCTGACCCATCTAATGTGATCATGAAGTTTGCAGATGATACAGGTGGAGACAAAACAGCGTACAGCGGAGAGGTTCAAAAATATCCTTATGGTGTCTAGAAAACAACCTGCACCTAAATATCAGCATGACAAAGGAGATGGTATTAGACTTCTGGAAGAATGAGGAACCCACCAAACTTTACACCAAGGGAGGCTGTGTGGAGAAAGTTTCCTCCTTTAAATTCCTGGGAGTCTACCTCAACGAAGATCTTACCTGGAAAATCAACACAACCTGGTGGCCAGAAAGGCCCAACAGAGATTCCATTTCCTTAGGGTCTTGTGAAAGAATAGAGTGGAACAATGACTGATGACCTCCTTTTACCGGTCCACAATAGAAAAAGCATTACGTGTGGTATGCTGGCTTGACAGCTGTGGATAAAAACACATGACAAAGGGTACCACTAGATGACCTCGCTAGGGCTCGCTGCCTTAGAAGAGTGAGGAAAATTCTCAGGGATGACTCACATCCCGGTCAGCATTTCTTCACGTCTCCCTGTATGCGCTCATTCTCCTAACGGGGAATTACCTCAACAGCCACCCCGATTGTAAGTCATGTCCCTCTATTGCCAACATTTTATTCTTTAAATTTTCTCATTTTGCAAAGGCTATTTTGCCATGTAAGCAGTGAGGCTTGATAATATAGCTCCCAGCCTGGTAACCCAAATCCTCCCTTATTTTTAGTGTCCTGTAGCATTTTTAATTTGATTCTTAGTTTCTTTCCTTGCCAGATAAATTTTGTTGTCGTTCTATTTAACTCTTAAATTTTTTTTTCCTAGTTTTATCGGAATTACTTGGAATAAAAATAGAATTTTTGGTAAAATATTCATTTTAATTGTGGCTATTCTTCCATTGAGCGAGAGTTGCAAATTTTTCCATTTGTCCAAATCTATCTTTATTTGCTGCATTAATTTAGTATAGTTACCTTCTTTGATAGATATACATCTTGCTGTTAGCCAAATTCCCAAATATTTGACTTTTTTAGTTATTTGCATGCCCATCTTTTCAATTTGATTTTCTGTTTATTTGTAAGGTTCTTTGTCAACATCTTGGTCTTTATTTTAAGTCCTGCCACTGCGCTGAACTCTATTTTTTTTTACTAATTTGGGTCCTGTTTCGAGTGGTTCTTCAAAATAAATACCAAATCATTGACAAATGCTTGCACTTCTTTTTTTTAATCTTCAGACCTTTTATTTCCTGGTCTTGTCTGGCCTGACCGAGTAGGACTTCTAGGGTTAATATGAATAGTAGAGGTGAGAGTGGACATCTTTGTCTTACACCTTTATTTGCGTTAAATTTTCCTGTTTCTCCATTTATTATCACATTCGCCATTTGGTTGGAGTATATTGTTTGAATCATCTTTACAAAGTTTTCTCCAAAATTCATGTTTTTCAGTTGTAATATAAACTACCAATTCATGTTGTCAAGGGCTTTTTGTGCATCCAAAAAAATCAGTGCTAGTTGCTTTTTGGGGTGGGCTTCATAGTATTCCAATACATTCATAATAATCCTCATGTTGTTTTTCAATTGTCTTTTGGGTAGGAAACCGTTCTGGTCGGGGTGTATGAATCATTTAAGAATCATTTTTGTCTTTCTGAGATTATGGAGGCAAATATTTTGTAATCAACGTTTAATAGTGATAATTGGTCTATAATTTATCTGTTGGTGATCTGTCTTCTTTTGGTATTAGTGTAAAATATGCTTCTGTCCAGGTTTTGGGTAGTTTGGCCCTTAATAATGCATTGTTATAGACCTCCAGCAGTGAAGATCCTAGTGATTCTTGGAAGTTTTTGTACAGTTCTGAGGGAAGCCCATCCGGACCAGGAGTGTTATTGCTTTTTTGTCTCTTAATTGCCTCAGTTATTTCCATTGTCGTTATTCTTTCTAACATTATTCTCATTGTATTGGTTATTTTAGTTAAGACCAGGTTTTCCAAAAATATTGTTTAGTAATATCTTCTGGTATATTTTCCTGGCTATACAATTTCCTGAAAACTCCCTGGGTTATTTTCTTTTTATCTTCATTCTGATGATAAAGAGTTCCCTATTTGTCCTGAGGCTGGTGTATCATTTTCTTCTTTTTCCTTTTTTAACTTACATGCTAGCCATCTATCTGGCCTATTTGCACAAAGAAGTTTTGTTTTGCCATTTTGACTTTTTGTGCCATTTCCTCTTGCACTACTAAATTCAATCTGTGTTTTATTAAGTCTCTTTTCTCTATTATGTTTTTTGTGGGTCTTTCTGTAGGTCTAACTCTAGTCTTTTGAGCTCGTCTTGTCATATATTTTGATGTTTTCTTTTTCTTATTACTTCTTGTTATGTATGTTGCGGCTAGTCCTCAGATGTGTGCTTTTGCTGTATGATAATTTCCATATTCCTATCAAAATCCATAGATACTCATAATCTGGCTAACAATATTGTAAAATTAGAAATTGCAAGCCTGCGTGCATATTTGGAATTTCAAAGCACCACAGATGACTTGCTGAAATCTTTTTTATAATCCTGTACAGTACAAACATGCAAATTGTTCTCCTTTAAACCCAGTCAATTGATTCAGTATTTCTGTCTTCTACTTCAAGGTACATAATTACAATATTTAAAATTTTCTTTGGAATCACCCTTGTCTGATTTCCCCTTCAAACACAATCACATATTATGCTCTCCCAAATGTCATATGTAGAATTCCAACCATCCTATTGGTTTTTTTTTTTAAATAGTTTTCAATCATATCCTTGAAACTTTTACTCATCTTACTGAATTATCTCAAGCTCTGCATTCTCTACTTCTACCCAATGTGATTTCTCCATGGCACTCCTCTTATCTCAGTACCACCCACATGCCTCAGTACCTTACCAATCAATGGCAATGGGCTGTAACCTTTCTTGTCTTGGTTTCTTTCTGGTTGCCAAAAAATACTTTAAAATTAGTTTTAGTAGCCACAGCTATCCTAAATGTACCTTTGGATCTGCTTCAAGTTGGCTGGAGACCAGTATTTCACACTGAAATATCCCAACCCCTTCTAATTTTAAGATTCACATGGTGCAATTCAGTCCCTTGTGAGATACTACTTGAAGCTATTTACCTAAATAACATCAAACATTTTTAGAAGGTTTTAAAATATTTTGTAATTTAAGAATCTGTAGCATAATCCAACACAGGATAAACATATAGACTGTGCATAGGTCATATGGAAATTGCATTTAAAGTACATTAGAATAGTATATTTCTACTATATCTTTTGTATATCATATGTAATATTTATACCAGATATTACAATATTTTAAACCATTTGTGGTCACACTCTTATAATGGGTCTGCACATGCATATTAAAGAAAAATCTACATTTCTCTTACCACCAAACTTGAATTATAATAAAATTGTTTTAATATGTGCAAGTTAAATTTAGGCATATTTTCAATATCTAATCTTTAATCATGGGTGAATTAAACCATAGCAGCAAAGAGCATGTTAAAGAGCATGAAGTTATTAAGTTAACCTCCTATTAGAGTTTATTTAAGTTACACTGGAAGACCAAGAATAAATCACTGTTCAATTCTCATTAATCCTTTAGTTTATTCAATATTTTGAAAATAGTCAAAGTTTCACAATTTATTAAAAATGTGCAAACAATACAAGTGTTTTGATATATACTATATAGAAAAGGGTTGGTCATTTAAATATTGTTCCCAGCAATTTTTCTGTAGAACAAACAACTGAGAAATCATAAATGGTTAATCTGTGAGGAACATTTCTGCAAGTTCTACTGAAATGAATGGAAAGCATAGTAGAAAAAGAAGTCAGGCTTCCTACGTATTCAAGCCTGTGTGGGCAAGAATGGCTGTGGCCATTTCTACAAGTAGGAAAATCTGGTATCTCTCCCTCTCACCAACCCATGACTCTGCTGCCATATTTTAGATTACAATTTTCATAAATCAAATGGCTGATGGTCAGGGATTATGGTAATGATAAACCAAACATTTGATGGTACTGAATTACATACTGCTATATTAAAATATCTGCAATGCTTTAAGGAGACAATGGAGATTAACTTTTCAACATTAACTGTAACATAAATTATAACCAGATGAAAACAACAAAACATTGGATGGTACACAGCAACTTGACCTTACTACAAAATATTTTGGCTTAATTTGGAAACAAATGAAATAGAGAAATATTTCACTAGAAGAAAAAAATCATATCTAAATTAATTATGAGGATAGTTATGTTTCCTATGTCACATATTTTCTGTTTATCATTTGAATGCAAACTATGTTCTCGTTTACCCCTCTATATTTCCTGTTGCACCTCAGTTAATAATTAACTTTTACTGACGCTTTTTCTTATGCAATTGAAAACCAGTAGCATTCTTTTTTAAGGCAACACCTTAATTACATACAAAACATTCTTGTGAACTTGAAGCAGCTTTCTCCACAGGCTTCCCATTACGAATGTTCTTTCTTCTTGAACAGTATATGGCAATAAAGATTTGATGAGTTGGGGAACATCTTGAAACACTTCCTTAACTGTAACAACATCCATCGGGACAGTTGTACTTCAGCTGGACATTTTGGACTTAAGTCATTGCTCTCCATGTTGTCTTCTTGCATATAGACCGAGGCAGGCACAGAATCCAACACAACTAAGAGCCACACCTAGCAACAAAGCTAATGCATCACCTGTATCTAAAGCTTCCACTACAGGCAGGCAGAAGAGCAACAAGAAAAATACCAAGAAGAACTGTGAAGCATTCCTGGTGGCGGCCATGTTCCCAGTCATTATTGATCAGATGACCCTGAAGGAAATATTAAATACATAGAAATGACCAATCAGATCTATTTAAACTCAAAAAGAAATGAAAGCAAAGATATGGGCATTACTAGATAGAACCCACTTTCTGTAACATCAGCATAACAGCCTAGGGAAAGGAGTTTGGGAAAGGAGTTGAGTGTAGATGAAAGAAACATTTTATTGTGCAAGAAACAGAATGGGAGAAATGAGACCTGTAACCAATTGTTTGTTGCTTTATAGCAAGTTCTAACTTCTCACTGTATTACTCCATACAAACTGGTTTCCTACAATTTTAATATGCTGTATTTCATAACCATAAGCAATATTCAACTTCATTTGTAGCTTTTTAAAAATTACCTTTTAGAAGATTTTATTTTCATTCATGGCAACCCTACTGATACCCTGGAAGCATATGTGTGCTTTACTGCTTTTTAAAGTCAGGGGCACGATCTGGGAAATTTAGCTCTGGGAACACACATCTTGAGAGGTACATTCCAGCTAGGACTGTTGCAAAGACGGGTGTGTAGTTCTGACCATATAAGCATTCTGTCATCAGAAATAAAGAGAAATTACTAAGTCATAGCAGAGGTGGTAAATAGAAGGCCCCCTTCCCTGTGACCTCTTGTTTTGAGCACCCAAAGTCATATTTTGATACAGCTGTTAAAATTTCCCTATTTTGTAGTAGGGCAAATATGAAAAATTACATGTATGGTACGATAGGCAAGTTTTGACATCCAAACCTTCTTGCTATAGCAGAGTTCAGATACAATAATTTTTGGTATTACAAAAGAATGCATCAGAATATGCTGTAAATGCACCTTCCCTATACATATTCTCCCAATTATCCTTCCTACCTACCTACAACACAGGACAAGAATGATATAATGGATGTGGAAGGGATAATTTTGACCATGAGTCCAAACTTAGTATCTGCAACAGATGGCTGTCCAGCCTCTGCTAGGACACACCCAGTGAAGGGAAGTCTACCAACTGACTCCATTGTCAATTTGCTTTCACCACTGTTTTTTTTAAAATAACCAGAATCCACCTTCCTCAAATTTTAGGGTTAAGAATAAGAAGTAAATAATTTTTCAGTGGACATATAAATTTTTATAGTTTAAACATGCATAACACCATTGACAAAGCAAAAGTGCAATCATCATATTTGAATCATGAAAGTAATTAGAAGTAAAATGCTCCCTCTAGCCTTTTCCAAACCAGAATGTGTTATTATTAGTGCAAATACATTTGTTCAACTAAAATTTAAAAATAGCCTTTGCAAAATGAGAAATTTTGTGCTGTTAAACTCTTAGTTACAAACATTATAAGAAGAATTTAAGAAATGCATAAACTGATGATTTACCTGGTCAGATAATAAAATGTCTGCAAACAAGCAAACAAGCTCAGAGAGCATCAAGGACTCCACAAAGTGTCCAAAGTGAAAAGTCTTATAGAGAGAATAAATATTGTACAGTATTTATTGTAGAAGTCTGTCACTGAAATTTTTTAGGATGCAAGTCTATGGCTTATGGGATGCAGCTTTGTAGAAATATTAATATTCCATCCACACTGAGAGCCAGCTTAATGTACTGATGCTGGTCTAGAAATCAGGATATTGCAAGTTTTGAGCCTTCTTTAAACAGGAAGCCAGTTGATTGACATTGAGCCAATCATTGTCTCAGCTCAATCCATTTCACAGGTGGGATAAAAATTTAACAATAATCCTCAGTAATACCCGCCCAGGCTGTTAAGCACTTCTACCATTTAAAGATTGCTCAACTTCATCTAACAGTCCATCATGTCCTTTTGCACACAGGATGAAAAATGCCAAGAGCTGATTTAATAGATTTATCAACACATTTTTCTTGGCAATGTACCAGTTGTTTGTTTCCCTTTACCTTTTGCAAGGTGGCATTAAACTTTGTGATCTAATCTATAGCCTTATTTTTCTTAGTATTCTCCCATCTCTAATACTACCATATTCACTTTGATTTGTTGACCCACAGAAAAGCTTAATAGTAATAGCAGTAAATGTTTTATTCAGAAATATGGTATGTTGGAAATACCTTTTACCGTTCCTATACTTAATAATTTTTAAAAACCTGGAAAAACTTATTCTGCCCCAGGGCTAGACATTCTGACAGTCTGAAAATGAAGCAAATAACATTGCAATAAATACTGAACTTAACATGCATGTTTGAATACCTGTCTACATTTATTTACCACAGATCAGTAATTTTAGAACTCAAATCTGAAAAAAAGCACAAGCCAATTACACAGCTGAGAACCAGACATTCTGCAATGGACAAGCAAAGTGCCAAGTGACCCTCAAATGCCCTGTATTAACACATGAATTAAATAATTCCTAAGATCATAAGCGTGCCTTTTTGCTTAAACATAAAAAGCCATGCTTTATTTAAGCCACTTATGTGCTGACATGTGTCAGCAGGGCATTGTACACACTGTACAGCTCTAGTGAATTATATTCAGGCCATGCAACATATACATTTGATCAAAATTTATCTAGGTTAACTTATATGGTCTTATCATACTGCAGTATAAAACCACATGGCACACCAAAAACCTGAAAGCCTTCCCCATTTTAGCAAAGGGCAGGATTTTTATGGCCAAGGCTACATTAAAAAAAAGCTTGACAACTATGTTGGCATCAGACAATACCATTACATTTTGCAAGAACAGAAAGAATTAAATAATGTAAGAATTGGAACGGACCCCGGAAGTCTTCTATCCACCCCCACCCCCCAAAAGCAGATCTTATACCATTCCATACAAGTGTCCAGTTTCCAAGTATTCCCTTTACAACAAGAGCAAAAGAGCTGTTTGCTGTAGACTAGAACGTGCAAGACAGCAAATTCGAGTCCCACCTTGGGCCTGAAGCCAACTGGGTGACCTTTGGGCCAGTCACTTTTTGTCAGCCCTAAGAAGGACGCAAGGGCTAACCACTCCCAAAAAAATCTTGCCAAAAGAACTGCAGAGGCTTGTCCAGGAAATCTACAGGAATCAACAAGGACTGGAAGGCACATTCTTGCCTCCCAAATTAACAGAATTTCCCGGAACAAACAACCAAGACATCGGAAGTCTTTTAAGTCTTGGCCAGAATGTTAAACAAATCAGCAAGAAGCCTGTAATATCTTCAAAAAGATTGGACAAATTTATTGATGCGTAAAACTTGCAGGCACACAGGACGCCGCTACTTTCCGTTCTGGAAAAGCGAAAAGTCTTGGAATTAACCCAAGTCTTGGAATTAACCCAAGTCTTGGAATTATCCAAGTCTTGGAATTATCCATATGGCAGTCCCGAGAAACACCCACCAAAAGCCTCTTACCTGGGGGGGCTGGGGGTTGTCGTTTTTCTTTCTTTCTTTGTCTAACTTTGAGGTCTTGGAAACCGTCCACTCGCCCTACTAAAGAAAGGAGAAGGGAAGGAGAACCCAGGCTTGTTCTGTCACCCGAAACGAATTAAACCTGCAAGAGGGCTAACGAAAGGCACATGATGGCACGTCCGGATCAAATGCTTCGAGTCACGTGCAGGAGCGATGCTTTAAAGCCGCCTCCAAGCTAACTTCCTTGGAAAGTACGCGCGGCTCGACCGGACCCGGGGTTGCTATCCATGAAGAACGGGCCGTTTGAACATCAGAAAAGGCACATCCCAGCCCCCCAAAACCCTAAAGCGTTTAACCTTTCGTGGCCCCGGAGCAAATGGAATAATTTTACCTTCCTGAAAGCGGCCATTACCCGTAGAAGGAAAAAGGAGGATCTCATTGGCTTGCGCAATCCCAAACCTTGCCATGCCTACAACTTCCGTCATGCATTGCGCAACGTTCTTCTTTAAACCGCTGAGCGCTTCAAAGGAACTTAGTTTGCAGCTTCCTTAAGGATTTTATTTGCAGTTGCAAGCGTCTTTTGGTGCTGAAGTCGGGTGAAACTCGGGCTTTAATCCGGAGTTTCTCAAATTCCTAAGAGGTCTGTTAGGGGACGTGCATAAGCGCACCAAAACGCGCCTACCGTCCCTGTCCTATTGTTTCTTTTCTTTCTTTTTTCTTATTCGTATCCATTTGATGTATTTAGAACCATGTTTATACTTATACCTGTTATCTAATAATTGTTCGACTCAATAAATAAATAAATTAAATAAAAATTAGGCAACTTTCAAATGGCTGGAGAATTCTGGATATTGAACTCCTCAAAAGGTTTAATCTAAGGCCATCATACCTTTCTGCAATAATCCATGCGGTCACTAAAATATGAAAGAATAAAGGTAAGTAAACCTGTCCCAGGATAATATTGCAGGATAACGTTGGAGGACTAACGTCTTAGTTGGTCACTGGGACCAGAGACTTTCAAACTTTCGGACTTGCGTTTGAAACCCTCTTCAGGAAACTTTTGAGCAGAGAAGACCGCGAGCCACATTACTCACTTCTCAAACGTTTCGCAAAAACCAGCCTTTGGAAAGGCTCAGAATGCGAATGTGACTTTATAAATTCAAAAATAAATAAAAGCAAAACACGGACGTGTCTTTTTCTTGAATGCTGTTGGAAATCCTATTATACATAATTATCAGTTTTAACATGTTGGAAAAAAATATCCATCTGGTTCAGTTCCAATCTGGAAGAAAGACACTGGAAACATGGAGGCTGATTGGAAAGAAGCTTTTAATGAAGCAGAACCACCCAGCAGGCTTGATTCTGATGCAACTGACCACATGGAGCTGAGAGGGGGGAGTGGGACTTATACCTTCCCTTGGGCTTTGAACTTGAGCTTCCTGTTCCTGTGCAAGAACATTGTATTCCATTGGCTGTTTTCAGACTCCCATGGGACTATATGCAGGGGTCATAACTGGCTTTGTAGGTTGAGAAGTTTGGTTGAAGTTTGTGAAGGTGATGCAATGTCCTTAGGAGATTGTGCAATGTGAATGTAGCTCTGTATCTTAGCGGGTTAATAATCCAGTTATGTATTGAAGGGTCGTGTCTTAATCTCTTCACCCCGGAGCTGAAGGTCTTTTGTTTCATATATAGGATGGCACAGTCTTTCTTAACGGGCAAAAAAAAAAAATCTGCTGGCGGCAGGGGTGGGATTCAAATTTTGTAACAACCGGTTCTGTGGGTGTGGCTAGATGGGCGTGGCTAGATGGATGCAGCCAAGTGATTGAGTGGGCGTGGCTTTTTTTGAAACAACCCTCCCCCGTTTTTGGGGCCTTCTGGGCCTTAGGGAAGCCTCCTGGAGGAGGCGTTTTTGCTCCCAGAAGGCTTCCCTGGGGCTTGGGAAGAAAAAGAAATGGAGCCCGTAGGGGGCGCGCAGCACCCACCCATCCCACGCTCTGTTCTGGGGCCTCTTGGGCCTCAGGGAAGCCTCCTGGGGTGGATGCAGCCCCCCCTCAATTTTTTGCCTTCCTGGGGCTCAAATAAGCGAAGCAATAAGTGAGGGGAATCCTGGCACAGCTGATCACAGGAATAGCTGATCGTCAGGAGGGAGAAAAAAAGAAGAAATACCTTAAGGAGTGACTGGGCAGGGGAGAATGCAGTCAGCGATGTCAGGCATGTGCGAAATGTTGTGCATGCGCGATAAGGACTGACTGGGCGAGAAGGGGAGGGTTGGGAGGAGAGGGGTAGTGCCAGACAGGGTGTCAGCCTCAAGATCTCTTCGGGTACCCTAACTGCTATCTATCTCATTTACTTCTCCCATATCCTACCTACTTTATTTTCTCTACTGCTAGGCTTAATTCTTTCGGCTGTCATTAGCAATGGGGGGAGGAGTAATTGTGGGGGGAAGAGAGCTGGAGGTGTTTTGCATTCCTTTATTGTGGGTAAGCAAAAGGAGGGGGTGTATGATTTCTTCTTTTCAACTTTCCATTTCCTTGCTAGCCTCTATCCCTTTTTGCGCAGCTGCGAAGTCTTATCAAAATATGTCAAGGTCAACGGGCAGAGGCCTCATCACCACCTGAAGATGCCCACATGATCATATTCAGAACTTTTAATTGGAAGAGACTTCTGGACTTTGGGGGGTGGGAACAATTTGATTTCTTTGTATGTGTGATCTGCGCGCCAAATTCTCAGTTTCGGAATTCCATCTGTAGCTTCCTCTTCATCTTCCAGTAAAAGAATAACTTTGCTCTGATCCATGGAGTCTGGGTATTTCTTTCTTGGATTCTGAAGGGAGAACGCACTGACACAGGGGCACAATTTGCCGGTTCTCTGAACTGCCCACAATCATAACAACCGGTTCTATAGAACTGATCCGAACCAGTAGAATGCCACCCCTGGTTGGGGGCTACTAAGAAAAGTGGGGGCTGTCTCTTTCTGTCGCCAAGAGCATGCTTCTCCATTTCTCCTTTAGGGAATTATAATATTCTACCTTCTAAATATTTCTCTAAATATTTCATTCTTCTGGGGAGGGGTGTGTGTGTCTTCCCTCAATCATTTATGTATTGACATCTTTTTAGTGGTGTATTTTTGATATTTTTTCCCTTTGATAGCTATGGAGATAGTTATCCAGGTATGATTCTCCCAAAAGGTGCTTTTTCAGTTGGCAACTAGACTTTCTTGTTTTCTTTGAAGACATTTCACTTCTCATGCAAGAAGCTTCTTCAGCTCTGACTGAATGGTGGGGGAATGAAAGGATTTGTCAGGCTACAGAACTTTTCCCATTCAATCAACTAGAATGAACTTCTGAAAACGTATCAAAACGTATCAAAAAGGAATCCTTTATTGAGATGAGACAATTCATGTAGGGGTTAAAAGCAGCATCTAAGGTCTCTCAGGCATGCAGAGATAGATAAGGGAGTTTTAAACCCCTCCCCTTATCTTGATGTGTATTTAGTAAAACAAAGAGCCAACATGTTAATTCCCCCCACCCTCTTTTTAGAACGATCTTTTCCAGAGTTTCCCAGGACACATCTCACTGTGGAATGTTTATGGTCTCTTCATCTCCTGGCTGTCTCTCTCAGAGGTGATAGGTTCCGGCCATCTGGGTTTCATCTCTCCATTGTATCATGTGTAGGTTATACAAATTCGATATAAGATTAAATATATTCAGGTTACATCAAGAAGGATATCTTTATATAGGGAGAATCTCAACAATCAAGATGAATATCCTACACAGAATCTTATACTTGTTTCAAACAATATCAATTAGGCTTGGAAAAGACTATTTTGAAGACTTAAATAAAATTGTGTTGAAGTATATATGGCAAGGTAAGAAAGCCAGAATAAAGCTAAAACTTTTACAAGATGCTAGAACTAGTGTTTGCCTAACTGGGAGTTGTACTATCAAGCTGCAAATTTGATGTGGGTTAACGAATGGATAACATTAAGAAAGACTAGATTTTTGACACTAGAAGGACATGATTTGTTGTTTGGGTTGGCATGCTTTCTATGGTATAAGGGAACTAAAACACAGGGTTATTTTAGAAGACATCACATACGGGAGTCTCTGTGGCTAAATTGGGAGAAGATCAAAAGACAATGTTATTTGAAAATTCCAGTTTGGTTATCAACTATTGAAGCATTCTCTTATCCTATAATATATAAGAAGGAACGAACAGTTAGATATGGGGAAATACTGGATGAAAAGGGTGAACTTAAATCAATGCAAAACTTAGAGGAACAAGGTATAAGGATGAATTGGTTTTCATATACACAAATACATTCAAAGTATGATGAAGATTTAAAAACAGAGGGATTTTATGATAAATTGACTGATTTAGATAAGATTTTGACAGGTACTGATGAAAACAGAGGGATTTTATGATAAATTGACTGATTTAGATAAGATTTTGACAGGTACTGATGAAAACTATATGGTTATAAAAAACTATATTGTTATTTATTGGAAATTAAACTAGAGGAAGAACAAGTTAAAGAAACTATGATTGCTTGGGGGAAGAATTTTGGATATGGGATTGATTTAGAGAAATGGCAAAAATTGTGGTCTCAAAATTATAAAATAACTATGTTAACAGCTTATAAAGAAAATTTGTACAAGATGTTTTACAGGTGGCACTTTCCCCCAACAAGAATAGCAAGAATGTTTAAGAATAAATCTGAAAAATGCTGGAAATGTCATCAGATACCTGGCTCATATTACCATATGTGGTGGACTTGTGAGGACGCTAGAAAATACTGGACTAAAATTCGTATGTGGCTGGAAAAAATGACAAAGAAACACATAGATTTGAAACCAGAGTTTTTTTATTGGGAATTTTACTTGATACATATAGTAAAGATTTGAAATATTTGATTGTAAATGTATTAACAGCGGCTAGGATTGTATTTGCTAAAAACTGGAAAAACGAGAAAATACCATTGCAGGAAGAAATTATTAAGAAAATACTGGAATGTGCTGAAATGAGTAGATTGACATTTGAAATTAGAGAACAAGAGGATAAACAATTCAATAAAATTTGGGACCTTTTCTATCAATGGTTAGATAATAAAATACAGTAATGAAATATGTAGACTTTTAGAAAATAATAAATATATAAAGATGTACTTTTTTCTTATTATATCTACAAAATGATTTTAGGATAGATTTGGGATGATAATATGAACTGTTATAAAATAAACTAAGTAAATTATGACTATCCTGTAAAACATGAATGAATAAAAGTATAGTCAAATGATTGATTAATAATGATACTAAGGTATTTAATTTTTGATTGACAATATGAGATCATATGCAATGTAATTGTAATTGAAGACTATGAAATGGAAGCACAAAACAATTCATAAACCAACCGGCACACTGTATGTACACCTATGCAAGATAGCTTGATGTTTTTATGTTTTGTTTGTATATGTTTGTTTTTAAAAACCAATAAAATTTATTAAAAAAAACAAAATAAGGATTTTGTTACGTAGGATAGGAAGTAATTAAAAGGTATTTTTGTTATTTGTGTATTGAGAGCTAATTCTTAAAAAACAGAACAAAGATTACTTACCAAGAATTCTTGGATTTCTTCTGAACTTGCCTGATTCCAGTTTTGCCTCTGGATGAAAACTGACAACATTGAAGTCAGAGCAAACTATAAGTGAACACCTGGTGGGGTTTTTTTAAGTTTTGTTTTTTTAGAGATGGAGTTTACAATTGGACCATCTGGGACCAGCTAATAGTTACCCTTTGGCTACAGGAGCAGAATATATGCCAACAGAATTGCTGAACCAAAACCAACTAAAATGGTTGAAGAAAATTAGGGATGTTGTTAGATTTCACAGATGGTAAATATTAAATCTCAGATGAAACATGTTGACCTGAATCATTTTTATGCAGCAATTGTGCAAAATAATTGAATCATTTTTATGCAGCAAATGTGCAAAAGGAATTGAAACTAAAAATCAAATAGAACATTTGATTTGTATGTATTATGTGTTATTAATAAAGGCAGGGGTGGAAATGATCATAAAAACAATATGCCTTATCAAACATAAGCAAGCGTGCTCATATTTGAGAGTCCAGTTGCATAGTCCTGCTAAGAATGATTGCATTCCATTTGCTACAGGGTGATATTTTCAAAAACTTCTGAAAATCTCCAGAATAAAGCCAAGAAGCAGCGTGTCAACCCTGAAGCGAACATGGCTGATGCCATCTTTGAGGCTTCAGGGTTGCCACAAGGAAGAAGAAGGGATAGGGAGGAGGGAGATAGATAGCTGGGGGAGGGTTGTAGTCAAAAGAAATTGTGGGAACCAAGGACATTCCAACAGGTGGCTAGGGAGAGGAGGAGCGGAGTAACCAAGCAACCATACAGCACCTTGATTAGCCAATGTGACTGATGACTTGGGAAGAGGGAAACTTTCACTTTTAATCTGGTGAAAACCACAGGAACTTTCAGAGTCGGTTTTCACCAGTTGTGCCAATAAACTGTTCCTTGAGGAATCTACCTGCCTCGGAGTTCTGCTTTCTATGAGTACGTTACTTGGAATGCTGACACATTGATTTTACTTTGATTTAGCTTCAGATATAATTATACCATAACACTGTCCTAAAATCAAAAGGAGAGCAGGGTGAACTGCATTTGCTTTGGAATTTAGAACATAGAATGTAGAATGATAGGGTTGGAAGGGGCCCTAGAGGTCTTCTAATCCAACCCTTTGCCTACGGCAGGAGATCCAGTACCATTCTTGGACTTTCTTTGGGCTTGATGGGATGGATATATGTGATCATAGGAAGAATAACAGAAAAACAGAACAGAATAATACAGTTGAAAGGGAAGCCAGAAATCCTCAAATCCAACCCCCCACCCAAGCAGAATACCCTATAACCACTTCAGACAAACGGCTGTCTTATCTCTTCTTTAAAATCTCCAGTGGTGGAGCACTCACAATTTCTAGGGGCAAGATATTCCACTGGTTAATTATCCTCGCTGTCAGGAAATTTCTCCTTAGTTCTTGATTGCTTTTCTCCTTGATTGGTTTCCATCCATTGCTTCTTATCCTGCCTTCAGGTACTTTGGAAAATAGACTGACCCTCTTCTTCTTTGTGGCATTCCCTCAAATATTGGAATATTTAAGAAGTGAGGTGGGGAATATCTACAATTGAAAAGAGCAGTGTCGTTGATAATTTTGTCCAGACACCCCACCCCACCCCACCCCCCCCAAAAAACCATTGCAAATCTACTACCAATGAACTGCTTTGTCCAATACTGTACTCCATCCCAGAGCAGTTCAACACTAACAATTTATAGTGTCACCTAATGGTGAGATACAGCTTCTCTTCAACAGTGATATAGTTCAACAGTCATGACCAAACAATTCTATAAATCATAAATGTGGAAATATCTGAGTTTTCAGAACAAAAGAGGATATGATGGAAATAAAATATGTCTCACAAAAGCAGTTCTTTATTCATGATATAATTAAAAGGTCAAATCAGAACATATAGTGATAATCTATACAATCATACTGTTAGTCTGCCTGGTGTAAAGGATAATGCTGGCGCTCAGTAACACACCACTTTCACCGTGTTTAAGGATTTATTATAGGAGAAATGCTCAAAGGCATAGTAAAAGAAAGAGATTCTATTGTAGGCTTGGGAAGCCAATGGCCCATCAAGTATTGTTGGATTCTTCCTTCTGCAAGCATGACTAATAGTCAGGGATGACTAACGGCAATACCCATTGTATGTCCTTTGAGTAGTTGTATTTTTATTACTTTGCATATTATAATGATATATCAGGATTTCTTCTTGATATATTTTCTGGCTGAAGGCACTTTAACCATCCTAATTCATGGGAAGTATTGGTTCGTGGTTGCCATATTATATGGGGAGGCGGGGAGGGGGTTTGGAATGCATTGCTAGACCAGTGACACTGGGGGGCAAGGGGTAATTACTGATTTTAATTATACTGAAACTGAGGGAAAGATTCAGAGTTGGTTTTCAACCAGGATCCCCTCCCTGATCTAGCCTTTCTCCACTGGAGACAATGGATCTGCCCCCAGCCACGCCCAGGCCGCTACAGGTGCCCCCGACATGAGTGAAGTTGATCTGGTCATGCCCACCCTGGCCACATTCACCCTGGCCGTACCCCCTTGCCCCAGCAGGTCAAACACAATCCTGGTGCAGCCCTCCATGAAATCAAGTTTCACACCCTTGTTCATCATTGCCACTCTGTATGGGAGGGGAGGTTGGAATGCATTGCCAAACATAACATTGAACTTTCTCATTAGAACAAAGGTAATCTCCTAGGTCAGGTGTCCCCAACCACCGGGCCGCGGACGCGGACCGGTCCGTGGAACATTTCCTACTGGGCCGCTGGTTTGCTGGGCGCCGCCATCTTGTTTGACGAGAAAGTGCTTCTGGGTGAGCTTTTCCAGTTGGAAAGCAGCGTTTGGGTCCTGAAGGAATCCTCGCGCCTTAGTTTCATTGAAGGGGGGGGCTTCGAATGAAACTAAGGCACGAGGATTCTTTCAGCACCCAAGGCAAGGCGAGCTGAGCGACCGTCCCGAAGTTGTCCCAAAGCGAAGCCCATCGACAAAGGTACAAAGGAGGAGTTGGCGGGGAGAAGTGGGGGACGGCTGGCTGGCCGGTCGCTCGGCTCGCCTTGCCTTGTCATGCATGCTGATGCCGGTACCGGGCCGCGGATCATTTTGTGATGCCGGTACCGGGCCACGGCACAAAAAAGGTTGGGGGCCACTGTCCTAGGTGATGAAAGGAGGAGGTGAAGATTGCCTGAGGAGCCCCACCAATTTTTCTGATTGGCCAACATGAACAGTACTAACTTGCCTGCGCTAACATTGTGGGCCCCAACCCAGTCAGTGTCGGCTGAGGGATATCCTTTTCACTGCACTAAGTTTGGTAATCTCCCTTAAAATATCTCCAGTCCAATATCTTCTTGATGTCATAGTGTTCCTTCCTTCCTGCTACTAAAATGGGAGGTGGAGGCTCTTCTTCAACTTGCCTTAACTTATAGCAGGGGTGTCAAACTCAAGGCCCACAGGCCAAATCCAGCCCATGGGGTACTTAAATCTGGCCTGCGGAGCCGGCCTGGAAATATCAAAGGATTTCCCAGCAGTGCTTCTGCCAGCAAAATGAGCCACAGGGGGCTGGCTGCGTGAGTTTTCAGCCTCCAAAGCTCCTGCAGCACTCTGACGGCTGAAAATGGGCCTCGGAGAGGACCCGCGAGGACCCTGCAAGGCCCATTTTTGCTTCCCAGCCTCCAGGAGCGCTCTGCCAGCCAAAAACAACTTGTGCAGAGGTGCTGGGAGGACTCTACATGACCCATTTTTGGCCTCTCCGGCCTTCAGCAGCATGCTGTCAGCCAAAAATGGACTACATGGAGGCCCCGGGAGGCCCCTACATGACCTGTTTTGAGCCTCCCTGGCCTCCAGCAGTAATCTGCCGGCCAAAAATGGGCCACCCAGGGGTTGGGTGGCCCATTTTTGGCTGGCAGAGTGCTGCAAAAGGACGGGATTAGACTGGGTTACAATTATGTGGCCTCAAGTAAGTGCCTGATTTGGATAGAAAACTAGCAACATCCTATGTTAATATTACTGTTTAATGCCGGTGTCATATTTCACATACTGTAGGTCCGTTTAATCTACAATCAACAATCTTATAATTGACAGCCATTTCTATTTGTTATCCTGTAAATTTACCTCTGCTGTTAGATTTTGTATTGTCATATTATTTATGCTATTGTATTTTTATTATTAGTTGAATAATAAAAATACAATAGTACAAATAGCTCTTCTGCCTGGAAAAACAATTTACTATTAAGCAATGGGGTATAAATTTATAAATAAAAAGTTTAGTGGCGTATAAAGAATAAGTAATAACTGTTTGCCAGCGATATCTGGTAGACGAGATAGAAAAATGGTTATAGTAAAGAACTGTGGAAAGAGAGAAGAGAAGGGGAAAAAAATGCATCTTGAGCCTGTGTCAAATGCCCTCCATGACCATGACCACCCCCAGTCTCACACATACATACCTAGCCCTCCAAGGTCTAAAACTACCCTGATGTGGCCCTCAGTGAAATCGAAAAACCCCTGACTTAGAACCTCTGGAGAGTTTCTATAAGCTACAGTGGAACACTAGGTGGACTTGCCTGAACAATGAGCACCTTCGGTAACTGTAAATCCACCTAACTGGGTTTATAATTTGAACAATTGGGAATCGTCCCATGTATTTGGGACCCAGTTTCTTATAAATCTGGTTCAGTGTCAAGTATTTAGTACATGGGTATAGTTTCTCCCCAATCCTGAACTCCTTCCGGAGGGTCTTTTTCGAACTGCCTGTTTCTTTTGTGATTCTCTATGCTTTTTGCACATTTCCCTAGGCAGCTATTAAGGTGTCCATCCATTCAGCTAATGTTACTGAGAGAGAAGGTTCCCTTGGAAATTCTGGCATTGGTACAAGCTCAACTCCTGTGGTTACTTTAAGAGAGGGTGAACCCAGTACTACTATGCACTCAGTTATTATAAGCCATTTCTGTGAAAGGTAGGAGCTACACTCATTTGCTGATAGTTTACATAGCAACGTATGTATTGCTCCACTATTGTGTTGATCTGTTTTGACACCCCATATGTACTCAGATGGAACTCCGAAAGAAGCCCCTGGCTTGAGCCTATTGGCTTTATAAATTCCCTCCAAAAATTGCTATAAACTGCACACACACACACCATCCAGTCTGGAATGATGCATCTTGGGGCTCCGTGCAGCCAATAAATGTGCTGCACGTACATCTTGGCCAGACTCCAGGCTGAGGGAACCTTTGGACACGTGATGAAGTATGTTTGCTTTGAAAACAGGTCAACCCCTGTCCAAATCATGGTGCTCCCATTATTCTCAGGCATTTCCATTGTAAAGTCCATGGCGATTTCTTCCCATGGTCTGCTGGAGTTGGCCACTAGCTGTAGAAGCTCAGGAGTCTTTCCTGGCAATTTTTTTCACGGAAGTGCATACCAGGCAGCTGTTTATATGGCTTTTTATGTGCCATGCCCTTGTTGGAGTCTGATTCTGAGGGGAGATTGAGGAGCTGACAGGGAGTGGGAATATGGCTCCCATGCTGTGGAAGAAATGGGGGAAGGGCACTGTCAGATCCGTGTATCTGTCATTTCTTCAATGGAAGAAGAAAAGGGGGGGGGGAATGATAAAGAAATCCTTCTTGATGTAACCTGAATATATTTAATCTTATATCAAATTTGTATAACCTACACATGATACAATGGAAGGATGAAAGCCAGATGGCCTCAACCTATCACCTCTGAGAGAGAGAGCCAGGAGTTGAAGAGACCATAAAAATTCCAGAGTCCTGGGAAACTCTGAAAAAGATTGTTCTAAAAAGGGGGTGGGGGGGGAATTAACATGTTGGCTCTTTGTTTTACTAAATGCACATCAGGATAAGGGGAGGGGTTTTAAACTCCCTTATCTATCTCTGCATGCCTGAGAGACCTTAGACGCTGCTTTTGACCCCCTACATGAATGGTCTCATCTCAATAAAGGATTCCTTTTTGATACGTTTTGATACGTTTTCAGAAGTTCATTCTAGTTGATTGAATGGGAAAAATTCTGTAGCCTGACAGGCACGGTCCGGCTGGGCATTCAGAGGAAGACCCAGGGCCACCCCCTCTTCATCCTAGGGCATGCAGGGAGGAACAGAGAAGGGAGCAACATGGCTTGTGGGAGAGAAAATAGCCCTGACCCCTTTCATTAGTTGCAGCTGGGAGAACAGGATATAAGAAGGGCGTTTGCACACAGCCCTTTCTGGAAGCAAAGCATGCATTATTTTTGTCGAGGTTATCTGGGTTTTGGCACCTTCCCAACTGCGTGTGCTTCCATTATCTTTTGAAAGTCTGCAATTTATTATCCTGGCCTGTCATGTTAATTACTTCAGCATGGTTTGTGTTGGTTTTTTTATTTCTAATTTATCTGTACTTTGGGTTCAGACTGTATTTCTTCCCTTTGTAGACTGTTTTTGGAAGAGTTTGATCTCCAGCCGAAGATAACTGGACATTGGGGACCAAGTTGGAGGTATTAAAGGGACTTTATCTATTTTTGTGACTTTGTTGCTTTTGTGCCACACCCCGGGTCATCACACTATGTCTCTCTCTTTATCATGAGGACTGCTACTTAGCTGCATAAAGGGTCTTTATGAACTTGCCTGCTTTACATCATAGCTTCTTTGTAGGATCTAAGTCCTCTAAATGTCTGGAATATACAGTTTGTCTCCCTTCCTCACCAGGTCCTTCCTCATCATCAAATCATCTTTGTGGTCCTTGAATCAGGGGTGGGATCCGACCAGTGTAACTACCGGTTCAGTGATTTTACATTTTGCGCACGCATGCTGCCATCCTAGATCTTGCCAGTTAGACGAAGTCCATGAAGTTTTTGAACTCCTCCATTTCCCTTGGAGTCAATAGTGAGATTCAGCCAGTTCTCACCAATTCAACCAAAATGGTAAGCTAACTTTTTGTGCAGTTTGGCTGAAAATTAAGTTGAAGAGAGGTTTTTTTTCTTCTTCTCTCTCTCTTCAGTTAATAGCTCCAGGTAGACAGCCAAGAACCACTTAACAGGTGACTACTTAGTTGCATTAACAAAACTACAGGAATGCAGCTGGCATATGCCTTGAATAAACAATAGAAACTGACAGGATTAGGACAGAGAAACACCCAGAAAACCCATCTAGGGATGGTATTAATAACCTCTTCCCTTCAGGAAGGACAAGATTACATTTTCATTATAAAGGGTATTAAGTAATGCTTCTATGATCAGCTGATGCTTCCTGGAGTTCCCCAAGACCTTTTATAACTGCTGCAATGTTGTCTACTTCTTGTGTCTTCCTGGGGGAAAAAGATACAGGATGGGACAATGGATCATACAGGCCCTGAATTTAATGCGTATGTGGTCCAGCCAGCTGTATTGCTTCTGCTGTGGAGCATCCAATTTAGAATATAGAGAACATAGAGTATTAGACTTGGAAGGGACCTCAGAGGTCTTCTAGTCCAACTCTTTGCTCGAGCAGGAGACCTCATATAATTTCAGATAAATAGATGTCCCATCTCTTTTTGAAAGCCTTTAGTGATGGAGAACCCACAACTTCTGAAGGCAAGCTATTCCATTGGTTGATTGGTCTCACCCTGAGGAAATTTCTCCTGAGTCCCAGATTGCTTCTCTCTTTGGTTAGTGTCCATGCATTGTTTCTTGTTGTGCCTTTTGGTGCTTTGGAATTGACCCCTTCATTTTTGTAGAAGCCCTTCAAATATTAGAACGGTGCTATTTTATTGTGAGTTGTGAGCACTCTTTTATAGTGAGTTGGGGAGATGTTTGGCAAAACTGATTAAACAGAAAACAGGGGCATGGTTGAATTTGTTTTTTAAATCCTGTCAGCACATAAAAAGTAAAAGATCAGCAGTACTGTAGAGCTGAGACAATTTTTGCACAGTCAGTTTGAAACAATCTCAAAACTTCCAATGGAAAGAGCACATAAAAGAGGCATGGATGACTTTCCTGCCTTTCTATAGTTGGCTAGGTTGGGCCTAGTCAGCTCTCGTCTCTCCGAGATCCTCTGCTTTTTGCACCCTGGTGCCCCCACATTTCTGCCTTAATGTAGCTGCTTAGTGATTTCTGCTGCCATTGCCTGTCAGTCACATGGATGTATTTATCTGATGTTTTCCCACATAACCCTGGCATGTGAGACAGGTAATAATTTCACAGGCTGTGCCACCAATGAAGAATAAGCCAAAAAGTAGGGAAAAATAATGTGGATAAAAATGAAATAAATGCAGTCGTGTAAGGCATGTGACAAGGCAGTCAGCACCCTTTCTTTTATGAAGGACATCATTCTCACAAATGATTTATTTATTTATTTTATTAGATATTTATCCTTCCTTTATTACTTTACAATACTTTATTTGTGTCTTTGTTACTTTTTTGAGTTTATAAGGAACTCACGGTGGAGAACTTCTCTAATATTCCTTCCTTTTCTTAGTTTTTCCACAGCCGCAATCTATCAAGTGGTTTGGGCTGGGAGAGCGTGATTGGTCACTCAGCCATTTTGTCAAGCCTAAAACGGGAATAGAAATCAGAGTCTCTTGGCTCCTAGGCCAGCATAACCACTGCTTTGTTTTAAAAGGAGGAAGGAATGTCAAAATAACTTGTAAGAATTGCACGTGAAAATAGGTTTGGAGGAAACAAGCTTGTAAAGCTGCAGATAACATTTCAGAATAATCTCCCATAGAATGATGCAAAAGACAAGAGGGGTTGTAGACTCTTAGCAACCCCACCATCTTCCATGAATCTTCCTGCTGCCCAGTAGCCCAGGTAAGTGGGGTCAGGGCTCAGGACCCTAGATAGTTGCTCCAGATAAAGCAGAACGTTTCTTTAAAGTTTAAGAGAGAATTGTTTCAATGTCAGGCAGGGTTCCAAGTCATAAATCCATTGCAAGCAAGAAATCCGAGGCAGGTGAATTCCCCAAAGAATAGCTTTATTGAAAATATCATATTGGCACATATCTGGTGAAAACCACCTCTGAGGGCCCCCTTGGTTTTCACCTAGTTAAAAGTAAAAGGTTTTCCCTCAACCCCAAACGATCAGTTACATAGCCCAATCAACGCAGTGTCCGCTGGTCTGGTGACATCACTCCTCCTTCCTCCGGCCAGGTGTGAGAACGTCCTTGGTTCCCAAGAGAAAGCATTAGCTAACTCTAATCTTCCCTCCCTATCCCTCACTCCAGTGTGGCAATACTGAAGATCCAAGATGGCTTCTCCCAGGTCAGCTTCAGGGTTGACACCAGCCTGCAGTCATACTTAGCTCTGTATCATCACTGTTCAGTTGGCCTGCCATGAAGCTCTCAATCCCTTGCTGGTCCACCATGCTGCTTTCTGTCGCTGCTCTGGGTGCTCCATTCAACTGTACAGCTGCTGCCTAGGGTCCGCCATGCTACTATCTATTCTTAGATGTTAGTCTTTTAGAATAAGAAAGTAACAGTTGGACGTATTTTTGACAAATGGCTGTCTAATCTCCTCAAAAACCTCCAGTAATAGGGTACCCACTTCTGAAGTCAAGCTGTTCCACTGGTTAATTGTTTACTTTGCCAAGAGTTCTGAATTCTCCTTTTGGTCCTTCCTGTGGCTAATGTTGATGTTGCCCTCTTGATACAGTTTGTAATCCACAGATGTATTTAAAAATGACAGATGAATAAAATTTGAAAAGGAAAACAAAACCCCAGCTGAAAAGAAAAAAAAATAGTATCTCATCTGAGAGTAAAAATTTCAGCTTGTTGTTAGTGTAAAAGAGATTATATAAATGTAAATATATACAATATACAGCGTAAGAAGCCGTACATATAAAAGGGGGGAAAATAAAGGAACTGCTTCTGACCTTTATTGCAGATACAAATTTTTACAATTTCTACCCTTTAGAATTACATTCCATAGTTCCTGTCAGACCTGTCCCAGTCTGGTCTCCTAGGAAAGCAAAACTCTTTACACTATTTGGTTGAAGTGAAAAAGCACTTTTACTAAGAGATGCTTTGGGATTTGTCCATTTTTTATCCACATGTTTTTTATAGACATCTCTTGCCTCCTCCAATGATTTTCTGACCACTGGCCAAGTATGTTGTAACTGGCCATCAAAGATGTTCTTTCAGACATGACATGCTGTTGGGATGTCATTCCTTCCTCTGGTATAAGGGAACCAAACCACAGGGGTATTTTAAAAGACATTATATTCAAGAGGCATTGTTTTTAAATTGGGAGAAGATAAAAAAGCAAGACTACTTAAAAATTCCATTATGGTTATCTACTATCAAAGCTTTTTCTTATCCAATAACATATAAAAAGGAACAAACAATTAGATATGGTGAGATATTGAATGAAAAGGGTGAACTTGAATCTGTGCAAGCACTGGAAAAACAAGGTATAAAAATAATTGGTTTTCATATGTACAAATACAATCTAGATTTGATAAAGATCTTAAAACAGAAGGTTTCTATAATAAGTTGACTGATTTAGATAAAAATTTGACAGGTACTAATGAAAGGTAATTAAAAAACTCTATGGACATTTGTTAGAATTTAAATTAGAGGAAGAACAAGTTAAAGAAACAATGATTGCTTGGGGGAAAAATTTTGGATATGGAATTGATTTAGAGAAATGGCAAAAATTGTAGTCTCAAAACTATAAAATGACAATGTCAACTGCTTATAAAGAATTTGTATAAGAGGTTTTACAGGTGGCACCTACCCTTGACAAGACTTGCGAGAATGTTTAAGAATAAATAGGATAAATGCTGGAAATGTCATCAGATACCTGGTTCATATTACCGTATGTGGTGGACATGTTCGGACCCAAAGAAATATTGGACTAAAATCCACACATAGTTGGAAAAAATGATAAAACAACACATATATTTTAAACCAGAGATATTTTTACTGGGAATTAGAGAACAATTAGAGAACAAGAAGATAAACAATTTTATATGATATGGAACTTATTTTATCAATGGTTAGATAAAAAGATATGGTAATGAAATAGACTAGGAAATTTTATAATAGAAGACTAATAGATTGATATAGAACATAATATAAAAATATATAACCATTGGATGAATGCATAATATAAATGTATAATAAAATCTAGAATATCTCGTATAAAATGATGGAATAATAATTTAGTCAAATGAATGATTAATAACTGATAAATATATAAGCATATGTTAGATTGACAATGTGAGAATCTATACAACCTATGAGTAAGGACTATGAAAGGATAGCACAAAAGTTTTGTAACCAACTGACACACTGTATGTATATAACTGGAAGATGGTTTTATGTTTTTTATGTTTTGTCTGTATATGTTTTGTCTTAAAAAAATAATTTTTTTATTAAAAAAGATGTCCTTTCAGACCCTTTCAGATTTACAGAGTTGGAAGGGACTTTGGAACAGGGGTGGGACTCAAATTTATTAACAACCAGTTCTATGGGCGTGGCCTAATTTGTGGGTGTGGCTTGGTGGTCATATGACTGGGTAGGCATGGCTTGCTGACTGGGAATGCCCTGGTGGTCATGTGACTGGTTGGTGGTGGCTTGTATGTGAATATTATAAATATTTATGTAAATATTGGTTTTTATATTAAAAAAAACAACTTTTACCCAAAATCAGGAAAAGCAGGCAGGCAGATTGAGTTGCTTACAGAATCACATATTCACTTAGAGATCTATGATTCTGCAATCTGCTACCTGAGTCTGCACTGAAAAATAGAAGCTTCAGTCCAAAGGAAAGCTCAGCTCTGCTTTTAGATTAGCTAGAAAGCAAGCAATCTAACGATTTCCTGCTTTCTAGCTAATCTAAATCTCCCAGCACAGCAGAACAGCTGATGATCTGGGGAAAAAAAGGAAAAATAACAACTTACCAAACGCAAGCAAGTTTGCGTTGTCAGATAAGCATGTCAGATAAGGAGTGAGTGGACTGGGGGGAGGGGAAGGGGCAGCCAGTGGCATGATTTGCTGGTTCTCTGAACTGGGCAGAATCGTAACAACCAGTTCTATAGAACTGGTCTGACCAGGTAGAATCTCACCCCTGCCTTGGAGATCATCTTGTCCAACCCCCTACCCAAGGAAGAGATCCTAACCATTTCTGACAAATGACAGTCCGATCTCTTCTTGAAAGCCTCCAGTGATGAAGTTCCCACAACTTCTGATGTAATAGAGAGGTGACCAAGAGCAACTCCAGCATAGGTACAAAGTCCTGTCCCACGGCCACTTGAAAGGTGCTGTGATGTACAGTTATCATAAGTTACTTCAGCAAATGGGAGGAGGTCCATCCAAATGTTCTACTGGTAATTTATATAACATTTGTATGCTCACACTTTCCATTCATTTCCAGATGATGAATGGAACTAAACCCTTGGAACATCGCAAGAAATTTTAAAAACTCTTTCCAGAATTTTGAAGTGAATTGTACTCCGCAGTCAGAGATTATTCATTGCAGAGTACCATGCAGTCTGTAGACATGGCAGATGAACAACTTAGCCATGGTGTGGGCAGAAGGAAATTTTTGGCAGGGCACAAAATGCATTTGCTTAGAGAATAAATCAGTGATCACTCAGATTTCCCAAGCTTTCTGATAGTTGTACTATGAAGTCCATAGATAGTTCCTTCCAAGGGGTGTAAGGTTCTGTCACTGGCTGGAGGAGTCCTGGTGTTTTCTCTTGCCACCACTTGCTTGAAGGGCAAACTGGACATAACTTTGATTATCTTTTTAAAGCTATGCTGACCAAAACTGGCATATAATTAAGTGTAACATTTTTACAAAGCCAAAATATCCTGCGTTTTTTGACTCATGGCTCTTCTCCAGGAGTAATAATCTTTGGCTTTCAGGAATGTACAGCTTGGCCCACATCCAGGCTAGACTAACCTGCATTGTACATTTATTTTTGTAAGCTTGAAACCACTTGTCCCCCTCTAGTGCTGCCTTTAGGATTCTGCCTCCTCCAGTTTGGGGTTCATCTTCACCTGAACTTCTGTGATGGCAGGTGTTGCAAGCTGGCGGGAGGGAATAATTGGTCTGACTATTTCCTGTTTGGGGCTGTTGTATGGAGACATCCTGGATAATGCATCAGCTAAGTAATTTCACCACCACCACCCCGAAGGTAACACAGAGTAAAATTAAAGCAATTAAAGTACTGAGCCCATTGGACTTCCTTGGGTGATAATCACTGGAGTGTTTTTAGGGCTTCTAGGTTTTTATGATCAGTCCACATTTCAAAAGGGGTCTTGCTCTCTTCTAGAAAATGCCTCCATGTTAAGAATATCCAGCATATCACATAAGCCTCCTTCTCCCAAATTGCCCATCACTGCTCAATGTCCATGAGTTTTCTGGTGGGAGGTGGAGCCCACTGTAGCACTGCCTTAATTTTATCAGGGTCCATCTCTATCTCCCCATGGAAGATACCATGTAGTCAATTTTACTCTAGTTGAACTCACATTTTGAAAATTTAGCATACAGCTGAGTAGCCATAAGATTTTAAGGACCACCCTGACCAGGGGTGATTGGG
Source organism: Pseudonaja textilis (assembly GCF_900518735.1). Next base: position 3,971,717 of record NW_020769366.1, on the reverse strand, counting down.
TCATTTTACGGTTGTCATCTGAATCAGTGTCAGTCTGTCCCAGGCCTGCTGCTGGGCTAGTCAGAGTTTACTTGAAATCCTTGGGGGATGGGGTGAACTCTACAACCCCCATTCTTTCCAGGGCCATCTTGCAGATTTGTGATAGTGGCTTGGCAGGCTTCTTGGTGGGCCCCAGGTTGTCTTCTGGGCAGATTGGTTGGATCTCCACTTGGCGGCCTGGTGTACTTCTTTCCCACACTTGAAGTAAGCTATGGAGTGTTGCTGGACACCTGTTGGCACTTTTTGGGTTTCTTTCTTCTCCAGGAAGGATTTTTGCCATCCCTTCCTGGGAGATGCTTGTTTTTGGGTGAAGTCGATCTCTGCTTCCTCAGCCAGAACACACCAGTGGAGGAGAGAGCATCCCTGGAGATACAGTTGTTACAGAACTCATTGGTTAGCCCATCTTTGAAACAGCAATCAGGATGTTCAGTTATTGAGCCTGCAGACCAGTCAGCAAACACAATCTCTAAAGGTTCTTTGGTCTTAAACCCATTCAGTCTGTTTGTAGGAGTAACCTTGCTTTTCTCCTGGTTACAGGCATTACAGTTTAAGTACTTGCTACAGGGTTTTAATTTTACTCCCTCTGACAATTCGACAGTTTGTTTCAGCATTTTGAAATTAATGTGTCCCAGACATCTATGCAGTAAATGTATACATTCATCATGTGGCTTAACATTGTTATAAACTGAGTTAGCCATCTTCAACTGGTCATCATGTATCACATATAAATCATTCTCTAATGTAGCAGTAACACTTTTACCCTCTTTCTATTTCTAGTAATGCACTGTGTTGCTCCACTATCAACTACCCACAAATCATGGTTTACAGTTGAATTGCTAGACATAGCTAAATTAACATTCCTCTTAGCCTTATGGTGATTACCAGTATTCTGTCATTTGCCCTTCTTACAGAATCTAGTTATATGTCCCCTAGCCCCACAAGAAAGACATTTCCTAACAGTATAGGCAGTTGAAAACAAATCCTCTTCTTGTGGTTGTTTCTCTCTCAGTTGGTCTCTATCCTGTCGTCTTCTTGCCTCTTCTAAAAATTGTCCAGTTATGTCAGTCAATGTCAGTTCATTTCTGGTCAGGACTTCCAGTGAAGATAAGTAATCATTCATAACTTTCATCCAATGAGGAAAGAATGATGTAAACCTGATGTAGCTCTGAAAACATCAGTTCCTTTTCATGTAGCTCTTGAAAAGTTCTTTTCATGAAGTTTAAATGAGCTAACATATCTCCACCTTTCAGAAGATGTGCTCTAAACAGTTTACGTGTAAGATGTATGTGTGCACCTACACTGTCACGAACATAAATCCTCTTCATATTCTCCCAACACCTAGCAGCAGACTCTTCTCCATGAATATGGACTAGCTGCTGGTCACTCAGTGTTAGTCCAATTATCCAAAGAGCTAGTTCATTGTTCTGTTTAAAGTAAGCTAACTTTTTGGCATCATCCTCATTATTTGGATCCCAAGCATTTACATCCGGTGGATCCTGAACTGCAGCCCATAACCCTTCCCTACAGAGAAGTAGACTGCACTTCATAGACCAGGAAACATAGTTTGTTCCATCCAACCGGGTTATCAGTGATAGACTTGTTGATGGGTCTTGTGTCATCTTTACCATGGCTTGCTCCATCATTCAATTGACCTGGCCATGCTCTCCACCCATGTCTTCGACTTCCTTCTCCAACACTTCCAGCTCCATCCACTGTTTCTGTGAGTGGCTCCCATGGCTCCCATGGATGAAAGTCATTTCCATTGGTCTCCCTATTCTTTCTTCCTCTCTATACCCAGGGACCACCTGGGTCTTGGTGAGTTGCCACAGCATTTTGCCTCTCTTGTCCACACAGAGAGGTCCAATCACAGAGGGAGTCTAGATGAAGCCTTCTCCTAGCATTCGATCTCCTCCTGGTTGGTCGCTTGAGCTGATATTGCATGCATGATCCCCACTGTCGAGGCAGTGCCTTCTCTGAGTTGACCACAGTTGCATATTCTCCTAATACAGACCTGCCCTGTTCTGAAAGCAAAAGTCTTGATTCTATTTGGTTGAAGTGAAAAGGCACTTTTTCTAACAAATGCTGATTGCAGTAGAATCAGGAGGAATCTGAAGTTCCTACGCGTCAATACAAAAGTAAGCCCTTGACTGCCTTGGCCCTCCCCCATAGCCCATTCATATGCCGCCAATCTGACACCGCTGAGATGTTTTGGGAATGCTGAGGTGTTTAAGCTGGTGAAATTCCACTCAGCATATGCAGCCTTGAAGTTGCTGACATGGACCAGATTACAAAACACTCTGTTCTTTCTCAACTGTCAATGCCCCCTCCAATTTCTCATCATAAAGGTATATAGCTTTATTGCCCATTAGTTCCCCCGCTCTCGTCATCAGTTGATGGCAGAATGCCAGTGAGGTGCCAAGCTGAAGATGCTGGATTTGACACTTCCCTTTTTTCTATGGCTAATTGTTTTAATAAGAAAATCTCGAGTTCAATTTATTTTTGTACATTTTTGGCAAAAAAGTTCATAAATGTTTCCAAATCACTAACAACTTAGATGAGGGAATAGAAAGGGAATTTATCAAATTTGCAGATGATTCTAAGCCTGCAGGAATGGTTAACACCATAGGACTTGAGATCTTTATGTCTAATTCTGAATATGCTTCCTGTCTCCTATTTGGTGTTTGCGTTTATCTTCCTTCTCATCCCTCCTTATTTCATTACTTGACTTGCTTTCTAGGGGTTTTTGTTTAAAATTAGGTCCTGGAGATCCTAAAGATTGGTCACCCTCCCTCCTCAATTTGAGTTTAAAGCCCTCCTGATAAGTTGAGCCAGTCATTTTCCAAAAAACATTATTCCCAGTCTTTGTGAGGTGCAGCCCATCCCTTCCTGGAAGCCCATCATGGAGATAATACAAACCATTTTCCAGGAATTCAAAGTTTTTTTTGGGTAACACCAACCCTTGAACCAATGGTTCACTTCTAGAATTCTTTGTTCTCTTACTGAACGTTGTCCTTTTGTTGGCAGTACAGATGAAAAAAACTATTTGTGCACCCAAGTCCTTGAGAGAGAGACAGAGAGAGAGAGAGAGATGAGACAGAAAGAGAGACAGAGAGATGAGAGAGAGACACACACAAAGAGCGAGATGTGTGTGTGTGAGAGAGAGAGATGAGAGAGACAGGGAAAGAGAGAGAGAAAGAGACAGAGAGAGAAAGAGACAGAGAGAAAGTGAGAGACATAAAGAGAGGACAGAGAGAGAGAGAGAGCTGTGTCCTACAGAAAATAAAACACCGGAAGCCACAAAACCTAGGCAGGCTACCCTGGAGGGTGTCATGTGACTGGGTGGGACCAAGATCAAGTTGACCATGCCCACCCAGGTTTTGTGACTCCCGGGGTTTTCGTTTCTGTGGGAAACAGGTCCAAATGGCTCATTGAGAGTTTAAGGTTGCAGATTCCTGCTGTAGACCCTTTACTTTTTCTTCTAGTAACTTGATTAGTTTACATTTGGTACATATATAGTTTGGGTATTCTATGGGCATAAGTGTATACATGGGACATGTTCTGCAGATCACAATAGTATCAGTAGATTTAAAAAAAAATGAAAATGAAAGTGTAGGTTTTAGCACAGATTTTTCAAAGGGAAAATGTCCAATTTAGAATCTTGGTGTTCTAACAGATCATTTAAAATTTAAAATTTGGAGGAGAAAGTCTAGCTAAAAGTTTAAAGTTCTGACAGTTAAAAATATCTAGTTTAAGGATTTAAAGTTCTACAGCTCAAAATTGTCCAGTTAAAAATTTTAAAGTTTTAGAAGTTCATTTAAATTGTCCAATTTAAAAATTTTCAGTGTTGAGTGGCTTAAATGACAGGTTCGTTTTAGCCTGTACTGGAATGTTCTATAATTATCCCTTTCCTCCCTCCCTTCTTATGATCCTTTCCTTCCCTGACTTCTTGTTGGCTTAAATTTATCTCTTTCTTTTCTGCCTTTACATGTTCCATACTTACTATTGTCTACTCGCCTTTTGTTTTCTGTTTGCCTTGTGTCCTATGTAGTCTTGTTATCCTCTTTTCCTGTTTGTTTTTCTTCTTCCACTACCAGGTATTTAGCTATTTAGCTCTCCCAGCCAGGAAAGACCAGAACATCATTCAAGTAAATTAAATTTAAAAAGGAAGCCAGATTCTAGAAAATAATATTGTCTTTATTGGCAAGGACGGAAGTGACTCCAGCAATCAGTGCCAGTTGACCAATGGGTTCAATAAGGAGAAAGATTTTTATACATTTCAGGCATTTTGCAATTTGGAGCTTGAGTGTAGAGTGTCTTTTGTCATTTAGTTAATTTGATGTTCATCTGGGGTCGTGACTGACCCCAGCCACCCCAGGGTAGAATGAGGCTAAACTTAAGTGTTTGCGTAGTCCTGTCAGTTTGATTTAATTGGTTTGAGCTTGGATCTATTGTGTTACTTATTTAGAGCTGTAGCACTTCCTCAATAAATGGGGAAGTTGCTGTTTCATAAATGAAATGTTGTTGCTTCTTAGTTTTATTCAGGATGCTTTCCTGAGGCAATTTCTAGACCCAGAAGTGGAGATTGCTCTCCTGTTTATCAGTGAATTTCTTTCCCTTTTTATTTGGGGCTATTACTGGGACTAGGAAAGGGGCAGAAAAGAGAAGGTCGGGTCTTACCACAAGACCACAAAATCATTTATCTTTAAGCACGTGCTTAAAACTGGCTTGGTTATAAACGTTTACATGTTTAACACTCTTTTGTCTTTGAACCTGTACCATATAATTTTTAAAAGCATTTTGAGTGTAGATGCCCAGTTTATTAGATATTTTCACAAGGGTTAAATTGTGCAACATATGTAGTGTTGTAATGTATTGATACCAAGTTTTAGATCATAGAAATCTAAAATGATTTTAGCTTCAAAGCAACTATTGTGCAGTCATTTTTGGCAATATTTATGTCCTTTTGCAATTCTGATATGCAAATTTGAGCTATTCGCAAACTTGAATTATTTAAAAAACTAATCAAAATAGCTAAAATAAACTTTGCAAGAAGCAAACACATATGTAGACATAAAATGTGCAGTCACAAATAAGTTATTCTGAAGCAATTTCTTATTTCTGAGTTTGTATTCCACTGCCCTCTGCTGGATTAAATATAGCAGCACAAACTTCCTGGGAAAAAAATACTTACAATAAAATTTAAAGTTGCTCTCTCCCATTAAAAAGAATGTAATTGTTTGTGGGGATATGATGAAACATTCTTGCTGTTAACAGACCAAATGCTGATTTTTACAGTGGTCCAAAATTTGCTTAGATTCTTAGCCATGTTAGATTCTTTAATTTTTCTTTCATATTTGCAGAATAATTTCACAACCTGGAATCAGAATTACTTTCCCCCTTTTGAGTAGAAAAAAATGGGAAAAATGTGCCAAAAGTTGAAATATTCATTTTTTGTTTTGGTATGTAGCTTCAAAAATGTTAATTTATGCTAGTTCATGATAATTCAATTATCTCAGTGACTAAATATTATTTTTTGTTTAAAGATTCCCATTATTTCTTATAATATAGTAAACAATAGGTAACAGATTTTCTCATGTGGTGCTTTTTAGATCTGTTGGCTATTATTTCTGTCATCTCCATCAGTCTGGCCACTTAGGCTATGCATCCGTCTGTCAGAGCTAGAAGGCACCAGAGAAGTAAGACATAGCACTCTGTTCCAAAGAAAGATACTTGCACATGTTATTTATTCCATTGGGGAAATAATTAATTAAGGCAAGATAAAGAGCAATACAGTAGCAAAACCATATATGAGACTATTATGCTTCTTCTGCAAATATTAAAGACACTACCTTTTTAAAAAAATATTGTACGTTTACTTTTCTAAATTGTATTATTTTATGTTTTGGCTCTATTTCCTCCACTTACTTTTCTGCCCATGGTCAATATTTTAGGACCACTTTTTGAGTATGTCCATGCTGTTAGAATGAGGAAGGTCACAGCAAGTTTAAGAAATAAAGAGTACAGCAAGGGACTATTGATAAGATGATGTGACATGATGAACATGACTGTTGATATTGTTGTCATTATGGAACATGGAACACTACCGTCACTATTGTATATGACTCCTGGAATGGGAAGTGAAACCCTTAATCCATAAATAAGTTACCAATCCTTCTAGAAGAACTTAGAAAAGATCTTGGAATTGTCGATGGTGAGACTCAATAGTGCAAGAAAATACACAAAGCTTCTGTTTCTACCATACATATGAATCACTTCTTTTTGTCAGGTCTCTATTGGAATGTTGAAAGGCTGGAAAATGCCTTTCTTCTGAGGATTCAGTTTTCCTGCTGGGACACAGACAACTGCTTGGAAGCGGGTTTATTTTCCAGGAAGGCAAGAGATAGCAAGAAGTCTGTGTTCCTGGGGCTAGCCATCTTTGTATATTAAACTCCTGATTTTTATACCTTTTCTCCTTTTGTGTGTGAGTGCTTGTGTTTGTATTTCTTAATGTTTTAAATCCTGTCAGGGGGTTGCCTTCATTTCCGCCAGAGGGTAAACTCTGCGGGGTGGTTTGATTGGATTATCAGTTTCATCCTAATGTTTTCTTATATTTGTTTGGTGGCAATCTCCTGTCTACTCGTGTCTTTTGTCTATTTGTTTTGCTGATTTGGCATGACCTTTTGTTTGTAAGGGATTTCTTTTTCTTGTTTCCCTAGCTTTCTTAATTATTTGGCTTTTGTCTAGGGGGCTTCTTTCAATACCTTTTATTAAATCTCTTTTCCTATGCAAGTTTGTTTTATGACTGGCCTGATGTTCCCTTTGGGCTTTTCCTGCTTGGGTATCACCACTGTCCTCATGAAGTTCCCTTTCCACAGGAACACTGCCATTCTGGGGGGAGGGGGAGGCTTGGAAGGGATTCTTTCCATGGGGTTTCATTTACTTTGCTTTGCTGTACCTTGTGGGAAATAGGGAGGGGGAAGGAATGTGCCTCAGGTCATTTTAGGCAGGGGGAGAAGACTATGATAAGGGGTTTGCACCTAGTCTGAAGGCTACTACATTAAGGGCAGCATTAGTGTGGGCAGCTAAGGAGAAATACGTTATAAATCATTCGGATGTAGAGACAGCATATCTGCATGCACAGTTGCAACACACTATATATTTAAAGAAACCTTTAGGTCTCAAAAATGATAATACAAATGATTAATAATACAATTAATACAATTAATAATACAATCCCCATGGAGATTGAAAAAGAGTCTTTATGGCTTGGAGCAATCAGGATATGAGTGGAACCAAAGTATAGTTAAAGAATTAACTAAAATAGGTTTTGTAGCTGTCCCCCCTTGAAAACTCCTCCTCCTAAAGGAAAGGAAAAAAACAACCCAGATACAGGGGTTAACACATTTTCCTTAACCCCCTCCCCCCCCCCCAATGAGGACCCTTCGGTTTGTGGGGAAAATCCTCATGGAATTGGTTAAGCAATTGATTATCATGAACATCCCAACTCTTTACCCAACTAACATCCGAGAGAGGGTATCCTTTCCATAAGACCAAATATTGCAATTGGCCACGGTGTAATCTAGAATTTTTTGAATTTCATAATGTGTTTTCCCCTGTACCATTAATGGTTTAGGGGGAAGTGATTGGTGGTGGTCTTATCATTGATGTTGTAGCTGGTTTTAGTAAACTACAATGGAATACTGGATGAATTTTCCCCAATATTTGAGGAAAACTTAATTGGACAGTGATCGGATTGATTATCTTTGAAATTGGGAACAGACCCAAGAATTTTGGACCCAGCTTCTTACTGGGCAGTTTCAACCTAAGATACTTGGTCAACAAATATACTTTGTCCAGGGGTGGGTTTCTACTGATTCTGTCCATCTCTGTAGAACCGGTAGCTCTGAAGAGCAGCAGACATAGAACCAGTTCTATGTCTGCTGATGTTTTTGCCCACCTGCCCACCCAGGCTCTTACCTGATCTTTATTTCCTGATTTTTCAACTTCAGCTGCCAAACAAGGCACAGCTGCAGTTAAAAAAAACAAGAAAAGAGGGCTGTTTCAAAGGCTGCTTCTCAGCATGCAGCGTGCTAATGACGATTAACAGGCGCGCAGCTCACAGCAGGCAGGAAAGCTCGTAAATCCCGAACCGGTAGTTAACCCTGTCATATTCCATCCCTGACTTTGTCCCCTACTTTAAAATTTGGTTGAAGAGATCTATGTTTATCCGCCTGTTTTTTATAATTTTTTGCAGCTTCGGTCAAAGCTTTTTTTTGGATCTTCCCATCCTTTCTTTAATGAGTTCAACCATTCTGTCAGGGACATGGATGAGGGAGGTTGTCTAGGTAACTCTAGCATCAGGATAAAATCCATTCCAGTGTTGATTTGGAATGGAGTTAATCCCGTGCTGCTATGTACTGCATTATTGTAAGCAACCTCTGCAAAAGGTAATAACTCAGCCCAATTTTCTTGTTGATAATTTACATAGCATCTAATGTATTGTTCAATCATGGTGTTAGCCCTCTCTGCTGCTCCGTTACAAGCAGGATGTAAAGCTGAGGATAACCCTTGAGAGGAACCAATGGATTTCAGAAATTCCCTCCAAAATTTTGCGGTAAATTGTACCCCTCTGTCTGATATTATTCTACGAGGTACTCCATGTAGTCTATAGATATGTTTCACAAACAACTTTGCAAGTTTTTTCGCAGAGGGAAGTCCTTTGCAGGCTATAAAATGGGCCTGTTTAGAGAATAAGTCAATTATAGTTCAAATGATCATATTCCCTTCACTCTTAGGTTATTTAACAATAAAGTCCATTGCAATCTCTTCCCAAGGTTGGGTTGGTTCAGCAACTTGTTGCAAGAGGTCAGGGGTTTTTCCAGTTCTTTGTTTCATTGTGGCATAAATTGAGCAACTTTTTACATAGTCTTCAACATCAGGTTTCATTTTTGGCCACCAGAACTGTCTTCTCAGTAAATGTAGGAATTTTAGGAATCCAAAGTAGCCTCCCAGCCGGGAGTTGTGGCTACGCTTTAGTACCAGTAGTCTTAGTGTTGTGGGTACATAAAGCTTAGTCCCTTTCCAAGCTAGTCCATTATTCATTGTCAACTCGGTTTGATGGTCCAGGAACCAAGGGTCGGTCAATAGGGCCGTTTTCAATTCTGTAGTCAACTTATCTTCCAGGTGTTTGGGGTTGCAGTTGGCTTGAGCTTAAGTGGTCACTTGGCCTGCCGATTGAGCTGCTGAAATTAAGGCTTGTACTATTTCCTCTCGGTGGCTGTCAAACTGAGTCCACTAGTACGTTTTTCCCTCCGGGGATATATTTAATGTTAAAGTTGAATCACTTGAAATATTGGGCCCAGCGGATGTGTTTGGGCGATAATCTCCTAGGGGTCTTTAGAGCCTCAAGGTTCTTATGTCCATACCACAAAGGCCTCTGGCACCCCTTCTAGAAAATGCCTCGAAGTCAACAAAGCCCATCGTACGGTGAATGCTTCTTTCTCCCAGATTGCCCACGTTCGGTCTGTGTCTGTCAGCTTTTTGGACACATAAGCACAAGCCATCAGTCGACCTTGAGAGTCCTTTTGCAGCAAAACAGCTGCCACCGCTACATCACTTGCATCCGTTTGGACAATAAAAGGCTTGGTTACATCTGGGTGCTGGAGGATGGGCTCAGCTGCAAAAAGGCGTTTTAAGGCCTTGAAAGCTTTCTGACAGTCCATAGTCCAAGCCAGGGGTTGACTTGGCTTTGGTTTGGTGGGCAATGGGCCCATTTTTAATAGCTCCATCAATGGGAGAGCAACTTCAGCAAAGGACAGAATGAATTGTCTACAGAAGTTGGCAAACCCCAAGAAACTTTGAAGATGTTTTCAGGTTCTGGCTGGTTGCCAATCCAGCACTGCTTTCACCTTTCTGGGGTCCATTTCAATCCCCAGGGTGGATATTCGGTAGCTTAAGTAGTCCAATGACTCTTTGTGGAATTCACATTTTGAGAGTTTCACTTATAATTTGGCAGCTAGAAGTTTTTCTAGAACTTGTCGGACCAATTGAACATGTTCTTCCATGGTTTCTCTGAAGATAAGGATGTAATCCAGGTACACAAGGACCCCCTGGTAAAGGTGCGGGTGTAGCACCTCATTGATGAGTTGCATAAACACTGCAGGAGCCCCTTGAAGTCAGAAAGGCATAACTTTGAATTGGAACATACCCAGAGGGCAGTTAAAAGCAATTTTCCACTCATCTCCTTCTTTGATGCGGACCTGGTAGTAAGCTTCCCTGAGATCTAGCTTGGTGAATATCTTGCCCTTCGACAGGTGGTTCAATAAGTCCTTCATAAGAGGGAGAGGATACATGTTTTTGATGCATACAGCATTCATGCCTCTAAAGTCAACACACAATATCAACCTGCCATCTTTCTTCTTGAACAACACGGGGGCAGCTAGTCTTGAATTGGCAGGCTCAATAAAACCTTGTTCCAAATTGTTGTCGATGTATTTCCTTAATTCAGTCATTTCAGCAGGCGTCATGGAATACATATTTGGTTTTAGTAATTTCGTCCCAGGCTCTAATTCTGTGGCACAATCAGTGGCTCGATGGGGAGGTAAGACATTACATGCTTCTTCACTGAATGCTTCAGCCAAGTCTTTGTATTGGTCAGGCACCTGGGGGTTATTTGGGAGAAGGTGGGATGCCATGGATGCTGGCTCAAGCTCTGAGTTCAAGCTGACTGGTGGCTTTGTAGTGGTTGGAAGAGGGGGCAATGGGCCCGGTCCAATGAGGATTTTTCTGAATCCATCCTCCCATTTGATTGTCATGGCCCATTTGTCTAGCCAAGCAAGTCCTGGTATGATTGATTCTGACATCTTGGGGGCCCTATGAAGTGTATGAGTTCGCGATGGGGCCCTAATTCCATCTTGATCAATTCAGTCATCTGAGTGGGCCCCCCCAATTAAGGTTCCATCCACTTGCTCAAATCTGATTGGGCGTTTTAGTGGGTTAGTCTAATTGTTTAACGATGGGGAGTCTGATAAGACATCTAGAACACCCAGTATCAATGACACCTTTTAACTCCCTGGCCTCCCCTTTTTTGGTACCACTAACTTGACCTTGACTGTAAAAGGTATGATGGGATCACTCACCATTGGGTCATCTTCACAGGTTGGTTTCTCGGGAACGTGGTGGCGGTCTGGTGGTCCATTGCTCCCATCTGCGCAGAGGGGGCTTTCCCAGCTGTGTTTGGCGAACCCGCCCCTGGCTGGAGGTCTGTCTTGATTCTTCCAACCTCTAACAACTGGATTAGACTTCAACTGTGGAGCTTGTGGTACAGGAGTAGGGGCCAGACAGTCTGCTGCTCTATGGCTGGCTTGGCCACATCGGTAACATTTCAGCACCCTGGTAGGTTGGGTACAAGCAGGTTCAGTTGATCTGGTCCTAGCCACTATTCTCTTAGGCAGGGCTGCTGGAAGGGGTTTCCTGTGTGGGTTGATGCTGCGATCTAAGCTGAGGGATGCGACATACCACGATTGTAAAGTCTCTGGGATTCCCTAATTTCACAGGTTTTCTTTACTTCTGGATCAATTACATTTTAAAAATACTGTAAAGTCATTCTTTCAGGCCAATCCATAAGGTGGATTGCAGCCCTTCTAAAGTCCCAAATAAATTCTGACAAGGGTTGCTTGCCTTGCCTCATTTCCATTAACTTCTCTTCATTCTCTGCTACCCTGTCTGGATTTTCAAATCTGAGTCTTAATAATTGAATAAATCCGTTTACATTGCATAATTTGGGGGCTTGTTTGATGTGTACTTGAGCCACCCAGTCTGAAGCATCCCCTTCACCCCATCTGTTATGGCCGTAACCAAATCACGCTCTGTGGTGTATTGATCTCCAAATTGTTCTATGTGGGATCGGATTCGAGTGAGGAAGTAATTAAAATTTTCATGGCAGCCATCAAATATGGCTGCCACCAAAGGGTATTTGGTCTGGTCTGGGTCATGGTTGCAGAGGTGGCACAAGCCAAGCCCTGCAGGTTGTACTGGAATGAAAGGAACTGGCCTGGTGGCATATGTAGGCTGGGTAAGCCCCCTGTATCCTGGCTGGGTGGTGCCTCTCTGGAATAGGGGTCCCTGTGGCCTGACTGCTGGTTGGGGCTACATTTGTGGTGGCCAGGAGGAAGATGGGTGTGTTCTGGTGCCCTAGTCGGGTGTGTTAGGAAGGTAAGTCACCTAACAGTTGGGTTGGAAAATTTATAAACTAGGATAAACATTTTAATACTATCTCTTTAAGGGAATGCTAAAATTGTAATTGGGTGTGGTTCCTCAAATGGCCATAAGATGGAGCCAGAAACCTGGGTTGTTCTGTTCTGTTGTTGCTGAGAGTGCTGCCGTTCCTGCATTTCCCTATTGACTGTTGCCGATCATCGTTATTCTTGGATTTGATGTGAGTCTTTTACTGGACTGTTTTTGATACTGGACTTTGTTATTGGATTATCCCTGGACTGAAAATGGACTCCTTTAACCGTGAATGACTTGGACTGTTTGTTGGACTTTACTTAAATGTTTATTGGAAGTAAAAACCTACATTTTACTATACACTGTATTTGTGTGCTGGTTGTGTGTAATTCTTCACCACTCTCAGTACGTCTCCCTGGGTGCGCTCATTCTCCTAACAGGGAATTACCTCAACAGGGTGGAGGGGAAGTGGCTACTGTCTGTTGTCTGGGCAACCCCACTTCAGACCAGGGCTGGGTTAGTGCTGGCTGCCATTGGCACTGAATCCACCCCTGGCCTGGATAAAATCCCCACCCTGGAGGGATACTCTCTGCAGGGGGCAAAATTCCCTCTGGAAAATGAGGAGATTGTACAGCATACAAAACATTTGCTAGACCAATACTCGAACACAGCTCATCAGTCTGGAACCCACATTACGTATCTGATATTAGCACAGTTGAGAAAGTCCAGAAATATTTCACAAGAAGAGTTCTCTACTCCTCTACTCATTGTTATGCCACCAGACTTGAAATTCCAGACCTAGAAAACCTTGAATTATGCCATCTTCAGTCTGATCTAAATATGGTATATAAAATCATACATTGCAATGACTTATCTGTCAATGAATACTTCAGCTTCAACCATAACAACACAAGAGCACACAATAGATACAAACTCGAGTTTAACCGCACCAAACTTGATTGCAGGAAATACGACTTCAGCAACAGAGTGGTCAATGTTCTGGAATACTCTACCTGACTCTGTGGCTTCTTCCCCAAACCCCCAAAACTTTAATCTTAGACTGTCTACTATTGACCTCACCCCTTTCCTAAGAGGTCTGTAGGGGGTGTGCATAAGCACACCAACATGCCTACCATCCCAGTCCTATTGTTTCTTTTATTTTTCTTATATGTACCCATTTCATGTATTCATAACTATGTATATACTTATACCTATTATCTTGTAAGCGATTGACAAACAAATAAAATAAAATAAAATAAATAAAGGAAATACATTGTTTTGCACAGCATGTTTGAGGGCACTTTGCTAGGGCCTTTCTAGCTACCATCATTCATGGGATTTGTGATAATTAATGACCAATCTGAACAATATTTATATGTCATATTGTATATCATATCTAGAAAGTATGCAACAAAAATACAATAATATAATTAAGGGAAAGCATAATATACAATACATATACCATCTATTTAAGGCCATAAATGAATGAAATAGCATTAATATGATCATGTGAACCTTGATCAATTATAAGGTATCTGGAAGTCCTTTTTGTTGTTTCAAGATCATAAATAGTAATTTGGCATTAAATATTTGCGATCAAGGCCAGTAACCTTTTTTCAGTCTCACGGCATCTTTTTTAATTAAAATATATATTTGTCCCATGCCTATAAGCCTGCCCCTGACATTTCATATACAAGATATCTTGCTGCAAAAGGTCAGACAGTATGGTTTTAAATGGAAAAGAGATTAAAAGTGTTATGAAGCCACAGTGATCAGAAAGTGAGTTAAAGGTAGAACATTTCTTCATATCCTTGTTTGGACATCTAAGAGCCAATACCTAGCAGAGTTTCATTATGGTAACAGCAAAGTAATCAAAGCCGCTCATCAAAAATGTAGAAAAAAATGTTTTATATGCTTGCCTGAAAAGAACATTGTTGAGATGGCATTTTAAATGCTGTCAGAAGAAAATAAAATTGAGCTACACTAAAACTCACACAGAAAAACTGGGCTAAAATTGTACAAACATGGGGGGGAAGGATATTAGAACAATAAGTATAGTATTAATTAATAAAAGAATAGGCAATAACAATAAAGGAGAATTGGATAAAATAACAAGATAAAAATAAATATAACTTCTGGAAATACTAAAACAAACTTTTTTGCTGTAGAAAAATGTTTATTTTGCACTGCATTTTTATAATAAAACTCATTTTGAAGATGTTTGTTCCGTTTCTTGCAAGATCTGGCACCATCTCAAAGAATCTGAGGCACAAGGGAATGAATGTTGGTGATCTATTTATCTTATTAATGAATCTGTTGTTTAAAAAAAGGCTCTCTACCCAATTACAGCCATGTGGTCCGGAAACAGAAGATTATCTTATCGATTTGTCTATCACATAATATCAAGGCTCAGTTAGTGGTTGGAAAATTTCAGCCTAACTTGGGAAAGTAATAATCATGATAATAACCAATAATCCATAATCAATGAACATTTTGAGAATTTGAGACAAGATAACTCAATAATGAGATGAAATCCAAATATCTTTGTCTTATAAAGATGTACTGCAAGAGAACATCAAGAATTTCAGGTCTGACCATTGCTGCTCAGTCAGAACTGTAACTTATCTTAAATGACTTCTGGAATTAAATACAGGTGAAACTCCAAAAATTAGAATACCGTGCAAAAGTTCATTTATTTCAGTAATGCAACTTAAAAGGTGAAACAAATATATGAGATAGACTCATCACATGCAAAGCAAGATAGTTCAAACCGTGACGTGTCATAATTGAGATGATTATGGCTTATAGATCATGAAAACCCCAAATCCACAATCTCAGAAAATTAGAATATTGTGAAAAGGTTCAATATTCTAGGCTCAAAGTGTCCCACTCTAATCAGGTAATTAAACCATAACACCTGCAAAAGGTTCCTGAGCCTTTAAATGGTCTCTCAGTCTGTTTCAGTAGGAAGCACAATCATGGGAAAGACCGCTGATCTGACAGTTGTGCAGAAAACCATCATTGACACCCTCCATAAGGAGGGAAAACCTCAAAAGGTAATTGCAAAAGAAGTTGGATGTTCCCAAAGTGCTGTATCAAAGCACATTAATAGAAAGTGATGTGGAAGGGAAAAGTGTGGAAGAAAAAGGTGCACAAGCAGCAGGGGTGACCGCAGCCTGGAGAGGATTGTCAGGAAAAGGCCATTCAAAAGTGTTGGGGACTTTCACAAGGAGTGGACTGAGGCTGGAGTCAGTGTATCAAGGGCCACTACATACATACGGATCCTGGACATGGGCTTCAAATGTCGCATTCCTCTTGTCAAGCCGATCCTGAACAACAAACGTCAGAAGCGTCTTACCTGGGCTAAAGAAAAACAAAAGTGATCTGTTGCTTCTGATGAGAGCAACTTTTGCATCTCATTTGGAAACCAAGGACCTAAAGTCTGGAGGAAGAAGGAGAGGCACACACTGCAAGATGCTTGAAGTCCAGTGTGAAGTTTCCACAGCCTGTGTTGACTTGGGGAGCCATGTCATCTGCTGGTGTTGGTCCACTGTGCTTCATTAAGTCCAAGGTCAACGCAGCCATCTATCAGGAGAATTTGGAGCACTTCATGCTTCCTTCCACAGATGAGCTTTATGGGGTTGCTGACTTCACTTTCCAACAAGACTTGGCACCTGCCCACACTACCAAAAGAACCAAAACCTGGTTCAATGACCATGGGATTACTGTGCTAGATTGGCCAGCAAACTCATCTGACCTGAACCCCATAGAAAATCTATGGGGCATTGCCAAGAGAAAGATGAGAGACATGAGAACGAACAATGCAGAAGAGCTGAAGGCCACTATTGAAGCATCCTGGTCTTCCATAACACCTCAGCAGTGCCACAGGCTGATAGTTTCCATGCCACACCACATTGAGGCAGTAATTGCTGCAAAAGAGGTCCAAACCAAGTACTGAGTACATATGCATGCTTATACTTTTCAGAGGTCCGATATTATTCTGTGTACAATCCTTGTTTTATTGATTGCATGTAATATTCTAATTTTCTGAGATTGTGGATTTGGGGTTTTCATGTGCTGTAAGCCATAATCATCACAATTATCACAAATCACGGCTTGAACTATCTTGCTTTCACCTTAGTTTCACTTTTTAAGTTGCATTACTGAAATAAATGAACTTTTGCATGATATTCTAATTTTTCAAGTTTCACCTGTATAATTTCTACCCATGTTTAACTTAGAAGCCTAACAGAAAGTCTATTTGTGTGGAGAACTTTTGTGTATGGACAATATCTTTTTTAAAAAGCCATTTTGATTGATAAAAAACTATCATAGTCAATAATAGTTCATTTGATATTTTCAGACTTATTTAGAAAATAACATGATGGAAACAACATGTTAACAACAACAAAATCAACATGATGGAAACGTCCACTACAAAACACACGTCCAATGCTACCGCGTTCGGGGGAACCGACGGGCGCAGGAGACCATTGGCCTGCGCCAAAAATCAACGAAATGGTCCACGCGGAAAGCACGGCCGTGTGAAAAAACGCAAGCGGGGAACAGAGGACTGCCAGACGCTCAAGGTGGCCACCTGGAACGTGGATTCGCTGACTGGACGCTCGACCGAGATCGTCAGGGCCATGCGGGACAGGAAGCTGGACATCTGCTGCCTCCAGGAAACTCGCTGGAAGGGCAACAAGGCTACGACTATAGACGGCTACAAGATCATATACACCAGCCGTAAGGAAAACCGCGGCGGTGTAGCTGTGGTTGTCAGTCCAAGCTGGCAAAGTTCCGTCGCAGAAGTTAAGCGCCTCACAGAACGACTGATGATAATCGTCGTAGCGACCGAGAGGCAGCGCCTACACATCTTGTCCGCCTACGCCCCTCAGACCGGATGTCACGAGGAGGAGAAGGATACCTTCTGGGAACTGCTCGACATCCAACTCAGGCAGATCCCACACGAAGACGACATCATCATCTCGGGCGACCTGAATGGTCATGTAGGGCGGGACAAAAACGGACACCAGTGCCACGGTGGGCACGGCACAGGCGATACGAATGAGAATGGCCAGAGGATCCTGGACTTTGCCGACTCCCATGATATGACCATCACGAATACCTGCTTCATTAGGCGAGAATCTCAACTCCTCACCTACCATAGCAGAAACGGGAGCCACCACACACAGATCGACTACATCATCGTACGACGAAGAGCTGCTAAAAATGTGCTCAACGCCAAGGCGTACCCGTACGAATCGAGCAGTCAGCACAGGCCGCTGATGGCGAAGATCAGGATCAGCAAGCCCAAGACCAGGATTGACAAAAGAAATGCAGACCAGCCACGAATCAAGTGGTGGAACCAGAAGAAGATGGCGGGACCCCTCATCAAACCGGAGCAGTTCCCGCAGATGGTCGACGGGCCACAGGAAGCGTGGTCCATGCTGAAGAGCACTGTTCACACTGCCGGCTGCCAACAGCTTGGTTGCACCAAGCCAGGACGGAGACGCATCGAACGAGATACATGGCTCTGGACACCGGAAGTACAAGATGCCGTACACCTGAAGAAACGGCTCTACAAGGCCTTTCTTCAGGACAAGACCAGCGAGAAGCTCTGCGAATACAAGGCGGCCAAAAAGGCAGCCAAGAAAGCAGTAGCGACAGCCAGAAGCTCCCACTACGATGACATCTACGAGAAGCTGAACACGCGAGAAGGCGAGAATGAGATCTACCGCCTAGCCAAAAGCAGACACAGGAAGACCCTGGACATTGACCAGTTTCATGGGATCAACGACGAAAGGGGAAATTTGATCGTCAACCCCAGAGACGCTGCGGAGAGGTGGCGGCAATACTTCGAGAAGATCTCCACCGAGGAGTTCCCACATCCACGAACCCCGCGAGGTGACCCAGTTGAAGGCCCAGTCTCAGGCATTTATGCCAGCGAGGTCGCCGACGCCATCAAGGCCATGAAAAACGGTAAGGCAACAGGACCAGACGACATCCCTGCCGACTTCTGGAAAAAGGCACTACCGGGCTCGGCATTGTGGCTGTGCGAGCTGTTCAACAACATCGTCTCCACGGGAAAAGTGCCACATGACTGGTACCGCAGCACCACTGTTCCGATCTGGAAGGGAAAGGGCAGCCCAGCGGACTGCTCCAACTACAGACCGGTCAGGTTACTGTCACACACTATGAAGATCTTTGAACGCGTCCTTGATAAGCGCATTCGGGACACCGTCGACATCAGCGTCAACCAGGCTGGATTCATCAAGAACTGCGGCACCACCGACGCCATCTTCGGTGTGCGGATGCTGATGGAGGCTCACAGAGAGAAGAAAATCCCGCTCCACACCGCCTTCCTAGACTTGGAAAAGGCCTTCGACCGAGTCCCGCACGATCTCATCTGGTACGCACTGCGAGACCACGGCGTGCCTGAGCTGCTCATACAATGGGTCCAACTCCTATACAGATGTCACAAAAGCCGTGTAAAAGCGGCAGCTGGGATATCAGAGGAGTTTAATATTACCGTCGGCGTACACCAGGGCTCTGCTCTCTCACCACTGCTGTTCATTCTGGTGATGGACACAATTACACACGACCTGTACACGCCCGCCCCATGGACGCTGCTCTACGCCGATGATGTGTTCCTGGCCAACCTGTGCAAGGCTGAACTAGAGCACCGAGTCCAACAGTGGCACGACCACCTCGAGCAGTTCGGGCTCCGGCTGAACCTAAAGAAGTCCGAATACCTGACCACTGACAATGAAATGACAGGCTCCATCCACGTGAACGGGCAGGAGCTACCGCGCGCCTCCACCTTCAAGTACCTGGGAACTACTCTTGGGGAAGAAGGCCTACTACAAACTGAGGTGGCAGCCAGGATCAATGCAGCGTGGGGCAAATGGAAGTCCGTCACGGGCGTCCTCTGTGACAAGAAGATGCCGATGCGCCTGAAGGCGAAAATCTATAACTCTGTGGTGCGCCCCGTGGCCATATACGGCGCAGAGTGCTGGCCGACGACCAAAGAAGTCGAAAGCAGACTCCAGATAATGGAGATGCGAATGCTCCGATGGTCGGTAGGCCTCACCCTACTCGATCGCGTCAGGAACGAAGAAGTGCGTAGACGGTTCAACGTCGTGCCCATCCCCACGGTCATGAGGCAGTCCCGGCTACGATGGTTCGGCCACGTGAGCCGCGCCAAGGAAGAATCCATCATCAAATCTGTAATGAAGGTGACTGTCGGAGGAGCGAGACCGCGTGGTAGACCTAAACAACGCTGGATGGACACGATCAAGGCCGATCTAGAGATCGCGAAGGCAGACCCGACACACGTGGCAGACAGAGAGGTGTGGAAGCAGTACTCAAGGACATTAGCGGACCTCGCCCGAGCGCGAGACAAACGCTGAAGAAAAAGAAGAAGAAGAAGACTTATTTAGAAAATGAACTTGTAGCAGAGTGTCTGAGCCATAAGATAGAAATTTCCAGTCTCCCAGAAGACTTCTGGGTGTTTATAACCTGCTATGCTTCCTACTTAGGGTAATAACTTAATATTTCTCACTACCAAAAGAGTCTTACCTGGTGTCTTTCCATACATCCAAGGTATGCATGTAAGAGAGATAGGGTACTTACAATCTGTACTAGCTTTCTGAGAATTAAAACATCAACATTCAGGAAAACAAAATTATTTCAAGAGCAAATAAGATCAACCTTTTAGTCATATAACATAAGACACATGACTTGATGATTCATCCCTTTTTTAATTTCACCAGGAATAAATCAAATGAAATTTTATTTAAAAATAAGACAATATAAAAATGTAAAATATCTTGTTAAATTTGTATAGTACAAAGCAATAGTTCATGTCAGTAAAAATAAAGTTTAGAGCTTTTGAGATCACAATAACACAGCTGACAATTTCCAAAGAAAATTCCAAAAGAAAATACAATGGTCCAAATATGTAGATGATACTGGCCTTCTACAAATGGCCTAATCTCCTGGTAAGAAAGGTACTGCACTTTAATAACAAAAAATATAAGATTTTAAATAAAATTAGAATTTTAATGCCCAGTCTAATACAGTTCAAAAAGCACAATACTCACTACTTTATAAAGAAAAAGAATTAGATTTGTCTTAGGCAGTACGAGGAACAGAAATTAAATGTAGTACAGTTCCTGGCTGAATGTATATAATGAATATAATGATAGAAGATTCTTAAAACAGATGTTTCTTTCTTTCAATTTCCTGGATTGTTCTGGTTTCTTGGAAATTACCCAACATTAATGAGAATCTCACAAATTTCTTAACTGTGAGAAATTAATTACGCCCCCCCCTTTGACAACTATGGGCCAACAACCTTTTTCACAGTTCCCTCTCTAAAATGATATGTCCTTTCTTTTTTTTCCAGCTAAGAGATAGCCTTGTGTATCTGACATAAAACCTATCTTCTCTGTTTCTTCCTCATGAAGATGCATATTGCATGTCTAGCCAGCAGCCTGAAATATTGTCAATGTCTAACTATTATGAATATTCATAAAAGAACTTGATTCATTTAGTCCCCAGGTTAGATTTCATTTTCTGTCTAATACTCCAAAAAAAGGGAAACATACAGAAATTGGGCCAATCACAGACCAGATGAAATTTCCAGGAGAGATATGATAATATCCTTCCTGCTAATAATCTCACCAACCTTAAATCTTGGTTAGGAAAGTAATTGAACTATTTGGTTTGGTTCCTAGGAGCCTGGATAAATTTTCAGGTTATCTGGCTGTGCTATTTGTTTTATTTCTTCTGAAGCTCTGTTTTATTTATATGTGTGTGTGTGTATGTGTGTGTATGTATGTATGGTATTCAGCTTTGTTCGGGTATTTTCCCACGTCATTATAGTTGTGCTTTTAAAGTTGTAGCAACATTTCGGCAGAATCTCATCTGCCATCATCAGGCTTCTTCTGTATAGTGTTCGTCTGTGAGTCAGACTTTCACAGCCGTCTCTGTTTTAAATTTGGTGCTAGCCTACGCTGTGCCAGAATGGTTTTTTCTTCATCCTGATTGGTTGGGAGTCTTGGTCTGTGTTTATTGGTTTTGGAGTTTGCTGTGTTCTCCTTGATTGGTGTTTCTAATATCTTCTGTCTGTTTTGTAGCTTTTTTAATCTTGATTGGCTGGCAACATTGTGTTTCCTGTATTGGAGGCTTTTACTGCGGCTTGGCTCCGAGTAAATGGACAGCTATCATTTATTAGGAAGCTAGGTTTCATCTGGGTGCCTGGTTGGGGTGTGTTGAGCTGGAGGTATCAGGCGGACTCTGTTTGTGCCCAGGTGTTTGCCTGGCTTGTGGTGTGGATATTTTTTTGTTTGAGAGTGCAGGCTTCCAGATAATTGACAGTCTGGTGGAGTCATCTCTTCTATTCATGCTTTCATGTCTTTTTTCATTCTCTATGGCTTCTCTGATAATTCTGTAGCTGGGGTTTTCTATAGTGGCTAGGATTTTGGTGCCATTGAAGTCAATGCTATGACCTGTGGCTTCCATGTGTTGGACTAGTGAGGAAGTGTGTTCCAGCTTTTTGACTGCATTTTTGTGTTCATCTAGGCAGGTACTTATTCTTCTATTGGTCTGTCCAATGTATGTGGGAGGACATGATGCACAGGGGACTTCATATATGCTTTGGTTTTCCAGATCAATTTTATCTTTGGGGTTTCTTAGGATGGCTGCTATTTTTCCGTCTGTTTTGAAGGCAGTCTTGATGTGATGCCTGTGTAGTATCTTACTGATTTTGTCTGTAGTACCTATTATGTAGGGCAAGACAGCTGTTCCATAGGTCTGTTCATCTTCTAGGTCTCTATTATGTCTCAGTGTGTTTTTGTGGATCAAGCTGGTGATTTTGCTTTTGTGGAAGCCGTTGGCTGTCAGTACTTTAGTCAGGGTGCATAGTTTAGTCTTTATGTGTGTCTTGTCTGCCAGGCATTTGGTTCTGGCAATTAGTGTTTTGACCACGGAGTTTATCTGTGCAGGGTGGTGGTGGGATTGGGCATTGAGGTAGCAGTTAGTGTGTGTTTTCTTCTGGTATACGGTGTGTCCTAGTGTGCCAACTGTTTTTTTGTAGATTAGTACATCTAGAGATGGTAGTTGTTTGTTTGTTTTCATTTCCATGGTGAACTTGATTTTGGGGTGTGTGCTGTTTAGGTGCATTAGGAAATTGTTTAGGTTTTCTTGTTCATGGGGCCAAATCACAAATGTGTCATCGATGTATCTTAACCATAGTTTGGGTTTGTGGGTGGCATTGGCTAGGGCTCTGGATTTGAATTCTTCCATGAACAGGTTTGCAATGACGGGTGACAATGGTGATCCCATAGGGGCTCCTTCAATTTGCTTGTATCTTTGTCCTTTGTATATGAAATATGTGTTGGTTAAGCAGTGTTCTGTTAGTTCCATGAGGTGTTTGGGTGTTTGGCATTTATTTTTGATGATTTCGAGAGTTTCTTTTATCGGGACTTGAGTGAATATATATATATATATATATATATATTTCATTTTTCAGTGCTTAATTTAAGATAAAGGCTTGTAATATACAGTACTATGATTGTATTATTGTATAATTTATTGCTACAACATAGTCATTTATATAGCTTCCCATCTTATAACCAATTCTAGGAAGGTCCAATCAAAAGTTAAAACTACATAAAAAGCCATATTAAAATTATAAAAGTAAATATATTAAAAATCATACTTTGAATTCCTATCAAAGTCCAGAAAAAGACTTTGGATTAAAAGGCATAGTAATAAAGAGAATAATGAAAAACGCATCCTTTCTGGACATCTTTTCTACCCCCTCCATAATACCATTTAAGGGCATCTAACAAGAAGCTCTTAAAATATTGATAAAACATTAGCCAGAGCATTTAAATTAACAATAAGGATGTTACGTGCAGTATTGACATTAGTTCCTCAAAATATTTTTTTCTCTATTTTTATCAGTATCGTTTGGAATAGAAAAAGTAGTTTCGGTAGTATATTCATTTTATAGTGGCTATTCTCCCTATCAGCAATCATTGTAAATTCTTCCATTTCTCCAAGTCCAACTTAATTTGTTGCATTAGTTTTGTACAGTTATCTTTAACTGTTGCTCATCTTGCTGTTAACTGGATGCCTAGATATTTAACTTTCTTTACTATCTGAAGATATATTTTCTCTGTCAATTCTTTTTTCTGTTTATAAGATTATTAACTATCATTTTAGTTTTTTCTTTATTTATTTTCAACCCTGCCACTTCTCCATATTCCTCAATTTTCCCTCTCAATTTAGGACCAGTTTCTAATGGTTCTTCTAATATAAAAACTGGATCATCTGCAAATGCTTGTAATTTATATTTTTCTTTTTTATCTCCATTCCTTTTATTTCTGGATCCTGTCTAATATTTCTAGTTAAAACTTCTAGCGTTAATATGAACAATAATGGGGATAGTGGACAACATTGTCTCATATCTTTTTTATATAAAAAAATTATCTCATGTCTTTATTCACCATCACTTTAGCTCTCTGGTGTGGGTAAATTGCCTTTATCATATTTATAAACTTTTAGCCAAAATCCATACATTTTAATTGTTTTGCAACATTTGCCAATTTACGTTATCAAATGCTTTCTGGGCATCCAAAAAGATCAATGCTAATTGTTTTTCACTATGTTCTTCATAGTACTCCAAATGTATCTACAATTATTCTGAAATAGTTTCTAATTTGCCTCTTAGGTAAAAACCTATTTTGATCAGAATGTATAAACTCAATCAGGAATCTTTTTAATCTTTCAGCAATTATTGAAGCAAACATTTTATAGTTTGCATTTAAAAGAGATATTGGCCTGTAGTTCTTTAATTGTGTTAGGTCTGAATCTTCTTTTGAGATCAAAGTAATGTTAGCTTCTGTCCACGTATCTGGTATCTTGCCTTCTAATAAGACCTTATTGTACATCTCTAACATTGAAAAATTCAGCTATCTTGTCTTTATAGATTTCTGCTGCTAAACCATCTGGGCCTGGTGTTTTATTGGTATTTTTTTTTTGTCTTTTGATTGCTTCTACTTGTTTTGCCATTGTTATTCTTTCATTTAGCATATTCTTCACCATTTCCAAAACTTTTGGTAAGTTAGCTTTTTCCAAATATTGTATTATTTTTTCCTCTGGTATATTTTCACAGTCATATAGCTTCTTATAAAACCTCCTGTATTATATCTTTTTTCTTTTCCATTTGATAGTGCAATGTACCTTTCTCATCCTGCAATTTGCTCATCCATTTCTTTTCTTGCTCCTTCTTCAGTTTGTAAGCTGTCGTCTTGCGTTTTAATAATCTTCATCGTTTCTACTAAAGCTTGTTTTGTATTTTCCCATCCCTGTCTCAGTGATTCCATCCACTCACTCAGGGACATGGTGGAGGGCAGTTGTTGGGTAATTCAGGCATGAGGACAAACTCCATACAGCTGGTGACCTGGAAAGGGGTGAGGCCAGTGCTACTGTGCCCTGCATTGTTGAGGCTACCTCCACAAAAGGCAGCAAGTCTGCCCAATTAGACTGCTGGTAGTCCACATTACATCTTAAGTACTGTTCTACTGTGGCATTTGCTTGTTCCATCGCTCCATTCATGCTTGGGTGGAAAGCCAAGCTAAGCCCCTGGGTGGGCCCTATAGCCCAGAGGAATTCCCTTCAGAATTTTGCACCCCCACTGTTGGAAATAATCCTGCGGGGCACCCCATGTAGTTGGTATACTTGTCTGATGAACATCCTAGCTAGCTTTTCAGCTGAGGGTAACCCTGAGCAGGCATTGTAGTGGGCTTGGTTTGAAAATAAGTCAGTCGTGGTCCAAAAGACTGTGTTCTCTGGGAACTTTCTGGGAGCTTGACTATAAAATCCATATCAATCTCTTCCCAGAGCCAGCTCAAGTCTGCCACTTACTGGAGGAGACCTGGGGGTTTCCTGTATCCTTTCTTCATGGCAGCACACATGGCACAGCTTTTCACATAGTCGTCCATGTCCATGTTCATCTCTGGCCACCAGAATTGCATCCTGATTAGGTGCAGGGTCTTCAAGTAACCAAAATGTCCAGTAAGTTTGGAATCATGACTGTGCTGTAGGACATGAAGTCTCAAGCTTGTGGAGACATACAGCTTGGCCCCCTTCCATGCTAGTCCGTCTTTGAGGGTCAGAGCTTCCTTGTTGTCATTGAACCACAGATCTGCCAGGAGCACTGCTTGTCATTTGGTCTCCTCTGGGGATGTCTCAGCCTCTGGTGGCTTGGGCCGCTGGTTGAGAAGGAGGGATGATAGCATGGATGACTTCTTCACAATGGCTGTTGAACTGTGGCTTTCTGGACAAGGCATCAGCGAGCAGGTTCTCCCCCGCCCCCAGATGTATTTTAACTTGAAGCTGAGCTGTTTGAAATACTGTGCTCAGTAGACTTGTTTGGGAAAGAGGTTTCTTTGGGGGGAGAGGAGGGTTTAGGACTTCTATGCTTTTTGTGATCATGATCAGTCCAAACTTCAAACGATACTTGGCTTCCCTCTAGGAAGTGTCTCCAGGCAAGGAGAACCCATTGGACTGCATATGCTTATTTTTCCCACACTGCCCACCACCTCTCGGTGTCAGTGAGCTTTTTGGAAGTGTATGGCGCAGGGTTGTAGCTGGCCCTGGGTGTTGGCTTGCAGAAGCACTGCCGCTATGGCCACATCGCTGGTGTCCACTTGGAACACAAATGGTTGATGGGGTCAGGGTGTTTAAGGATGAGTTCCTCAGTGAACAATCTCTTCAGCTTTTCAAACACACACTGGCGGTCCAGGGACCAAGCCAGTGGCTGGCTGGATCACAGTTTGGGGGCTTCCCTCCATCTCTAATAGTTCTGTCAGGGGTAGTGCCACTACAGCTGTTAAGTTTGAGCAATGAGAGGCTGACCAGAGCATGAGTGCAACAGTACTTTATTAAACAAATAAAGGGCTGACCGTGCTTGCCACGCCTGGAACTGGCTCGCAGCAATCAGCAACCAGTTGGACCCCGCAGCCTGCTTTTATAGCTGGCTGCTGGGGAGAACCAACCAATGGGAATGGGGGAATATCGCCCACACAAAGTGAGTGGACCTGAGTGAGAACTCCTTGAGTCCTCAGGACATAACACCCCTTCCCCCCAGATGCGAACACGCATAGTCCTTGAGGTAGACGGGGGGTTTGTGTTGGCGCCCGGAGCGGCGCAACTCGGGAACATTGTCTGTCTGTTCGGTATCAGTCTGTGACGGTTGAGCTGGCATAGTGTCACCAACACTCTCTCTGGACTGGGCATCCTCGGAAACCACCGGGTTGGTTTCTGGGGTCGAGCTCTCGTGGGTTGGATCAGGTTGGTCAACTCTCTGGGCGCTGCTGTCCGAGTTTGGGCTGACCGGAACGACCGCTGGCACAGACTGGTCGCTGGGTGCGGTGTGGCTGGGCGGCGGATGAGACGGTTCCCCTTCGACTGGAGACTCTGGATTCTTGTTTGCGAGGTTGCTGAGGCGCCTTCTGAGTTGGTCTATGTGTCTCCTCCAGACGCGACCATCCTCCAGCCTGACTCTATACGATCTCGGCCCGGTGACGGCGATGACCTCGCCCGGAATCCAAAGTGGGTCCCCAGCGAAATTCCTTGCGAATACCGGCTCCTGTAACATAAAATGTCTAACCCCCGAAGTGGAAGCGAGGGGAGAGTCAGGGCAGTATTGTGGGTGCAGTCTATCTAATACAGTCCTCAGGCGCCGGCCCATCAGAAGTTCCGCTGGGGACTTATTGGTGACTGCACAGGGGGTTGAGTGCTGGCTCATCAGGAACCGTGAGAGTTTGTGGTGCCAGTCATCTCTGCCAAACCTAGCGAGGGCCTCTTTGGTGGTCCTGACGGCCCTTTCAGCCAACCCATTACTCGCAGGGTGAAATGGGGCTGTGAAAATGTGGCGAATGCCTAGGTTGGCTGCAAAACGGCTGAATTCTACTGATGCGAACTGTGGGCCATTATCGGAGACCAAGGAGTCGGGTAGTCCATGTGTAACGAACAGGCGCGTTAACACGTTGGTGATTGCTAGTGTGGTGGTCGTGGATAGCTGTGCCACGTCTATCCATTTGGAATAAGCGTCCACGACCACTAGGAACATCTTTCCATGCACGGGGCCGGCCAGATCGATATGGATTCTAGACCAAGGGGCGCTGGCGCTCTCCCATCTGGTAGGGGTGGCGATGGGGGGAGCAGGACGGGATTCCTGGCAAATGCTGCAGGAACTTACCCAATTGACAATGTCCTCGTCTAGACCCGGCCACCACACGTAGCTGCGTGCCAACGCCTTCATTCTCACAATGCCGGGGTGTCCCTCGTGCAACGCTTCCAGGACTCGGGTACGCAGCGAGGTCGGAATGACCACTCGAGTGCCCCACAGTAGACAACCCTGCAAACTGGACAGCTCCTGCATGCGAGTCTTAAAGGGTGCGAATTTGTTATCAACGTTGCCTCCCGGCCACCCCCTCCTCACCCAGTCGAGCACCTGGGCGAGTGTTTGGTCTGCCTTGGTTTTGGTGGCGATGTCAAGGGCGGTGATGGGCAGGTCCAACTGAGTGATTTCAAAAATGGCATTGACAGGAGCTGGGTCTTCAGCCGGAGCGGGTAAGGGGCAGCGACTGAGCGCGTCAGCGTGGGATAGAGTTTTGCCCGGGCGGTGGATAAGTTTGTATGAGTAGGCCGCTAGGAAAAGTGTCCACCTTGTCATACGAGGGGAGAGGACTTGAGGTGTCTGTTTGTCGCAGGCCAGTAGGCCCAGGAGGGGCTTATGGTCGGTGACCAGTTCGAAGAAGTGGCCAAAAAGGAATTCGTGAAACTTTTTCACGGCTGCAACAGCTGCTAGGGCTTCCTTGTCTATTTGGCTGTAATTTCGCTCCGTGGCCGAGAGCGTCCTGGAGAAAAAGGCGATGGGGGCCTCGGTGCCATTGGCGAGTCGGTGACTAAGGACCGCCCCAATTCCAAAAGGGGATGCGTCTGCTGCCAGTACTAAAGGAAGGTTGGGGTCGAATTGGATGAGCACTGCCTCTGACGTAAGTAGTGATTTGACGGCGTTAAACGCCTGGTCTTCTTTGTGCCCCCAGTGCCACGGCGACTTTTTGTCTAGTAATCTGTGTAGGGGTTCGGCTACTGAGGCTTTATGGGGCAAGAAGGATGCATAAAAGTTTAGGAGCCCCAAGAAAGCTTGTAGCTCCGTTTTGGAGGTCGGTGTGGGAGCTTCGTGGATCACCCTAACCTTGGACTCCAGGGGGTGAATGCCAGAGGCATCAATTTTATAACCCAGAAAGTCCACCTGTCTAGTGGCAATGGCGCATTTTTCTTTTTTTAACTTGAGGCCATGCTGTCTGAACCTCTCTAACACTGCTCGCACTCTCTGGAAGAGTTGGGGTCTGTCCCTGGCCGAGACCAAGATGTCGTCGAAGTAGGGTACTACACCAGGGAGGCCCTGTAAAATCCGCTCCATGAGGGACTGAAAAATACCCGGGGCAACACTTACGCCAAATTGGAGACGCTTGCATCGGAAGGCACCCCTGTGAGTGACGATGGTCTGAAGTTCCGCTGTTTGGTTATCAACAGGGAACTGTTGATATGCTTGAGACATGTCCAATTTAGCAAAAATATTGCCCGGTTCGAATGTGTGCAATAAGTGCTGAATGACGGGCACAGGGTAGGCGCTAACTTGTAAATATTTGTTGATTGTTGTCTTGTAGTCCGAGCAAATTCTCAGGCTACCATCTTTTTTGAGGGGTGTGACAATGGGCGTCTCCCACTTGGCGAAATCTGTTGGCTCAATGACCCCTTGTTTTAGTAGTTTATCCAATTCAGCGTCTAGTTTTGGTCGAATAGCAAATGGAACTCTACGTGGTTTTAATCTGATTGGGACTGCCTGGGGGTCAACGGTGAACGAGATGGGGGTTCCATTATAACACCCCAGCTCCTCGCTGAACACATCTGCGTAGTCAGCGAATAAGGAGTCAGTGTCTGAGGTTGAGACAGCATGGACTCCTGTTAACCCTAGGCCGAGGTGGGGAAACCAATCGAGCCCCAATAAGGTGGGTAGATTGCCGTTAACTACCACTAGAGGTAGGTGGCCTTTAAAAGCTCTAAAACTGACAAAGAACTTGCCTCTGCCGATCACGGGAATGGCCTTCCCCTGGTAGTCCTTCAGACCGAACTGGCATCTCTGAAGCTGGGTAGTAGATAGGCTGGGGTGGAGTCTCCTGAGGGTGTTCCACGAGATTATTGAGAGCGCTGACCCTGTGTCAAACTCCATGTGGCACGGTTTACCTTCTAGGGAAACGGAGAGAGAAATTTTACTAACAGTGTGGCCAGTACGTCTGGCAAGGCGGTGCGTGCGACAGTTTAATACTTGCCTCTGTGGTCCCGAGTGCGAGGATGGGGGTCTGTGTGCAGCGCTTTGGGGGGCTTGGCAGACTCTCGCAATGTGCCCCCTCTTATGGCAGTTGTTGCAAACGGCTCCTTTAAACTTGCAGGTGGCCCTTTGATGTGATCCCCCACAGGCTAGGCACAGCGTGATGTGCTTGGGTGGACCGGTGTATTCTTGTTTGGCCCCTACCTGCGACCGTCTGTCATTGGTGAGGCGATGGACATCGTTCTCATCGCTGTGGGCTTCCTCCGCTTCCACCTCTTCGGAATGGACTGGGAACGATGCTAGCTTGGCACTTGGGCCCTGAATTTCGGTGGCTGAGTTCGTTGCTAGCTCGGCTGCTAGGGCCTCCTCTACCGCCTGCGCAAGGTTGAGGTCTTTTTTAGCTAGCAGTCGCCTCTGTAGGTTGAGATCCTTGACCCCACAAACTAATTGATCGAGGAGCATGTCCTCCAGGTATGTTCCAAACCCGCAGTGCAGGGCTGCTGTTCTGAGGGCGGCCATATATTGATTGATGGTCTCCTTACTTGATTGCTTCCTCATACGGAACGTGAACCTCCTGGCGATTTGTGAAGGCCTGGGAGCGTAGTGGTTAGTGAGGATCTCAAGCAACTCGGACCACGGAACGTTTTTTAATTCTCTCGGCGCTACGAGTGCTGCGGCGGTATCGTA
This sequence comes from Pseudonaja textilis, assembly GCF_900518735.1. The sequence continues at coordinate 3,941,347 of NW_020769366.1, read as the reverse complement.
AATGGTGGCTCCGCAGTAGATTAGGAAATAGGATTTTTTCCGATGCTCTCCCGCATCCGCCAGGCCGACCGCATCGATGTAATGATTGAAACGGTTCTTATACGACTCCCACTTCTCTTCGTCTGGTTTAAACGCTGGGAATACTGGGTTGGAACTCATGGTGCTGGAAACGGCTGGGCTACCTGCGGAAAAAATCTCTCTGGGACTACGAGCGCTCGTGAGTTACCAGTGATATCAGCTCTGGAGAGGTTTTTTGCTAACCTCTCTTTCTCTCTCTGGGTTACCACGTTGGCTGCTAGCCGTTGGAGGTGTCTAGATTCGCGCCAAAAAAGTGGGCGTTAGTGACTCTCTACAGCGCTGTGCTGTGATTCCTACTGGTTCGAAATTCAAATGACACCCGTTTGAATTTCGCGCCAAATGCAGAGCGGCTGTGGCTCGCAGCGCTTCACTTTCCCCGTAGCGGGGCTAACAAGCGGCTACAGACGCTTCTAACTTTTTGACTCAGACCGCTTTCTCTGGCTGCGGATCTGCGTTTGCTCTTTTTGATCGCTCGATTTGTTAGCTGACCGCTCTCTCTGGCTGCGGATCAGCGTTTCCCTTATCGCCAGCCGATCGCTCTCTCTGGGCTGTAGATCGGAGGCTAGTGACTCAGCGGTTGCAAGGTGCATCTGGTAGCCATCCCACCCTCGTCGCCAGTGTTAAGTTTGAGCAATGAGAGGCTGACCAGGATCAATGCAGCGTGGGGCAAATGGAAGTCCGTCACGGGCGTCCTCTGTGACAAGAAGATGCTGATGCGCCTGAAGGCGAAAATCTATAACTCTGTGGTGCGCCCCGTGGCCATATACGGCGCAGAGTGCTGGCCGACGACCAAAGAAGTCGAAAGCAGACTCCAGATAATGGAGATGCGAATGCTCCGATGGTCGGTAGGCCTCACCCTACTCGATCACGTCAGGAACGAAGAAGTGCGTAGACGGTTCAACGTCGTGCCCATCCCCACGGTCATGAGGCAGTCCCGGCTACGATGGTTCGGCCACGTGAGCCGCGCCAAGGAAGAATCCATCATCAAATCTGTAATGAAGGTGACTGTCGGAGGAGTGAGACCGCGTGGTAGACCTAAACAACGCTGGATGGACACGATCAAGGCCGATCTAGAGATCGCGAAGGCAGACCTGACACGCGTGGCAGACAGAGAGGTGTGGAAGCAGTACTCAAGGACATTAGCGGACCTCGCCCGAGCGCGAGACAAACGCTGAAGAAAAAGAAGAAGAAGAAGAAGAAGAATGAGAGGCTGACCAGAGCATGAGTGCAACAGTACTTTATTAAACAAATAAAGGGCTGACCGTGCTTGCCACGCCTGGAACTGGCTCGCAGCAATCAGCAACCAGTTGGACCCCGCAGCCTGCTTTTATAGCTGGCTGCTGGGGAGAACCAACCAATGGGAATGGGGGAATATCGCCCACACAAAGTGAGTGGACCTGAGTGAGAACTCCTTGAGTCCTCAGGACATAACAACAGCGAAGGCAGAGATGAACTGCCTGTAAAAGTTGCTGAACCCAAGGAAGCTCTGAAGTTGTTTATGGGTGCCTGAGGGTTGCCAGTCTAGCACCACTTTTACTTTTCCTGGGTCCATTTCAGTTCCTTCATTTGACACTCAGTAGTGCAAGTAGTCTAGGGAGATCTTGTGGAACTCACATTTTGACAGCTTCAGGAATAATTTATGATTAGGACAATGTCCAGGAATCAAATGCCACTGTTTCCCTAAAGTTGGATTCTGAATTGGAATCTGAGATGCTAAAGCAATCATTGTTAAGCAGAAAATATCCAATGTCATGGGTGAAGGGCAGCTTTGAAAAAACAAATAGAAATTCATGAGAAGAATTATTTACAACATGAGGCCAAAAACAGAAAAACCTTATGATGCGTATATTGACATTTGACCATACTAAAAAAGTGTTGCCATCAAACATAAAATTAAGTTGGGGATTGCTTAGAAATATACAAAGATATGATACATTCCCATATAGAAGACCTGAAAATCTGAAAAATATTGTTCTTAGAGCACGGTCTAATAATAAAATAGAACTATTACAGAATTTTCCCATCCTTGTGACCGCTTCTCTTATTACAAGCACATACACAAAATGACTATTTTTAAACCAATTCGGCCCTAGACTGGGAAGTCAAAAAGCTTTACAAAAGAAGGTTACAGCAAACTATTTCTGAAAATATTGCTAATAAAATTACATGGATCTATTTACGTTGTGGCCTAATGGTTAAGACACTGGGCTTGTCAACTGGAAGATTGGCAGATTGAGTTTCAAGTTCCACATAATGGGTAAACTCCTGTTCTTGCCCAACTCCTGCCAAACTAGCAGTTTGAAAAGATGCAAATGCAAAGAGATAAATAGGTACCACATCGATGGAAGGTAACAGCATTCTGTGCACCTGTGTATAGTCATGCTGGCCACATGATCACAGAAGCATTTTTGGACAATGCTGAATTCCTTGGCTAGGAAATGAAGATGAGCACCACCCCCTAGAGTCAGACATGACTGATTTGGGAAACCTTTTTTTTGTACCTTATTTATGCTGTTTTCATTACTGATTTAAAGGATCATAACAATATATAAAAATACTAGTCCCAAAATGTATATCTATAAAACTGAGTATTAAAAGCTGGAATAAGGATTCATTTAGGAAGTATAAAAAATACAGAGATTAGAAGTGCTTTAAAACAAAGTAAGAATAATAATGAAACACCTTTATTAGGAAAAAAAAAGATATTTTCATCTGTTGACTTATCACCAAGGGAATAGTGAACATATTCAATATTTACCATTAATTTGATTCTTGACTGTAAGTTTTTCTTTGCCTCAACCCCCTTTTTCTTGAAATATTTAACACAAAAAAATATATTCTTTTTTCCAAACTTATTATTCTAATCAGCCACATATATTACATTGTTTTCCTTATGAACAGAGCACTTTTTGTAGTCCAAAAACCACATTACCATTAGAAGGTAAAACTTTTTAAAATTATGTTTGTAATTTATAATAGATATGCTTTAACTATGAACACCTATTTGAGATAAATGTACTGTTTAAAATTCAGTGAGACTTTGCTACATGGTCATGTATTATGGGCTTTTATTCTTCCTACAGTATATGCCTATATAGTGATATATTTGGTCCGGTATGTGTCTGTAAGAGGGTAAGATTTGTTTGAATTATTGTACTTCTCATATAGTATAGATTTTTAAAGGTTTCTGCAATGTCTTGTTTCAGTCTAGATCAAATATTTAATAGATTTAATATTTAATTAAATATGGGAGGGAATTATAAGAACAGGGATTTGTTAAACAACTAGATGAGTAATAATATTAGCTTCTGATCCAGATCTCTGTGTTTTAACAGGCCAAATTCTATGTTTATTATCTTTTGTGGGGAGAGAAATTCCTTACAGATTTCCACATCTACATTCTACATTTGCATCCACAAAATGCTACTAAAAAGTATACCAATTAACCAAGTTTATGTAAAACTGCTCAATTTTCCCTCAGTATTGCTGGAAGGTAAAACCCACCCCTCTTCTAGAAAAATGAAATATTTTAGGACATACTAAAAAGGCAGAATATTTCCCCTAAAAGAGAAGTAGAAACTCAGAGAGGGAGGAACTTCCCCCCCACCTTTGCTAATGGGTCGTTAAGGCCTGGGCCAGTCTATTCTACATAACAAAGATCTACCTCCTTCAGGCAGAATCATAATAGGAATTGCCCAAAGCCCTTTCATTAGATCACCACCCAGCAAGAGTCAACCAAGCCTGGGATGACAAGTTACCCCTGCATGGCCCCATGGGAGTCTGACAACCAATCAGAACACAAGCTCAAATTCAAAGCCCAACAGGGCACAAAACTCTCAGCATCTCTTCCTTATTCTTTGCCTAAGAGCTCCAAGGCATGTGATCCTGTCCACCATTAAACCATCTTTCCAAACAGCCTCCATGTTTCAGTGTCTTTCTCCCCACTTGGAACTGAACCGAGAAGAATATTTCTTCCAACGGTATAATTTAGATTTTGAGATCAAGGTGCTTCTATTTTTATTTTGGAATAACCTGGCAAGAATTCTAAAATTATATCGGGTTATTACTGAATTCAGCTGCTAAATTGTGGCAGGACAATCATTAGTTACTGGTACTTAACTACTAAGAAGCAAAGCACACGGCATTCATTGAGTTTTACTATTGAATTCAAAAGCTCAAGACTGCAGCCTGCCTGTTTTCCTTCCAGTAGAAGTACATTATAAATACATTAATTATGAGCAAAAATGAGCAGAGCATTTCGAATGGCTTCAGAGAGCTTCATATCTCAAAGAAGGAACTTGTACAGTCATCACCAGTCTGAACTGTCAACTTCATCTTCCTACTGCATAAAAACAAACATTTTCTCCACAATAAAGTCTTTTAATAAAAGCAATAAAACAACTCAAGGGAGCATTGCTACCAGGGGCTAATCAGCCCCTTAGGGAATTAGAGGCACTTAGCCATATCTAGTGCCTCAACACCCGAGGGGCTGTGATAATTTCATGATAACCATCGAAGACTGACAGACTGAGAGGTTAATTAGATAATATTCAAACTTGGCAATTTGGAGTTTGAAGATTTCTTTTGAAGTTGTATAGCAAAGCTCAGCTTAAAAAAACAGCTACAGGATACTGCCAAACAATAATTAATTAACACTGCCTACAGGTTAATCAAGGTTCAGAATAACTAAAGGGGCAGGGTGAATAATAGTGAAAACAACAGGCCACAAGGGGGTTCTCTAACAATGTGTAATTTTGAATTATTTGGCAAAAGAAAAAGAAAACGTATCTTAGATAATATATTTTCATTTATTAATAATACAATCCGTTACATAACTTCTTGGTTATAAGGTTTTAATGCAGCTTTTGTCAGAAGACAAACATGGTGTTGCTATTAATAACTTCTAGTTACAATTTCCAACAATTTAAGGGATGAGGATCAGTCTCTAACCAGAAGCCCTTAGGATGTGTTGTAACTTGCATTTCCAAACTGGATGCAAATTCTGGATGTTGCAATCCTAATGCTGCCCAAAGGTTGAAAAAAGTGGGATAGGAGAAGACTGGAGAATAACAATAGTTTCTTTTTTTAAATTAACTGAATTGATGTTTTTCCTCATAAGATAAGGCATTTTTCAGTGAATTTTAGGGGAAAATGAATAATTATTACCTTGATTCAAGTTACTCTTTCTCACAATTTTTTCTGCCATTCATTGGAACATCTAAAAAGGAAACTTTCCAGGGCTTTTTTCAGATCAGGAAATTCAAGTATCCAAACTGCAGAATGACGGATAAAGAGATGTTGGGAAACAAGAACAACTTTCATTACTGCACCACAATAAAATAAGCCCCAAGGAAAAAAATTAAATCAATCTATTGACAAGTGCAGCGCATTTGTTTTATTCAACTAATACTTGAAAAATGCCACCAAATTCAAAACGCTGTATCGTCATTGTTTATTTCATCAGCCTTGTCCAACTTGTTTTTTCTGGATAGACAGGACTAAAATTAAACTTTTCCCCAACAAACAGGATCCTGAGAGACTGAGGCAATTTGTGCTTCAATGAAAACTACACAAAGTCAGCATTAATGAAAGGACACACAGACAAAATTAATAGATTACGACTGTTGGAAGAAATATCCTTCTGGGTTCAGTACTAAGTGGGGGAAAAAGACACTGGATTCATGGAAGTTGCTAGAAAAGAAGGTTTAATGGTGGACAGGACCACGTGTCTTGAAGCTCCTGAACGAAAAGAGGGAAGATGCTGAGAGTCCCTGGGTTTTATGCCCTCTCTAAGCTTTGAACTTACTGGGGCACAGGAAGAGTAACCAGACTGGATGCTGTCAGGGGTCATAGCTAGCTTGTAAGTTGTATGTGTGCTAAGGTTGGTTGAATCCAGCTGGGTGATGCAATCTTCCCAGGTGCCATGTGGTGAGATGGGTAATCCTATCATTTCCTGAGGGCCATGTCTTAATCCCATCACCCTGGAGCTGAAGAGGAAGGCAGGGAGCTGCAGGGAGCTGCTTTGTCTTGAAAACATGTTTCTCCTTTTCTTCATCCAGGGAAATATAATATTCTGCCTTTTTAATATTTCCTAGAATATTTCATTCTTCTAGGAGAGGGGTGGGTGCTAACTTTCTGCAATATCGAAATAAATTATTTTTTCTACTATTTTATTTTCTTGCAGAAATGTTGTAGAGAATTTATAATTACCATAGGGTATGGCTTGCATCTTTAGCTAGAAAGGCTAATTCAAACCAACTGAACATATTTTCGCTGTAGAAAGCTAAAGGGGCTGGACTTGATCTCAGCTTTTAAGCACTGCGATCAAGAGTTTGAGAACTAATCAACAAAATACTATTTTGAAAACAAAAATCAATGAGAATGACAGCACAAATTCCTACGTTTCTACCCAAAAGTAAATACCACTTATTTTAATTGGGCTTAATTCCTCAATTGGATAGTTGTAACCCCAATAATCTATATCTACATATACTTTTCCTCTGGACTTCACTGAGCAACATGGATAGAAGAAAACAGTTCCCAAAAGTTGGTGTTATACATTATTATAGAGAACATATATAGCAACATATATGGAAAGGTTAAAATACCAAGCTTTATATATATATTGCATTTATATATAGTCAATTGCTAAAATGTCAATAGTTTTTGAATAACATGTGAATAACATGATACCCATTTTCACTTACTAATTCTAAAAAAGCTGTGAGCTCAATGGCCTTGAAATGGTGATGAGTACTGCCCCCTATAGTCTTTAATAACTAGTGGAATAAAATCTGCAGGGATTCCTTTTCTTTTATCAGCTTGAAATGGTTTATAACAGAGGTGGTATTCAGCAGATTCTGACCATTTGTGGAGAACCAGTAATGGAAATTTTGAGTAGTTCAGAGAAGCAGCAAATACAACCTCTGACTGGTCCTGCTCCCATCTATTCTCTGCCTCCCATTGAGTCCCAGCTGATCGGCTGGGTCTTCTTTGGTTGCCCTGCACAGGAGAACAGAGCTGGAAAGCAGGTTAATGGGGTGGGGAGGGAATGGACATTTTGCAGTAACCTTCCCCAGCCACACCCACCAAGTCATGTCCACAGAACCAGTAGTAAATTTTTTTGAATCCCACCATTGGTTTATAAACACCAGTCTAACTCCACCTGCAATCAGTTGATGAATTAATTAAGACTGAATCACTCATTGGCAATATAAAACAAGATCACAGGGTCAGGAAACAAAAAAAACGGGTGGTGGTGGTGGTATAGCATTATGACATGTTTCTTTTGTGATAAGGTAGAAGAAGCGGGAAACCGTAAGGCTTGCCTCTTTATTCTTATTTAAGGAATTTTGGAACTAACATTTCTGGATTTTAAAAAGGTGTTAATGGAATTCTGGTAGAAACAAAAGCTATGTTGGTGATCTATTAAATATTGTCACATTTTATTGTTTTATTTAAATGGTTTAATACTTAGCATTTGTGTAGTGACTGATTTTTGCTCTACTTTATGTGGAAAGACATATTAAAGCAGGGGCGTCAAATTCATGTCATCATGGCGGAGTCATGTGATGTTTCCCCTTTGCAAAACTGGGCGGGGCCAGCACGTGATGCATCCCGCCCGTGGGCTGCGAGTTTGACACCCCTGTATTAAAAGATAGTTCAGAAATAGTTTAAAATAATAGATACATGCTTTTGATTTTTAAGACAAAAATGAGACTAATTCTAATTGTTGCCTTTTCAATAATTCCAGCCTATTGGATTGCTTTTTAAAATGAAGCTTCTCAATTTTGCATATCTTAATCCTCAAAAAAGATTTAAAAGTCAGTACTAAAGTCAATACAAAACGCAGTTTTGGGTGAATGCTTAAGTGGTAGAATGGCTTTTTGAGTACCGATTAAAACCAGCTTATTATTTGGGGGATTTGTATTGATAAATTCATAAATGTGTTTAATGTTTAAAATATTGCAGAAACTGTCTAAGCTTTCAAAATGATTGGTAAAATGTTCTTTTATGAGAACCTTACCACATGCCAGTCAATGCTATCTATATGAAATGCCAAACAAAAACACTGTCATTTAATTCAAATGGATAGGGAACTCAGCTCTTTGATGCAATTACCATCCTTACTGATGGGTAATCCTGTTTATTTTAAAAAATACTCTTCTAAATTACTCCCTCGTATTTAGCTGACAGAAAACTGACAAGTTATTTCCAACTGTCAATACGAAGAATACAAGCAGAAGGTTCTAGATTCATTTAAGCACCTGACTGAACAAATAAAAGCGCTAACTTTATGAAGCCAGTTTTAACACTGATCCTGATAAGGTCTTGATTTTACAATGAGCCACTAGATGGCACCTTATAGTTGGCAACCATATCCCACAGCTCACTGATTATCTTCAAGTTTATTCTTGCAGCAGGTTGTCACCTTCCTCTATCAGATATTGCTGCTTATTATTAGCAATACTTATTTCTTGTGGTTTATTTTTAGGCCACTGCCATTGTGCTTCTTAACTCAGACTCTTCCTCTATACAGAAATATTGAATATGAATCCTTATGTCCCTTGGCTCCTTTTCCCATCCTGTTTCGACGGTACTTTTCTTCCGCTCTTAAGTTGCTTTCCACAAATAGAGGTGGCTACCCATGAAATCTGGTGAATCTCTGAATAGTCCCTTGGTTACAGAACTAAATAGGACATTACCAGTTCTGGACTATTTGCTTTTCTCTTTTTAAAACTGTGAGGTTTTGTTGTCTTTTAAAATCACTTGACATGCGTCCCTTCCTCTGAGGCTTTACAGCCTTGAATTCCACTGAACTTTTTTTTTTTAAAAAAATTGAAAATGGGGAATGCTTTGAATAGATTTTCTAGCATTCTGACAAATTTCAGCCATTACTGTACTTTAAATAGGATGAGAGACTCATCTCTTGGAGTATGTGTCCACAACTATTAAGAACATGTGCCCTTGCATTGGCCGCACAAAATCTATATGTAGCCTAGACCATGGGGCCCTTGGTGTTCCCCACTCCTGCACGTGTGTGGTGGAGGGTGCTGGCCAGGACTGTGCATGTTGCTACCCAGATGCTTATGTCCTTGTCCATTCCTGGCCACCATACATAATTCCTTGTCAAAGATTTCATTTTTACAATCCCTGGATATCCTGCATGTAACATTTCTAATATCCCTTCTCTGAATTTCTCAGGAATAACCACCCGGTCTCCCCATAACAAACAGCCCTTCATCCCTGACAGTTTGTGTTGGTGGTTTTTGAATGGTTTGAATTTGTCCACCGTTTCTGTCTCTGGCCATCCCATGCACCCCAGTTCAAAATCCGCACTAGGGTTTTGTCTTTCGCGCTATCTCTCGCAATGTCTGTTGCTGTCACTGGGGCTGTTGCGAGAGTCTCCGTTAGTAGTGTGGATGTGGATAATGCTGGGTCTTCTTCTATGTCAGGCAGGGGGCATCGTCTGAGTGCATTGGCATAGTTGATTTTCTTCCCCGGTCTGTGTTTTAGTTCATAGTTATAGGCTGCGAGGAATTCCGTCCATCTGATCCTCCTCGGTGACAGGATATTTGGTGTGGTCCGGTCTCCCGCGATAATTCCCAGCAATGGCTTGTGATCTGTGACCAGGGTGAATCTCCTTCCGTATACGTATTCATGGAAGTGTTTAAGCCCTGTTATGGCAGCCAAAGCCTCTTTGTCAAGTTGGCTGTAGTTTTGCTCTGGCTTGGATAATGTCTTTGAATAAAAGGCTATGGGGGCTTCTTTTCCATCCGGAAGTGTATTGCTCCTATTCCGAACAGTGATGCATCACACGTTAACATCAATGGTAGAGTCTCGCTGTATTGGATTAATATGCTGTCTGATGTTAAAAGTCTTTTAATCTCTTCGAACACTGCTTCTTCCTTATGCCCCCACACCCAGGCTGCTTTTTTGTCAAGCAGTCTGTGCAACGGTTCTGCAATTATCGCTTTCTGTGGTAGAAATATGTTATAAAAATTAAGAAGTCCCAGAAATGCCTGTAGGTCAGTTTTATTTTTTGGTGTGGGTGCTTCTTTGATTGCTTTTAGCTTTCCCTCGGTGGGGTGTATGCCAGAACTGTCAATCAAGTACCCCTTTTTTGCTGCTAGCTGGCACTTCTCCTTTTTTACTTTCAACCCCACCTCTTGGAAACGGCTTAGAACTGCCCTTAATTGTTTCTGTAATTGGTCTGTGTCCTTGGCTGATATCAGGACATCATTGAAGTAGGGCACCACACCCTCTAGTCCTTGCAGAAGGCACTCCATTGGGCTCTGAAAGAGTCCTGGGGCTAAGCTTACTCCAAACTGTAACCATTTGCATTTGAATGCCCCCTCCATGTGTGACTATTGTGTGGGCTTCCACCGTTTCTTCATCTACTGGTAATTGTTGGTAGGCTTGGGTGAGGTCAAGCTTGGCAAATATTTTTCCACACCCCAGGGAATGTAAAAGGTGCTGTACCACTAGGACAGGGTATGCCCTTTGCTGTAAGGCGCAGCTCAGGGTGGCCTTATAGTCAGTACAGATCCTTACCAACCCATCTGGTTTAACTGGGGTGACTATTGGGGTTGCTCATTTGGCGTGGTTGGTTGGTTCCAAGATCCCCTGGGCAATGAATTTATCCAATTGCTTGTCAGTCTTGGGCCGCAGAACAAATGGGACCTGCCTTGGTTTTATCCAGACAGGGGCAATGCTGCGGTCTAAGTTAAATGAAATAGGGGTCCTTGAGTACTTGCCTAATTGTCTGTTGAAAACATCTCGAAATTCTTCAATGAGGCTGACTTCCCACTCTGCTTTGGTGATGCAGTTTATTCTGGCAACCTCTATCCTCAATGGTTGGAACCATTCAAGCCCCAGCAGGCTGGGACTTTCCTGGTCTACTTCGGTCAGTGGTAAGTTCCTGGAGAATTTCTTGAATTTTATTTGGAACTTGCCAACCCCAATGACCAGAATATGATTCTGTTGGTAGTGCTTTAGGATTAGTTTCTGCTGTTTGAGTTTGGCTTTGGTTAGGTTAGGGATTAATTTCTGAATGGTCACCCAGGAAACCATGGATAGGTATGACCTGGCATCTACCTCCATTTGGCAGGGCTTCCCTTCGATGCTTATTTTTACGTGTACCTTTCGTGCATTGGTTGTGCTGGAATGGCCCACGGTCATAGTTATTTCTCTGGCTTCCAGTCCGGCTTGCCCTGGTCCATGGTGGTGAATTTGGAGGCTTCTGGTTTCAGCCGATCAGTTGAGATGCCCTGCAGGCTCGTGCTATATGTCCCTTTCTTTTCTTTTTTTAAATGAAGTTTTATTTGGGTTTTCACACACAAAATACAAGTAAAACATCTTTTTTGAAAATAGCATGGTCCCGGGTTGAACTTCTTTATACAGACACAAAACTCAATTTCATGCTCCTTTTTGTATTCTATTCCATATCTTATACTATTTTACATTTTCCATATAGTTTTTCCCCCTCTTAATTTTCTCAATTTTATTTTGATTACCTCATCTCAATTCAAATCATTATATTTATACTTTTGTCTGTTGTGTTTCAATTTCATATTATCTTTTCTCATTAAACAAATTTTCTCCTGTAGTTACTAATTGGAGTATGACATCTTTATATCTTTTAATTATATCCATTCAACTCTTATTTAAACTTCAATATATACCTTAAGTTTATGACCTTCAATATAATACATAATACATAACTTCCAATCAAATTCTGCTTGGCACATTCTTATAATACACACTATATTTTTTAAAAAAAGAAAGAAAGATTGTAAACATATGTAATTATAAACCCTCATTCCATTCCAGTTCAGTTCTATCATTAATAATAATTAAAAGCATAACATCTTTAACACTTCTTTTCAATTAAATATCATACTTCCTTAAAAACACATATAATCTAAATAATTAATGTTTCCCTTATTTCTCTTCACATATGTTTTATAAATCATTAAATATACCTTTTGTTACATTTATTTATTGACAAGCATTCCACTGAATTACATTTTAATCATACATTGCTTCATATTATTTCTGCTTCTAATATAACCATACTATCTTATGTACCTTTGCAGAATTCCTTTTTCCATTAAGTTTTCACCCATTATCTCTAAATAGACCCTGTTTCTCTATATTTTGCTTCTGTCATTTATAACTTCTTTTCCTTTCTTTCTTCCCTCTCATCTTCTCCCTCCCCTTTTTACCCCCTTGTCTCTCTACTTCTAATTCTCTCTTCTGCATTTCCCTCTTCTGTTGCTTTCTGATTTTATACTTATTTTTCATTCTATTTTTTTTGGAGTTGTTTTTCCCAATCTTAAACTTTCCATTCTCTTTCCTCGCTTTCCCTTTTTTTCCCCCAACTAAGATTACTTGTTCATTAAAGATGGCTTCTTCTTTGTCGCAATCTTCTTGTTCTGCAGGCATTTCTTGTTGTTTCTCATAATTCCAAATCTCCATTTCTAAAAACTGAAATACGAAGCCAACAGAACCTCTTCCTTCTTGTGCATCTTCTTTGTACTTTTTAAGTACCATTTTCAGGTCTTCTAAAAGTGGACCCATTTTAAAAAGTTTTAAATAACCACCCGATTAATTTTTGTCATTCAAAACAATAAGCAAGAATCCAGAAATCACCAAGTAATCCAGATAGCCCCGAGTTATATCTTCTTATTTCTTTTTCAACTTTCTCTTCCTGGGGTTTTTGTTGCGATATTTCAGTTAGAATGTATCTTTTGGAAGTCTTGTTGAGATTTTGCTGTAAGTTCTTTTTTAATTCCAGGCAGTCTCCTCCCTTCCAGATCCTACCCTTTTATTCTTTTTCTCTCCTTTCCTGTTTTCAAAAGCTTTTATAATTATCCAGAAATCTTTATTATCCCTTTGACTTTTTATTTTCAGCATTAAATGCCTATTGATGTCAAAGTGAATTTTTTTTCCAATTTCTTGTTTAAGTCTCTTAGCTGTCAGTATAGGAAAAGGAGAAAACCAAATCTTTTCCCTTTTCTCTCTCCTTCGCAGCTTAAAAATCTTCTTAGGGAATAATGTTATTGTTTTTTAACAGTTTCAATTCCAGGGTACCTTATTTGTTGCTTTTGCTGTTTGACCCGGTCAACCAAAACTTTCTCTTCTCATCTTCCTCCTGCACATTCTTTTCTGGTCGAGTTCTTCTTTGTGGTGGCCATTTCTGACCACCGCTGCAACCGCCTTCGGGAAAGGGAGTAATGGCCAGCTGGGGAGGAGAGATGTGGCTCTCCTCAACCCTGCTGGCAGTCTCCCCCCTCTTCACCACCTCTACGGGGTGGCTCGGGGCACTCCAGCGGCAAGCACGGATTGAAGCCTTGCAGAGATGAGGTTTCGGTCTGTCACTGAAGAAGCTCAAACCGGAAGTTGCTATATGTCCCTTTCAATCGCACCTCTGGCAGATCACGTCCCAGAACTGGCATTCTGACTGTGGGTGGTTTCCCTCACACCCGCACACCAGAAGGTTTTTCTTCTCTTCTCTTGGTTTTTGGGGGGCTCTCTCTGACCATAGTTGATGGACTTCTTCATCCTCCTCTGACTCTGTCTCTGATTCAATGTCTTCATGGTGCATGGCAACTGTTTCTTTTTGTGGTTGCTGCCTGTTCATCTTTTTCATTGCCACGGCAGATTGTTGCGAGGCTCTGGTGGTGGAGGCTTCATCCAGAACTTCTTTGAAGGTTATTTTCGGCTTAGTGAGTAATCGGCTCTGGAGGTTTAGATCTCAGAGTCCCAGGACCAGACGATCCCTCATTGCCTCATCCACATTCAGGAACTCACAAGCAGTGGTGATTTTTCATAGCATGGCCACTAAATCACTGATAGTTTCTTCTTCCTTCTGATCCCATCTGTAGAATTCGTCTCGTCGCACTAGGGACAATGCTTGTGGAGTGGAGTGTGTCCTCAGGATTTGTTCCAAGTCTGGCCAGACCATCGTCTTCAGTTTGTTAGATGACAATAGCACTTTGGCCATTTTGAATATTGCATGACCGCAGTGTGTTAAGAAGAAGGCTCGTTTCCTCTGTTCCAAAATATTGGGGAGATTGTTCTCTTCCATGAACGAGTGGAAACGGTCTATGTAGGAGTCCCAGTCTTCCCCAACTGGGTTCAAAGTGCTGGGGGGATATATGATCGTGACATTTTGCTGGCTGGTTTATTGAGTAATGGCCAACGATGCCACGCAGTCACTGGTTGAGCTGGTCCTTTGTTGCTTCAGGATCCCACCCTCATCGCCAGTGTTAGATTGCGGGTGGAGTGAAGACGCAGGATGCTTGGATCAGTAACACTGCTTATTTGCTTCCATACAGGACTGAAAACTCTAGTAGCGGCAACCCCTTTTAAAGGGAGTTGTCTGTGGCTTCAACTATTAACAGATGTTTGGTTTTCCTGCTTCTGTGGTTAGCCAATCACAGGTTAGTATGCAAATATCTAACAGCTCTCTTACTTTGTGGTAGCCTATGTTATGCTGATCTATGACCATAATAAATAATTGGTTTTATTTAGTGGCCTGCATTCTTTTCAGCTGGATAATTACATGGCAGAACAGGGACGGAGTCAAATGAAATATGGCATTGCATTACACACTTTATATGATACATGAATTTCCAGATTACAGGCAAGCTTATCTATTTTGTAATAAGTGATATTTGAGCTACATAAAATTATTTAGTGAGGATCACCTTGTGAGAAAAAAAGAGGAAGTTCAGGAAGGGTGAGAACATGGTTTGTAAGAAAATATTGTAGTTTTAGTCTTGTCTTGACTGAAAATCTGGAGAACTGCTGCAATATTTATGGACAGTACTGAGGTAGATGGATCAATGATCAGTCTCAGCTCAGGATAACTATAATGTTTTTACTTTTCTTTCCTCCTTTATATTGCTGAATGTTGATATGCATTACATTAAATGGAATGAACCATATTCACTTATAAACAATATCTACATGTAACATGTGCCAGCAAATTTTTAGCTTCGACTTTCTCAGGTAAGGATGATAGAAAGTATTGCAAACTGTTTTAAGTAAGCCTGTTGATTAAATTTAATTGTTCTTACTTTGAATAAGCAAACAACCGAGAATTTCTATGAGTACTAGGAAATGAATCAGAAATCTGGTTATAAGTTAATTAACTTAGCTACAGTAGCAAGGAATGCAAACATTGCTTATAGCAATGGCATTGCAACAGTACAGTCAAATAAATGAAAAGACTAATCTTCAAGGGAATACATTTAAATGCTTAAGAAAAAATACCTTGCTTATATTAAATAAAGATAAAAGAAATATTTAACATACCTGAATATATCAGTTGCTGGTCAGCGAGTTGAGTAAAATCTCATTATTCTACTCTAGTTTAAAATCTAATTTATACTTACTCACAAAATTAATACATTGACCATTTTTCTCATCCCTAATTGCAGTATTCAATTACCAGTTCCTAAAGATTCCATTTTGGAATGCTTATTCTTTCATTGTCAAATCATAAAATCATCTAATCTTGTTTTATTATATATCCTGAGTTTTTATTTTTTGTTTAGTCAAGCTGATTTATGGAGTTTTGTTTATGAAAGCTATTTGAATGCATGAAGGAAAGCTATAAGCTCCTTACAATTTTCTTTACATTTCAAACATATACCAGTACGTTATAATACCCTATTACACTGGTCTACAAGGAGAAAGCCTCAGAAATGAAAGTAGCTTAATTTTACCAGAATTGGGTCACTAATAAAGGGAAATTAAGTCCTGAATATTAATTGGCTTCAGTTTCCAAGTTACAGCTTCAGGTCAAAATTGCAACAAAATAATTCAAAATTACAAGAGGGATTTACAATTATGGTCCATAACTTTTCTGCAAAATATGATATAGCAATGAGAATGGTGCACACCAATCATTATAAATTTATCTTTTTATTGATACCAATAGTATAACTTTCCATTCATTTTTTTGGTTTTTCATGTAACATTTTCATGTTTTTTGCATGAAAAACTGACAAGATCAAATGACAAGTATCTAAACTGCGCTTTTTTGGCTTTTCTCTTGTGAATTGCAGTAGGGTCATCCCTGGGGAGATTCCAGTAATCGGTAATCATCGACAGACTTCAGTTCCCTTGGTATCTTTTTTCCATGCCTGCAATATCCTGGTGGAATCTTTCCCCATGCTCATCACTCACTGCCCCACAGTTCAAAGGGAAATAGTCTAAATGCAAGTGTAAAAAGTGACTTTTCAGTGACATGTTTGTACCAAGTGCTTTATAGGACCTAAGCAAATTTTCCACGTTTTTCATAGTCATCTACCTTGCTGTTCTCAAAGTAAAGATAAATTTATATACTTCGGTGTGGTACTATTTTCATTGTTCTATCATACTTTGTCGAGAAGTTATGAGGCATCGTGACTATGAGACAGCTCCCTCCCTTATAGGCAAATACATTCACCTGTATGTAAATCTTTATTGTGAAATATCTTGAAAACTTTAGCCAACCAGCACCTTTATCATTTGTTTTCTAATTCATCTAATCAAAATATGTAAAATTAACAATTATCTCAGAGGTTGATAATTTCCCAGTGTTATATCTATAAGTGCTTGAGCAAAAGCTATGGAATATTATGTCTTTTGGGAAATGAAGAGCTATAGATCAGAAATAACTACTTTTTGGTGTTTGCTATCTTTTCTGTGATTCAATCTAGAAATACACTCTGCAAAAATACAAATAACCACTATCTTGCTAGAAATAATGTTCATATATTTGTTGTCATCTAGTGGCTATTGGGATTTCTACAGCCTTAGTCCCATCACTTTTGCTCACAAACACATTATATTCTGAAACCCAATAGACCACCATATTAGCCAGATAATATACCTGACTGTTGGAAAGGTTTTTAATAAACAAATGAATATAGCTAAATTATACTTTGCCTTGATTATATTGAATAGATGCATACATTTACCAGTAAGGCATGCAGTTCTCCTTATCACAACTGTGAACATAGAATGAGTGTAGTAATTTAGGATACATCAATATTTCTTCCATATGATAATATATTCCTATGCTTAACAATTCTTAACAGTTTAACAACCTCCCTTTGTGTGAAATTCAATGATACACTTTGAAATCCTATATACTTAAAACCTGGATATCTATGACTGTCTTCTACCAGTAGCTTCTGCCCACCCAGAAAGATTGGAAAGTGTTGAGGTATTCCCCGTTAGGAGAATGAGTGCACTCAGGGAAACATAGTGAGAGTGGTGATAAATAACACACAACCAGCACACAGATACACTGAATAGTAAAATGTAAGTTTTACTTCCAGTAAATGGGTAAACAAAGTCCAACAAATAGTCCAAATCATACATGGTTAAAGCAGTTAGTATTCAAAACAATCAGTCCAGGGATAATCCAAAAATGAAGTCCTTTTCTTTACCAGTATCATAAACAAAGTTCAGTAAATGGAGTTTGTGAACAGTTGCAAGACTCACAGCAATTCAAGCAGAATGACGATCAGGCAAAAGGCAAAAGGGAAGCAAAGGAAATGCAAAAAGGAAAAAACCAGGTTTCTGGCTCCATCTTATGGCTGTTGGAGGAACCTCAACCAATCACAATTACAACATTCTCTTAAAGATACAACAGTGTTAAATGACTATCCTGGTTTATATATTGCCAACCCAACTGTTAGGTGACTATCATTCCTAACAGAAAGGGTGGACTTCCTTCTAAAAGTTTTAAAGAGCTTCAGTTTTATCCCCTTCCCCCAAATTAGACATGAGCCAAATGTAAAAAAAGCTACAAAATCTGGACATTGGATGCAGATTCTTTATGAGGGATTCTGAATTTCTACCTCCTGTTAGGCATTAGAACTGTGTGTTTGGGGAGGGAGAGGGCTACTTCATGTATTGATTACTATTTTAGAACAGAATTGGAATAGAATTCTTTATTGGCCAAGTGTGATTGGATGAACAAGGAATTTGTCTTTGGTGTGTATGCTCTCAGTATACATAAAGGAAAAATAAAATACATTCATCAAAAATCGTAAGATACAACACTTAGTGAAAGTCATAGGTTACTAATAAGCAATCAAACCATACTAGGAAACAAATAAAACAATATAAATTGTAAAGATACAAGCAACACGGTTATAGTCATGTGAGAAGAGATAGGTACTAGGAAGGATGAGAAGAATAATAGTAATACAGTATTAGTAAATAATTTGACAGTGTTGTGGGAATAAGTTGTTTAGCAGAAAAACTGTCCTTGCGCCTAGTTATTCTGGTGTACAGTGCCCTATAGCATTGTTTTGAGGGTAGAAGTTGAATCAATTTATGTCCAGGATATGAGGGGTCTGTAGATATTTTCAAAGCCCTCTTTTTGACTTAAATGAAGGCAGGTTGGTAGCAATGGTTTGTTTGAAGTTCTAATTATCTGTTGAAGTCTGTGTCTGTCTTGCTTGGTTGCAGAGCCAAACCAGGTAGTTATAGAGGATGGCAGACTCAATTTCTCTGTAGAACTGAATCAGCAGCTCTTTGGGCTGTTTGAGATTTCTGAGTTGGTGCAGAAAAAACATTCTTCATTGTGCTTTTTTGATGACATTTTTGATATTAGATATCCATTTTAAGTCTTGAGATATGATAGAACCTAGAAACTTAAATGTCTCTGCTGTTGATACTGTGTTGTCTAGTATTGTAAGAGGTGGTAGTATAGGAGGGTTTATCCTAAAATCTACCACCCTTTCTATGGTTTTGAATGTACTTAGTTCAAGATTGTTCCAATCGCACCCCAAGACTAGCTGTTCAACCTCCTGTCTGTATGCAGATTCATCATCTCAAATGAGACCAGTCACTATTGTATCATCTGCAAACTTCAGTACTTTAGCAGAAGGATCTTTTGGTTCTTCACACCTTAATCCAATTAAGAAGTCTCAAAAATAAAAATAAAAAAACATAAAAATGAACCAATAGATGGAAAAAGCAAAAATCCCAATGAAGAAAGAAAAAAAAGGAAATTTTTTTGAGGCTTTCCCTTTAAAATAAAAAGCAAAAGTAGAAATATTACAAAAATAAAAGTTTTTTTTTTAAAAAAGAAAGAAGTACAGTAGAGCTAGTAAGGAGGGATAGCACAACTTAAAAATAAATAAAAAGAACACACTGCACTTTATTTAATTATCCAAGGCTCTTATTATAACTCTTCTCCACAAGCTTCAAAACCAAGCTTCAATTGTTGATAGAAATCCAGAAGAACACCTGCAATAACACTCTCCGGTGCTCTTCCCTCTATCTTATCAAGTTGCAATGTCCTTGAAAGGGAGTCTTTCACAGTTTTCTCAACTTCATCTAAAATATTTTCAAGCCTCTAGTTGGCAGTGTTACAAAGTTTCTTTGCTCTCACTTTCCCCCTCCTTTCCCAGACAAAACGTAATAGAAGTTTTAAAAAAAGAGAAAGTATAAGTATATAAAAAAAGGAAAGTAACTAAAGGGAGCCTCGAATCTAAAAAGTTGCAAAATCAAAAAAGAGAAGAAAAAATAGATATATATAAGAGAAAAACCAGTCCAGTTAACAAATGCTAAATCGCGATAGAAGTTCAGTAATAAAAAAAGTAAAAAAAGTAAAAAGCCAAGCCTCACTTTGACGTTTCTGTTTAAAACCGCCGCTTATTCAGTTCTGTCAAAACTTTTACAGATTTTTTCTTTCTCTTAGGGTGTCCTTTTAAGTCTCTGAATAATGATTAAAAAGAAGTTCTCACCAAACCGACACACTTTCTCTTCCAGTCTCTTCCGTTCCGGAGCTGTCCCAACTTCAGCAGCTTTAATGGCTGCCTCTCTGCTGCTGGCAAAAAGGGCTTCTCCTGGATCAACCAGGGACTTTGCGATTTCCCTGGGATCCACAGGATGCCCCCTTCACTATCACTGTCTCTACGGGATGGTTTAGGTCCGTTTGGACCGACCAGGGGCAAAGATATCGGCTGCAATCTCAGACCTCCGAGATTGCATGCCGTATCGTTTTGACGTCAGCTCTGCCCTCCCTGAAGTGAATTGTAATAAATTAATCAATACATAACTTTGATTTCTAAAAACTAGGATTCCAACTCTTGAAAACTTTTTCCAGCAAGCCATATTCATCAATATCATAAAAAAGTAATGAGTGTATATCCTAGTGCAGAAGCTGATTCTTAAAACATTTTTAGACATTCCAAAGCATTTTGGAAGAATTTTCTTCATTTATTAAATCAAGTGCAATCCAACTCAAACACATTAGTAAAATTCATAACATTGCCACTATTTTTTGTTTTGTTTCCTTTTTTTTTTGATTAAAATTTTATTTTCACTTCAGCAGTATTGATTTATAACTTTGATTTTTTCTAAATATTATTTAACTGCCTGTTCTTCTTTCATTCCCAGCCCCGATTTATAGCCAGCAATTTCAATATTGATAAGAAAATATCTAGATATATCGTGGCAGAAGAACAAACAGGAGAAATGTATTGCCAAAGAATCTTCCAGGAATTTCATTCTTCCCTTGTTTTTTCTCTATGTAGAACTACCACTTTTATTTACTAAATTTGCTTTGAACTGATTTGGTCCAAAAGATGAGATGGACCAATGTTCTTTGTCCTGCCATCTATAACAGCAATAATTGTTGACCAATGTTATGCAACAAGATTTTCTCCCTAAATCAGATTTCACTGAAAATCATTTTAAGTCAACATTTAGGTACAAATAATAACGGATATGCATGTTCAAACTATATCTTATAGAAAATTCACACTCGTGTGTAGATGTCTGTCTATACTATAGTGATATGAAAATGGCTTTGGAGTCTGTATTTCAGTCTGCCCAAAGCCACTAGAAATGGATTGACTTTTTAAAAAAGCCTATTTGCTTAAAAATGGAAAAATAGTTTTTTATCTTTTGCAAAGAGTTCCTAAAAACTACGGTTGAACTGATGTTTTTCACAAGTTGTTGGAAGGCATTCCAAAGTCGCAATTTTTCTGCCCATCCTTTTTATATTCAACTTTCATTTCTCATCTCCCTTTTTGTCCTGTTGACTTTTCACATCTGATCTATCTCATTCCAACAGGTGACCAGTATTGTTAAAACTGATAGCGCTCCCCATCTCCCGAGCAAGTACAGTATGGTGGCAGTCAACTTGCTTAGTGTAAAAACAGTTACATCTCTTGATTGAAGCATTTGGATCACCTCTTGTTATGATTTGTGTGTTCATCTTTAAGAAAAAAAATACAAAAGCAACAAATGAGGAAGAAGTAAAAAAAGAAACCAACCCTAAAATTAACTGGTATATTACTTATTTCTATGCATTTTTCACTGTACATTAAACTACCGGTATCTAGGAAATTACGGCATTAGCAATAATAACAAAATTCATTTTTTGCATCTTTTTTGAGATTGGATATTCCCGAACCAATTTTTTTTGCCCTGATTCAGTTCAGGACTGCTGACTTAAGGAATAATAGAGGGTTAAGGATGACACCAATTATGATGGCTATCAATATTCATGCTTAAGGGGGAAAGCAGATGGGTAAAGGGCATGAAGAAAGGTTCTAATATGACACAACTGTCTAGTGGCTCTAGCCACTAAGTGGAACTGCTTCTTCTTCTGAAGCCTTTAATTCAGTCAATTGTCAGAATACCCAACTAGCTAGATAATTGGCTGTTTTTCTCCTGACACTAACAGCAAAATTTTAGAATGAAGAAATACAAGAAATTGATATATAATTAGCTTGTTTATAAGGATTTTTGTCATTTAACTCATCATCTTCTTTCTAAAGTTATTGACAGCCACTGAATCATGTTAAAAATGGATTTAACCCCACTTCTGCCACCTATAAAAGCAGGATTTTCTCCAAATCTGAAAAAAAAACCAAAACCTTTGTTTCCCATTCTTTGACTTTCTTTCAGATTAGTGTGTATGTTACAGCACTTGTCTTATTGATTTGTATAACTTCAAACATTTTATTATATTGAATAACTGCATACATTTTTCCTTATTATTTCTAAAAGGGACATAAATTGGCTAAATCCTTGATTTTAATAAACCAGAAGCATGCTTTTTTTGAAGAATTTCCTAGTGGACGCCCTATCCCAAATGTCCAATACAAGCCCAAGCCCAAAGAAGTGGCCAACACTATCATACCCCTTCCTCAGAAAGCAGCGCAGGTCACTATGAGACAGCAGACACAAAAATAGTTGATGAGCCAGGGGAAGAGCTAGCCTAGAAGTTCAAAACTAAGCTGCAAACTGACCCCTGGTTCAGGGACAACAAACAACTCCTAACCTCCCACAATGAGTTAGCATGGAAAAGTTCAAAATTGTACATCCTCAGCACCCTCTGGGTCCAAGTCCTGCAAAGAAGCCATGACACCAAGCAAGTCAGCCACTTTGGATTTCTAAAGACAAGGCATCTTGTACAAAGACAATTTTGGTTGCCAGCAATGAAAAAAGGACATTGAGAGCTATAGAAAAAGTTGTGCGATATGTGCAGCAATGAAAAAAAAAAAAAGGCCTGGAAAGCCCCCGGGACTGTTACAACATGAAGCTGAGCCCTCATGACCCTGGGAGGAAATAGCAATGGACTTTATCATGGAACTCCCAGGAAGTGGGGGAAACACCATCATTTGGACAGTAATTGATCTTTTTTTCCAAGCAGGCTCACTTCAGCCTACAAACTGGAGAAGATGTTCCTGAAATACATCTACCGACTGCATGGAGTCTCAAAGAGAATCATATCTGATTGGGGGGTCCAGTTCATGATTAAATTCTGGAGGGAGTTTGTAAAACTATTTGGGTCTTCCCAGGGGCTTAGTTCAGCTTTCCATCTGAGTACCAAGGACAGCGGGGTCGGGATGAGCTAACCCAATGACAGAGCAGTGCTTGAGGTGCTATGTCAATTACCAACAAATCAATCGGGCAGACCTACTGCCTTTTGCTGAGGTGGCATACAACAACACTGTACATGGCACATGGGCTTTATGTCTTTAAGGTAGCCACGGGGTGGAATTCGTCCCAGTGCCTGAGTACCCTCAGGAGCCCTCTTCCTCAATAAGCCTGACCAAATGGGTAGACTCCCTAACTGAAGAAGGCTTGGGTGAATGTAAAATGGGCACTAACAAAAGCCACAGAGATGAAAAAGGAAAAGAGGCAGACAAAAAGTGATTCTCCCAGAGGGCATTTCACATAGAGGAGAAAATTTATCTGTCCACCAAATACCTAAAACTGAAATTGCCCTGTAAAAATCTGGGTCCCGAGTTTATAGGACCTTTTTCCATTGTAAAGATCATTAACCCAGGCACGGTGGATTCTCCCACACCTGTTGGGGAAAATACATATCCACAGCAGTTTATTGAACCACTAATAGGTTTGGAAATAAGGCCAGTAGCTCAGGTAGCCCCAGGTCCCATTGTAGAGCAAGGAGACTACAATACTTAGTACAGTGAAAGTGTTATCCCCTCTCTGAATGCACTTTGGTGAAACTAAATAAAACAATATAATCATAAAGTTTAGTTTAGTAAACTAAACTGAAGTTTAGTTTATTGTCATTGTACCTCGTACAATAAAATCAAACACTATCTTCAGTGCACATCATGACCATGACCATGACCATGACCATGAAAATAAACACAAACAAATATCCTTCACCCTGCACACATTGAGCCAAACCCCCCCGACACTGCACCAATATTGCATTATACAGCAGAATTCAAAAGAGCTACTGCCCTGGGATAGAAGCTCTTTTTCAGCCTATTTGTCCTTGTTTTTATTATTCTGTACCGTCTGTCAGATGGTAATAGTTCAAAAAAAAGGTTCCCAGGATGAGATGGATCTTTGAGAATGTTTTGAACTGTCTTAAAGCAGCGGGAGTTATAAAGCTCTTCCAAAGAGGGGAGAAGGCAACCCATGATCTTCTGGGCAATGGCATTAACCCTCTGGAGTGCTGTCCTATCTGCCACTGTGCAATTGGCAAACCATACAGAGGTGCAGTATGTTAAAATGCTCTCTATGGTGCATTTTAGAAGTCACCAGCAGTTTTTCATTCAGTTGTTGTTTTCTGAGAAGTTTCAGATAGTATAATCTCTGCTGGGCCCTTTTGACCAGGGCTGCACTGTGGGCACCCCAGGTCAGGTCCTCTTTTAGGGTAACACCCAGATTGAATTAGAAAGCCCAAGGTCCAGAAGTTTAGACACTAGTCTATGTGGAAGAATTGTGTTAAACGCAGAACTAAAATCCACAAAAAGCATCTTCACATAGCCCCCCCCCCGCTGTTCTAGATGAGTCAGAGCAGTGTGAAGAGTGCTGGCTATAGCGTACTCTGTAGATCTATTTTTTCTGTATGCAAACTGGTGTTTATCAAAAGTATGCGGGAGACCAGAAATGATGTCCCTGCAGACCAGTTTCTCAAAGCACTTCATGATGATAGGAGTGAGTGGCACTGGTCTGTATTGGTTGAGGTTATTGATAGGGAACTTCTTTGACAGTGGAACAATGGTGGAAGCCTTCAAACAAGATGGAATAGTGGACTGGGATAAAGACTGATTGAATCCTGGCCAACAGCACAGTCTCCAGCCAACAGCACAGTCTTTAAGCACTTGGCCAGAGATACCGTCAGGGCCGACAGCCTTTCTAGGGTCCACAGCCCTCAGAATGCTCCTCACATCCTGTTCCTCCACAATGAGGTGGGGGCTACAATTGGTTGGTAGTTGTATTTTATCTGTCTCTGATGTCTCCACTTCAAAGCGAGCAAAGAAATGATTCAGTTCCTCTGCCAGTGAAGCATCCCCCTCAGCAGGGGATGCAGCAGGGATGACATTGGTCGGTTGATGGTTTGTAATCTGTTGAATTCCTTGCCACACCTGCTTTATGTTATTGCTATAAAAATTATCCTCAATCTTCCTCTTATAATCAGTCTTGGCCTTCCAAATACCTTTCTTCAGATTAGCTCTGGCAACACTGTATCTTGTCCCATCACTGGACTTAAAGGTCTTGGTCCTGTCATGCAAGAGGCGCTGGACTTCCTTGGTCATCCAGGGTTTCTGATTGGGATAGATCCTAATATGTTTATCCACAGTGATAGTATTTGTGCAGTGTTTTATATAGTGCAGAACAGTTGCAGTGTGCGTCTCTAGGTCAGGGTGGTAAAAGACGTTTCAATTTGTGTTCTCAAAACAATCCTGAAGTTCTTGGGAAGCATCTTCTGGCTAAGATTTCACTGTCTTTATTATAGGCAGAGCCCGTCTCCTAAGAGGGATGTAATCTGGTGCTAAAAGCAGTGACATATGGTCGGATTGTCCCAAATGTGGTAACTGTATAACCTTATAGTCATGATTGTTGTTGGTATATACTTTGTCCAATATGTTTGCTCCTCTAGTAGCACACTTAACATGCTGATAGAATTTAGGGAGCACTTCTTTTAAATCAGCTTGATTAATGTCCCCCGCTATGATATGCACAGCATCAGGATACTTATTCTGCTGATTACTAACAATGTTATACAAGAATCCCAAAGCTATGGTAGTATTGGCATCAGATGGGACATAGACTGCAGTAATCAAAACCACACTGAATTCCTGCGGAAGATATACGGGTCTACATTTAAGAGTCATATACTCCAGATCCATGGAGCAGTGGCTGTCTACAGTCTTTGTATTGATACATCAGCTTTTGTTCACATAAAGGCTTAAACCTCCCACTTAGATCTTGCCAGAATCTCTACTCCTGTCCTGCCGGTGAGCAATGTAGCCTTCCAGCTCAACAGCCACATCTGGAATGAGTGAATGAAGCCAAGTTTCTGTGATTAGCAAAACACAGCAATTCTTGATGAATTTAGTCTTTGCAATCTGTAGCCTTAATTCATCTATTTTGTTGGTCAGAGATCTTGCATTGGTAAGAAATATACTTGGAATTGAAGGCTTGTGTGGAAACTTACTCAGCCTAAAGAAAACCCCAGTATGGCATCCTCTCTTCCTCTCCCTGTTCTTCTTTCTCTGCCTCTTCCTCCTTCCTACAGGGATAGTGATCCATGGCTCCCCCAGGGGCCTAGCTGTATAAGATGTTTTATAGATGGCATTTTGTGCCAGCAAGACTGGCAAGGATGTTTAAAGATAAAACAGCTAAATGTTGGAAATGCCACCAGACACCTGGAACATATTATCATATGTGGTGGATATGCGTAGAACCTAAAAGATACTGGACAAAAACACATATATGATTGGAAAAGATGATATAGCAACATATTGATTTAAAACCTGAAATATTTCTGTTAGGGATTATACCTGAAGCTTATAGTAAAGAGACTGTATATTTAATTATTCACGTATTAACTGCAGCTAGAATTGAATTTGCACAAAATTGGAAAAGTGAAGAGATTCTGAGTGAAGAGAATGTGATTAGGAAAATATTAGAATGTGCAGAAATGAAGATTCTAACACTAGCAATTAAAGAGAAGGAACAAAATGAACATTATATGATATGGGAATTATTTTATCAATGGCTGGAGAATAAATATGGAAGTTAGAAATTAAAGAAGATTACCGAAAAATAGTAAATACGTGAAAAGAATTTAAAATGTTAAGATGGGGAATGTTAAAAGAATTATATATATTATGTATATTAGTATTAAATAAGAATGGAGTATTAATACCAAGCACTGAAAATGTATAAATTGTAATTGTTATTGTACAAGATATTTGTACCCAGACAACACACTGTTTAAATGGAAGATGGGTTGTTTGGATATTTTTTTTTAAAAAAAAGAGTCAAAGCGGGTCATTATGCTGAATGACCTTCAATAAACAAACAGATAATTGAATAAGTGATCCCATATTTCTTACTTGAGATACAAATGAACAGGCTCAAATTATCCTACTTTGGACACATTAGGTGAAACTATAACTCTCTGAAGAAGGCTCTAATTCTGGGAAAAGGAAAAAGAAGAAGGCAACCAATGGCAAGTTGAATTGACTTAGTTACAGTGGCAATGGGGGGCCATTGGAAGAGCTAAAATGCTAGGTTAGGGATAGATCACCATGGAGAAAATCTATGTGTTTCTTAAGAATTAACACTGGCTTGATGGCATATAATTAACCAATGAAATATCACAAC
This sequence comes from Pseudonaja textilis, assembly GCF_900518735.1. The sequence goes on along the minus strand of NW_020769366.1, from coordinate 3,914,137 downwards.
TGCTAATATGCACAGTGGCTAGTGATTCTGGGAACTGCTATTCAAACAAAGAACACTAAATTATATATTCCTGTCATATGAAGAGGTACTTGAACAATCATTTCAAATTTTGCCCATTTATAAGTATTAAACAAGATTATGACTGTGATAGCTTTCTTTAGTTGTTTTGTCATTACAAAGGAGATGGAATAAGTATCTTTAAGACCAATTCTCACATTTATGGACCTTTGCAGGTTGATAAACAAAGGAAAGTTGAAGACAAAAAACACAGCCATGGTTTCACTTAGTGATCACTTCACTTAATGACCAAGTTGTCATTCCCAATTGTAGTTGCTAAACTACCATACAAACAAATACAATATCATGGCTCTTTGGATAGATTTATTTACTAATACATTGTATCATCATTTATTGTATTTTTACTAGGCTGGAGCCACAAATTTCACTGTTATGGCTTATTTTAATTATAACATGTTAAATAGGCTATAATGTCCAAAATCACATTTAGCTAAACCATAAATCATGACAGGATTTATACAACTTTCTAAATGAAAACCAAAAGACTTCATTAGAAGTATGTGTCTAAAGAAATGCTGTACATATTTGATTTAGTCTTTTTATTTCATTTAAGATTGGGTTTTAAAATACTATCACTGATAGTCATATAGAAATAATTTTGATTTTTATTTTCAAATGTCATAATAAAATAGCTCATATGTGAAGTAATATGAAAGTGATAAATGAGTTTTAAGTTGTAGGCTCTTATTTTAACATTTTTCTTGCAATGCTCAGTATATTAAGCATATTAAGAAATAAATACCTTAAAATCATACCCTGTATTTTCTTGCTGAAAAATATTCCTAGGCCAAGATTGGAATTCCCCCTTTAACCATTTATAACCAGCCAAGTTAAATGCAATCAATTATAAAGGAAGGTTAAAGGTGAATTGTGCCTTTTTAGATGTTTACAGAACTACTTCTCACTTTTTGCATTCTTAAATAGGGATTTATTAACTTCATGGGGAATGAGTCACAGGTTACTTTTATAAATAAAAGAAAACAAATTTAAAAGAAGAAACACTCTCTGCTGGAGGATTTTTTTTCTTGTGGAACAGAGCTGCTATACCAAATATTAATGACACACTGGAAGATTGGAAAATATTTTATAAAAAAATATCTTCCAATTTTCCAGTGTGTCATTAATAAAATATCTTCAAATACTAAATGCTGCACATAATTCCTTCAATATATTCAGGTTTAAAAGGAAGGTTTGCTTTATTGAGAGGCGTGGTTCACGTCCAGGTCTCAGTTACTTTATTTTTTCTATAATCTGCATTTCTGCACCTTTAAAATAAACTGCTTGTGATTATTCCTGCCAATTGGGGAGCACTTATTATAATGGTATTGTCGCAGAACCAGTAAGATTTGTTTAAAGCTTACAATTAAATGGGAATAAAATCTGTTCTATATTAGCATACTCCAAACCCTGAATCCTGATTGGTCCACATGGACCGCAACTTGATTGGACAACTAAACGGCCGTGATTGGTGCGCTAAGAATCAACCGGGAGATTAAAAGCCCTGTCATTGGCCACCGAGCCGCGAGCAATCCCTATATGAAGGGTTGCCGCGGATCGCAGGTCTTGTACAGAACTGTATACTGAAATAAAGAGCTGAGTGATCACTTTTGGTCTCGCGTCTCTGTGGGGAACGATCTACCCGATCTAACAAAATCAATATTTCCTACTTTCATTCTGAATATATTTTTTTCATCTGCCACCCAATCTGTAATGGCCAATAAGTTAAAAAATCCAAGGAAAAGCCGTATGTTTCATTCATCTGAACTGTACATAAAATAGGATTTCTGTCTTTAATTACTCAGTAAAATCACTGAATCTTCCTCATGCTGTTTATTATAATTTTAATAATGAAAAGCAGCATTTTTCCAGACTGACATGAATTGTTATGATCACACAAGTCCCCTTAAATAATAAGGTGACCTTGACCCTCACTCAGCTATGATTTCTCTTTTACCAGTGTAGAATACTTTGGTGGTGACATAGATGACAAGACTTTCTAGGCAAAAATATTTTTTTGATATATCCATATCTTCCCTTTTCTTTGTTTCTCCTCCCTCCCTTCCATCAATAAGCATCTACATTTAAGTAGTAAGATTTTTCAGAGGCAGATAAATTAAATTTTTGGAATCTTTTCACAGCAATTAATTCAGGTGTTTCCAATAAGAAAGTGCAAAGGATCAGCAGAAAATAGATAAGGTTTTTTTTCAGTATGAGTTGTGGAACAAGGTACTGTATACTTGGAAAAGCACAAGCTTTGATTTTATATGGGTTTACTGTCAAGAATGGCTGCAAATTTTAATGCATTCTATATGCGTTTACTATTAAATATAAATATATGAGGATTGTAAAGTGTATTAATACATAGCATAAAATATGTTCTCAAAAGATAGTTATAGCTCTGTGCAAGTTTTAAGGTTGATAGACAGATATGTAAAATAGATGAATTCACAATTAAGTTTAATCTTAAAATGCTCCATTAATGAAATCATACCAAGGAGATATTTGGTCTCTAGGCTCCATTAATGAAATCATACCAAGGAGATATTTAGTCTCTAGGTTCCTTTTACTATACAATGGTATCATTTTAATGAAGTGAATATCTAGAAATGGTGCAGTTAACACATGTATCTTCCACTGAAATGAATTTATGTAAAAAGACAGCGACTATCCTGGTGAAAAAAAAATCTCATTATAAATTTTTGGTTCAGAGATTATGGGAAAATATATATTCAATAACAAACTGAACCTATGAGTAGATTACAGCCTAAAAGTAAAGGTAAACACCTGCTTAGCAACATCAGAACAGAATAGCAACGAACAAAAAATAAGATATCAAATTATTTCAAAAGGCAGTTATTCCTGGTAACTGAAAATCACATAAAGATCTTACACTTTCAACAAACACCTGGGTAATTTGGTTAATTACTGGTCTGAGCATGGATCAAAATATCAGTTTAGCCCATCATATTGAGATCTTCCTCACTAATACATTAAAATATTTGATTTTCAGTTAGGTTTTGCTCATTGTGACGTCAAACTTACAGAATTTTGTCAGTCAAGAGAAATGCGTTTATTCACAGTATTTAAACATTTTGTGGCCTGGGGGAAGAGGAATGAAAGGAGGATGTTTTGGAAGGAAAGAGGGGGAGAGCAAGAAGGGGTAATAGGGATAGGTGACTCTCTTTGTGGGGCAGTTCTGAGGGAAAAGAGAGAGAAGGGAAGGAGGGCCAGCTGACTGATCTGGCTTCCAACCCACTGAATGCAGGGAAATGAAAAGGAGGAGGTTTTGGCAGGAAAGAGGAGGAGAGCAAGAGAGAGAGAGAGAGGACAAGAAGGATAGATGGGGTCTCTCTGGGGCAAGCCTGAATGAAAAGTGAGAGAAAAGAAGCAGTAGGAGGAGAGACCAGCGAGCAGCATGTGGAGACGGGGAGAGAGGAAGAAGGCCATCTGACCATCACCCCACGATGTGACCCACTACCCCACCACATGATCTGCCTGCTGGGAGGAGACCGCACAAGGGAATGACAAGGCAGTAGAGCCCAGCTGACCCAGACTAGAGTGGCCTGTTGCTATAACAATGGATTGTAGTAGGGGAAGGTCGGAAAAGAGAGCCAGGGGAATCCAGACCCCAGCAACCCTTTTGGGGACAGCCCTACAATTTATATAGGCTTATTAAAATATATCAATGATCAGGGTTTTTTATTCAAGGAGATTTGATCCTTTCCCTTCTTCAAAGGACAGATATATGTCCAGATATGGTATGTGGCAATGGGACAGTACTGGTAATGCTGTTGAAGCCAACATAGGAAGCGTGTGGATGAGTGCTCCCTACAAATGCAAGTTGCCTAACTTCACCTTTCCTTTTCATTTTCCTAACTGGATCCAACTTCCAGATACCGCTAACATGATATCTTGGAAAGGAAAGGAAGGAAATTATTTTTATGACCAGCTAGTTTGCTTCTTTTAACCTAGGATGCAAATTGCATCCTGGCAGATGGAAAATGTGGTGTAATTCCCTGTATAAATATGTCACTATGTAATGGCATATCAGAGTGCATCTGTTAAGTTGCAGTAATGGGTTTTCTCTTCATTTGGTAGACCTATATATCACTGTCTGCTAGCCCACTTTGTATCAGAGAGATGATTCTATGTAATAGATCATCATGCCTATTTAAGATTATGATAGCTTTACTTCTAAATTTACTACAACCTAATAAGCTATCCTGTGGCTTGTTGCAATCTGGTTTTGAAGCCACATTGTAAAAACTATAATAATCTCTCTCTCTATAAAAGTGAAATACCACTCACACATCATCACAAAATTTCCAGAATCGTAAAGCCTACAAATTTGAAATTTGGCATGTATGTTCCTCTTGGCTTTTAGGTGCTCACTAAGAAAGGATTTTTCAAAATGACCATCAGAGCATTAGTATTTTGTATAGTATTATTAACATGCTCTGATGCTAAGGAGTTCTACTCCCCCTCCCCACCTGAAAAGAAATCTGTTCCAAATGCAAAACACAAGCAGAGGAGAGGAGTTTCCATTTTAGTTTCATAGCAGCAACCAGCTTTAGTACAGAACAATTGAGCTAAGCCACTCCCAGGCTCCTTGCTGTCTCCTTCTTGCTCACACAGCAAATACTGTTTCAGTTTCCATGTTTCAGTTTCCAAACAGCCCTCAACTCTCTCACACACTGACAGGACGCTAGCTAGATGAACACTGATGGATGCTGGTAGGCAGAGGCACAATTCCCCCCCCCCTTATTTTCCTCCCCAGAAACTAAGGCTGATCACATTGTTTCATAGCTAAGCACGGGTATAGAGTTAGTATAATATAAACATAGAAGCATGCTGCGATTAACAGGGGTCCCCAACCACTGGGGCTGCGACCACTACCGGGCCATTACCTATTTGGAATTGGACTGAGTGCATTCATATGCACCATAGCTCAACTTATGTGAGCGATGGTGATGCACATCTAATTGTTGTGGTCTGCTGGCAGCCTGTGGAGCTGGCAGCAGAGTCAGACCGTGGGGAGGAGCATGAGCCAGTCCTGAAGTCTGGGGAGGGCTTGTACGAGGGATGTGCGTCCAACACAGAGACGGGGCCAGGGCCATCTATTTTATTGTATTTACTTATTTTATCTGTCAAGAGCTTACAATAGAACAGAAACAAGAACAAACATAAGTTTAAATACAAGAAATAAGAACTAATAATTGGGGATAACGGGACAGGGATGGTAGGCCCGATCTGAGAGTTACGTGCTGACTCCGCAGCCTCCAGAATCTGACAGCAGCGAGGCAGAGAAACAGGGGGAGCCTGTTCCCAGTGCGCGTTTGCGCAGAGCTGCCAGAAGGCAAGAACAGTTACGACTCAGGAGGAGCAACTCAGGAGTAAGACTTGGAGATGTTTGGCCCCTCCCATAAGACATAAAGGAGGAGCAAAGGGACACGAGGAAACAGCTTTGTTCATTCTGGTTGGTTTAAACTCTGACGCTCCGTCTTGACTTCGTGCTCTGGCCTTGTACAGCTAGCTAATTGGCAGTTTAGTCACTGGCAGCATTTCAAGGGAGATAAAGGCAGGTACTTATCAGCTTCATCCCGACAGACTGTGGCAGACTATTGTTGGACTATTCATAAGCTGTTTGGGACTCATTATGGGCTGTGAATGCATATAATTCACAGCCGTTGAAATAAAAACAAAGATTTTTGGGAACAGTGTGTGATTGTTACTGTCTCAGGAAGCCTTGGTCAAAACACTAATATTGCACAAATACACATGTATTGAAAGATTTATATAGTTTTCCCCTCTCTTCCCTAAATTGTATCAATATTTACAGATTCTATTAATCTGATAATGAGTTATTGAGACATCTTTGCCATTTCTATTAGGATCACTAAACTAAATTAAGAATCATAAGGCTAGAGATTCAATTTCTCATATTAGACATAAATCTTCTTGAGGCCAATATTATAAAAAAGGACACATTTTATGCTTGTTTGATTTTACAATTGCAGCAAATAATCTGACAACACACACACGAATTCTTGCAAAAATTTCAAGTACCCTGATTACAACTGTATTAAATTTGTATTCTTTTGCATTAAAATTTCTGGATTTGACAGATTGAACTTCATATTTATTGATTTATTTGATTTATTTATTTGATTTGTTAATCACTTACAAGATAACAGGTATAAGTTTAAACATAGTTATGAATACATGAAATGGATACATTTAAGAAAAATAAAAAGAAACAATAGGACAGGGACGGTAGGCACGTTGGTGCGCTTATGCACGCCCCCTACAGGCCTCTTAGGAAAGGGGTGAGGTCAATAGTAGACAGTCTAAGGTTAAAGTTTTTGGGGTTTGGGGAAGAAACCACAGAGTCAGGTAGAATATTCCAAACATTGACCACTCTGTTGCTGAAGTTGTATTTCCTGCAATTAAGTTTGGTGCGGTTAACTTTGAGTTTGTATCTATTGTGTGCTCTTGTATTGTTATGGTTGAAGCTGAAGTATTCATTTACAGGTAGGACATTGCAATGTATGATTTTATATACTATACTTAGATCAGACTGAAGGCGGTGTAGTTCTAGGTTGTCTAGGTCTACAATTTCAAGTCTGGTGGCATAAAGTATTCTGCAATGAGTAGAGGAGCAGAGAACTCTTCTTGTGAAATATTTCTGGACTTTCTCAACTGTATTAATATCAGATACATAATGATGAGTTGTATTCAAGTATTGGTCTGGCAAATGTTTTGTATGCTCTAGTTAGTTGTGTAATATTACCAGAGAAAAAGCTACGTAGGATTAGGTTAACAACTCTTAATGCCTTTTTGACTATGTAGTTACAGTGGGCTCTAGCACTTAGATCATTAGAGATGAGTACTCCAAGGTCCTTGACAGAGTTTGGATCATCAACAAGGTCTTGACAATTCAGCTTGTATTTTATTTTCTGATATATTTTTTTTGCCAATATGTAAGACAGAGCATTTATTTGTTGAGATTTGAAGTTGCCATTTGATTGACCATTCCAGGTCTTTTTGGAGGGTAGTGATGTTGAATAGCTTTACATAAGCGAAGAGAACGCAGTTGCTCTTAATATGATCACGGAGGTCATTTATGTAGAGTATGAAGAGAGTTGGTCCTAGAACACTGCCTTAGGGGACCCCACTGTTGACAGGTACAGAATTTGATAGGACGCTCCCAATTTTGACCATTTGTTGTCTGTTTGACAGGAATGCTTCTATCCAGTTATGTAGGTGTCCAGAGATACCATAAGACCTTAGTTTTAGGAATAGTTTGTCGTGTACCACTGAGTCAAAGTCTTTACAGAAGTCTGTGTAGATTGCATCTATTGCTTTGCCCTGATTGAGTTGTGTAGGCCATATATTTTTGCAGTGTAAGAGTTGCAGATTACATGATAATTTTTTTTTTCTGAAATCAAATTGTTTATTAGAGAGTAGGTTGTTTGTCTCTAAGTGGAGGATAATGGATTGGTTAATAATTGATTCCATAACTTTACAAGTGACGCAGCATAAAGAGATTGGTCTGTAATTTTCAACTAGGCTGGGGTCTCCCTTTTTGAAGATGGGGATGACTGTGGCTTGTGACCATAGGTTAGTCAAGGAGCTGGTCCTGAAAGATTTTTCAAAGATTATGCTTAGAGGTTCGGCTATAGCAGTGGATAGCTTTTTTAAGAAGTAGGCACATATTCCGTCCTGTCCAATAGATAGAGATGGTTTTAGATTGCGTAGTGCTTTTTCAACATTGTCTTCTGTAAAATCGATATGTATTAGAACATTGTAGTTGTCTGGGGTTCGACTAGGAAATACTGGGCTTGATCCATTGCTGTTTACAAATACTGAGCCAAAGAATGTGTTAAAGATGTTGGCTTTGATGGTGTCATCGTTGTAGTCTTTACCATTAGGTCCTTTCAGGGGTGGGATGGACCTTTCCCTCAACTAATATTTTATGCTTATACTATTTATATTTATACTGATATTTTATGCTTATAATCCCGGATGTATGGCATCCGTTTTTAAGATGACATGCCTGAACAGTGGCTAAAGAAATAAGAAACTGTTGAAATTGTATTTATTTTCTAAATCTGCATTACATGACAGTTGGAGGAGACTATACTCAACCTCAGATTCAAAATCGCTTCTTTAAAGAACATGATTGACGTGAATTATAAAATACTGTATTATCTCTAGAAGCAGAAGAAAATATGCTAGTTTTACAAAATGAAAATGGCAAAAACAGTGTCAGAAAGCTGGTATTTTAAATAAGAACAATAAGAATAATATAGCAAAACTATGGAGAAATTATAACATCTTTCCACCAGAGGTAGTTAGATGTCTTTAAGGAACAAATGACCCCCATCTGATGTTCTTGAAAACAATGTCATAGCCTCTCACACTTAGTAGTAATACGTAAAAAGAAAGGTAACCCACATTTGTAAAAAAAATAAAATTTATATAAGATATATCAGTCATATCACTGAATGTTCTCTTGAACTTATTGGGGCTTGTCCTAAGCATAGTAAATTTATATAAAGAATCAGAGAGATGACCTTGAGGGAAAGTGGTAAGAATTGTTTTATAAGCAAAGAAAACTAAAAATTTCCTTAAATCTGAGGAAACAAGATTATATTTGGAAAAGAATAAGGAGGTTCCTCCCTAATTCTTGTATATAAAAGGGAAGGGGAGTGAAGTACAAAATTGCGAAGTTCTGTTATAACCTATCTCAGTAAAAGATAGTTTTGATCTTCCTGTGGGGTGTTTTTCCTGCTCTGGTCTGTCTGGAAGGGCTAACACTATGAAAAAGCCCCTTAGAAAAAATATAAATATTCTCAAAATATATTTAATATACTGCACTCCTATTTAACATTTTAGTACTTTTATTATAATAAATATTAAAATGTATATTTAATATTGGTGTATTGTTTTACTTTTGCACAATGGATTCAATAACTTTGGAAGCAAATGTTTACCAAGCAGGTATTAATTAACATAAAGTTTTTTATTATTGTTGTTTGTAGGTATCTCTTCTTGAAAAAGAAATATTAGTTTTTCAAAAGATTTCATTGATCAAAAGTTCTGTTCTTCATTCTTTATATCTTTCCAAAATGGATGTGTTTAAGCACATCATTCAGTTCTTTCTAATTTCCACTGCATTAGGGGCATTTCAGTATTGACAGCATATTTTTGTTTTGAATGTTAATGTCAAGAGTAAGGGAAAGTTTAAAATAAAACGTTTAATCTTCCATTAGAGCAGGTGTAGCAAGTCCTATCTTCATTGTTTATATTTCTGAGAGAGGCAGACAGGAAATCAGAATCGGCTGGAAAAAATAGTTTAATGCAGAGCTGGTACTCTAAAAATAAAACCAATTACAAATTTTGTTGTGTATAGAAACTAATGTATCTGTATCATTACCTCAATCCTTCAACTATTGGGAAAAGGAGTCTCACCTGACATCATGAGACCAATTTGTATGCAATCTGAGAAATTTGCAAAAATATTCATTGGGCATTGTCAACTTAGTATCAACATTTCTATCTTTTTATTATATACTTTCCTCTTGATTGAACAAGAGGCTTTGTAATAAGACAAGGCTAAACAGACTCAGTTGATGCACTAAATGAGGTGTTGGGCTAGAAACCAGGAGTCCCCGAGGCATGCTTCAGGTCCCTTCAATTAAACAGTGTCACACCTCTTATCATCCAGAAGGCAGCCAGCAGAGGGGCGCTAAGAGGCAGCAGGGGGGCATTCAAGGTGCCGGCCGGCCCTGCAGGTTCACCCATTGAGGTGCTGGCTCCAGAGTCGATGTTTCCCGACGTGCCTGTGGGGGCAGCACCTCGAATGCAGCAGCGGTGGCATGGCTTTGCTCTACTTTTCCAATGCTGCACTGCTGCCTGCCCTGGGCTTCCTCAACCCTGCCCTATACTGGCTCCAGGAAGCAGGGAACAGCACCGCCCTCTACGACATGAGTGCCCCAGGAGGGGGGGTGCTTGGGAGGCTGATCCCTGGGGGGAGGGACAGCCTGTGAACTTGCTGTCAGGCATGGCAAGTACAAAAAGGGGTGGGCTTGGTTGAGCGGGATCCTGGATATTGGACGTGTGACCAAAGCCTTCCTACATATCTACCAATCCATCCATCCATCCATCCATCCAAAAGGTCTCTCTCTCTCTCTCTCTCTCTCTCTGTCTGTCTGTCTACCTACCCATCCATCCATCCATCCATCCATCCATCCATACACACATCAATCCATCTATCAATCTACCTACCTATCTACCTACCTACCTATCCATCCATACGTACATATATACATCAATCCATCTATCTATCTTCCTACCTACCTACCAATATATCTACCAATATATCTACCTACCTACCTATATATCTACCTACCTACCTACCTATCATCTATCCATCCATCCATCCATCCATCCATCCATCCATCCATCCATCCATCCAAAAAGTCTGTGTCTGTCTGCCTGCTTGCCTGCCTGCCTGCCTACCTACCTATCAATATATCTACCTACCTACCCACCTATCTGTCTCTCTGTCTCTGTCTCTATCTATCCATCCATCCATGTTCGATGGAAAGTAGAGCCAAGCCAGTCTGGGAGGGAGGGAGGGAGGGAGAGAGAGAGAGGGAGACCTGATGCATCAGATTGAAATGAGGCCTAGGTTAGACTGAAGCCCTTTTCCACGTTTGGCTTCTATTAAAGGTTTTGTGGATGAAACATGGTCAAGACTCTCACATTTTGTTGAGGTTTTAAACAGGATCCATTGGACCAGACCTCCACTCTAAAAAATTAGTTTTTCCCAATGAATTATAGTGCCAATTCTGAAGAAGGCAAAACCAAAATGTACTGGTAAATTACAAGGAGAACACACACATACACACTCTCTTCTAACCCTACTGGAGCAGGTGATTAGACTAGAATAGATATCTCATTATCTTTCTCCTCTCTCCCTCCTTCTTTATTTCTTTTTCTTTCTGTCCCTTCCTTCCACCACCCCCATTTCTTTGTCCTTTTCTCTTTCTTTTCTTCCTTCTCTCTTTCTCTCTCTCTTTCTTTTCTCTCTCTCTCTTTCCCTCTCTCAGGCTCACCCTATTGACTTGGTGCACTGCTCTGCTCGGACTTGCTTGGGCAGGTCCCAAGTCCCAGTGCAGCAGACTCAATGGGGTGGACCTGCGGGGCCGGCGCCTAGAACGTGGCAGTGGCAGCACGTTTGAAAAGTAGAGCAAAGCCAGAGGTCAGTAATTTTTGCTGCAAAGAATCACAAAAACTTCTGGGCTGTGCACAAGAAGGGACACACATGTCAATGCAATTCAGCAACATAAAATAAAGAAATATAAATAAAACAACTCAACAAGAATCAGCAAAGCATCTCTGATTAGAATCTAATCAGAGATGCTTTGCCAATTCTAGACCAATGACCTGCTCCAACAGGGTTGAAAGGGAGTGTGTGTGTATTGCATGTGCATGGCTGTCAAAATTCCAAAAACAGGTCAAGTAGCTCTGGGGAGGCCAGTCATAATTTAGAACACTTGCTAAACAACCGGCCATTAAGTGAGGACCACATGTATTTGGTTTGCCAGTCACCTGGCCATGCCCACCCAGTCATATGACCAGCAAGCCACACCCAGCCAGTCATGTGACCAGCAAGCCATGCTCACCCAGTCACATGACCAGCAAGCCACACCCTCAAATTAGGCCGCACCCACAGAAATTTGAATCCCACCCCTGGGTGGGGGGCACTGAGGATGAGTTTGTAGCACCAAGGTGTTGGTGGACTGAAAAAGTTTGGGAACCACTGGTCTAAAAGTTGCACATATGAAAATTTCCAATGAATACAATGTCTCAAAAATCAAGAATAAGATGAGGGGGAAGTTTAATGGAATGAGGCTTCTTTGAAATAGATGAAAATATTAAGGGTTAATTTGAAAAAGAAAACCCAAAATATTAGGGATTAAATTTCAAAAAAGAAAAATATAAAGTTAGCTGATTGGAATGTAGAAAATGAAACATGCTTTGATAGTAAGTGGAAGAAGTGAGCTCTGAAGCCATCCACTGTTACTCCCTGAGCTTCTATCTAGTATGTTTTGCAACAGACTTGTACAGCATTCTGTTCTTGCTTGTGTGTTTGCATCCCTTATGCCTTGACATACAGCTGCAGGTGGTCATTCAACCATATCAGCTAGTCTGAAAGGTCATGGCAGTATTTGCTAGTGTTGAATTTCTTGCACTTTTAAGCCTTACGATCCTCAATAATTCTAAATTAAATGTACCGTTTTGTCTGAACACTTATTTTCTCTAGCAGTGTGCACATTATCAAATTAGTAACACAGCCTATTGTTACTCTTGGGCTTCACAATGCATTTCAACATTTGATTTAAGCAAAGGTCAAAGCTGCAGGACAGAAATGGCAAGATAGTTTTTAGCTATCACATGAAAGGAAGAAAATATAGCCTTCCCTAAATTTGGCTTTTAGACATGCTGTCATGCTAGTCGCTCTTGTAGTCTCAGTATTCCTTGTAGAACATTAGATGTTCTCTTCTCTCCTTCAGCGTTTGATCTATATCCAAATGACTCTTTAGATTTTGTATTTTTAACTTTTAAATGTCTATTCCTTCAAGATATCAAAATGATAGACAATTTTAGAAAAAAATTAAAATTTATCACTGCAAAATGTAGTATTACATATTGTTCTATTTCTAAATATTGCAAGTACAAATGTAAAAAAAAAAAATCTGTGGCTGCAGATCAGGCTGCACAATTCCTAATTCTGACTTCTACATCTGTGCATGCAAGGAAGTTTTGCGTAGGGATAATGATTCCAAATTTGATAATTTGCTTCACTTTGTTGCAAAGGTCTTTCAAAGCCAAATGCCCCTGAATAAAGATATTTCAGTGTATCGGGAATACAGAAAGGTGAATGGTAATCAATATACAGAGAACCTGACAAGTCAACTCTTGTTTATTACACTTGATATAATTAAAAGTAAGTCTTCCTTCCAATCAGAAATAGGTACCTATTGACAGTATTATGGCATGTCTTAGTATCCATTTTCTTTGGTAGAGAGAAAGGACCAATGCTGCCTATAGCTCAATTATAGATTTGCAATCAAAGGGAGGTTATGCTGGCAGTAAATTATTTGCATAATTGTTATGAGAAATATTCTAAGCCCTTGGTGGATAAAGACATTTGAACATGTGCAGTTGCCTCCAGCTAGGCAAATCCAGCTAGGGATGATGGAGGCTTCATAAGTCCTGTTGTTTTTCTTATATATAACCAGGGGTGGGTTTCTACTGGTTCTGTCCATCCTCTGTAGAACCGGTAACTCTGAAGAGCAGCAGACATAGAGCCGGTTCTATGTCTGCTGATGTTTTTGCTCACCTGCCCACCTGGGTTCTTACCTGATCTTTATTTCCTGATTTTTCAACTTCAGCTGCTGAACGAGGCACAGCTGCAGTTAAAAAAGCAGGAAAAGAGGGCTGTTTCAAAGGCTGCTTCTCGGCTTGCAGCGTGCTGATGACGATTTACAGGCTCGCGGCTCACAGCGGGCAGGGAAGCTCGTAAATCCCGAACCGGTAGTTAACCCTGTCGTATCCCACCAATATATGTAACCTTATGATATAATACATACTAGTGTTATAAAACAATAGAGAAATATAAGAGTTCTGTTTTCAAGCAGTCTGAAATTTTTTTAGCTGCTAGGTTTGAATCTTATAAAAGATTTTATTATTCTATAGATTAATGAAGTGATGTGCGAAGCTGATGCAGACCCTCTTAAAGATTAGACTTGGGGGTGGGATTCTACCAGTTCTGTTCACCTCTGTAGAACCGGTAGCTCTGAAGAGCAGCAGACATAGAACCGGTACTATGTCTGCTGCTGTTGTGGCCCACCCACCCTCCTGCCCGGGCTCTTACCTGACCTTTATTTCCTGCTTTTTCAACTACAGCTGCTTTGCGCAACACAGCTGCAGTTGAAAAAGCAGGAAAAAAGGGCTTTTCCAACATCTGCACACTTGCACGCAGCGCTGCTCAGCTGTTCGGGCAGTTCAGCAGGTAGTAAATTGCACTCGCGTGACTTGCGTGACTTGCGCGATTCGCGCATGCGCGCACGATGCTAATAGACAGAACTAGTAGTTATACCAGTTGGATCCCATCCCTGATTATACTATATGTAGGAAACTTGGGCCAATCAAACTCAAGTCAGAATCCATTCTGAAGTGTATTTCATGAGAGTGAAGATATCATCTATACAATATTCCATCTTTGCCTCACTGTATACTTTACACAGTGACTTCTACTTAAACATTTCTATACTGATCTATAAGGATAAGCTAAAATGATGGTTTACTCTAAATATTTCACATTTAGGACAATATCCTCAAGATGACATAAAGAAAGGAGATAAGCTTCACTCTACAAACATTACATTGTTAGAAATGTTGTACTGCAGATGTTGCAGCTAAAAGATTGTAGAGGTAAAGGATCACAATATTATTTTCCTTCCATTTCCATTACTTTACGTCTTCAAAGACATAAAGTATAGCTAGATAATTAAAAATTAATTTTTAAAAAGTGAATGAGAGTTATGCAAATTCTTTATTAGTTATCATCTGGGAGGTCCAAACTGTCAGTATTGATCAAAATTAATCTTCCATAGCTGCATAGGATATAGCACAATTGTTATACTTTATTATTTTCATTTGATAATTTGAAATATTCACATACAACCAAGACATTCAAACTTTATTAGTATTATTCACTGTTCATCAAGTTTGCTTTTTCTATATAACATAGTCCAAATAATACGGTTCAAAAAAACTAACTGGAATAGTGTGGAAGAAAAAAAAAAGAAAATCACACACTTCATTTGTAAAAATACAAACAAATGAAAACAGCGAGGCTCCAATTTTTATCTTTTAGTGTATATCAGTCTGTATTAATTCTGTGATAAGAATGGGAACCTGGTTTTCTTGCTTAACTTGATATTTTTTTATGCATACATTGTAATTAATTTGCATTCTGCAGCTGACAGCGTGCTATTAATGTTATTCATTATATAACTCATTACCTTGGGAAAAAGCCAGTCATGTAATCTGTATCAGAATTTTTCCAGCCACCCACAAATTAGAGCAGTAGATAAGCATTTCCCAACTTGGTACTTTGTAGAATTTCTAGCCAGCCTTTGGTCATATTAGCTAAGAATATGTAAATCCAGTGTAGCTGGAAGGAGCTACATTGAGGAAGATGGACAACAAGATGTAACAGATTTAGAAAGTGAAGTACATTCCTTATGGTTTTTAATTCTCACTGATTGTACTGGTTCGTGCACAAATCAAATTTTCAGTATATTACTATATTAAGAATATGGTCAAATAACAGTTTAAATATGGAGGAGAGCTTGGATTTAGGTCACTAATTCTTAAAGATCGGATATCTTCATATGGTAGAACTGAAAAAAGATGAGAGGCACACAGGTTCATATAAAGGAATGGTGTACAAAACTCTTAGGCAACATGTGCTGAAGAGTAATGGGAGTGCTTCTTCCAATCCTTCCGTTGCGATGTTAATTGCCAACTGTTTTAGCAAGGGAAACTCTTGTATTAACAGGCCCTTTTAGCATGTTCTTTCTTTTTAAAGCATTAAGTATTTAATTTATGTCGCTAAATATATTTATATTTTTTTAAATTCACAGAAAATGAGACTATACTACAAAATAAATACGATCAAACCCAAGCAGACTGAAGTGTCACGCCTTCATAATGGGTTAAGAGACAGCAGCTACATTTAATGTAAGTTGATATGCTGTAGAACTCTTGGTTTATATATATATACTTAATGTTCAAAACAGAATGGTCCTGTATAGAATGGCTGCATATACAGTACATATGCATTCCGTGTGCATTCTTTTCAAGCAATATTTGCAAAGAGGAAAGGAGTCTTATTTTGGTTTTAAGAGTAGACATTGTTACTCTTTGGAACAAGCAGATAATAAATTCTACATACAATGTGGAATATTCATACTATTCCTTTTTGATGGAGTTTTTGTTTCTCCTACCATCACAATATAGCCAGCACAATGAAAATAAGTAGAGGGCAAAGCAGACAATTAAATCATAATGATACAACGTTACACAAAATACAATGAACAAAAGGAAATAAAATATTTTGTAAGCAATATGCTTTAACACAAGACACTCAGCAGGTGAATTATAAGCTTCATTTTTCTGGCTAGAAATTCCTGTATGATCAAAAAAAGCCTGCTTATCGTGTCTGATAATATTCATTTTCTTTTCAGTTATTAAACCTTCCGAAGCTAAGCTTGTTTCTTCTCTTTCTTCAGTGGATTCCCTAATTAAAATTGTGGGCCTTATTTGTTTTTCTGGACTGAACTCTGTTTGATGGGAAAACTGGCTTATGTTTCCTTCTCTGTTCTCACTAGGAAGAAATTCTTGCAGCTTAGTGGTATTTGTAATAACATGAGTTGTTTCATCTTTTGGGTTGAAGTTACATCCAGATTGAGCGGCAATTTCAGTTGAAGCATTTGTGGGTGGAGGCGACATCTCTTCTACTTCAGCAATACGAGGGCCTGCAAATCCTTTGGGAGATATCACTGAGGAGTTTTTATAACAGCTTCCCACAACATTTTTATCCAAATGGCACATTTTTGGTTCAGTTGTGGGACCTAGGTGAGAAAATGAACTCCAGATGCTTCCTTCTTCAACTTCTTTATTGTGTAAGCCTTGTGAAGAATGTTCTGAATGATTCAATTGCACACCTTCACAATGCACACCTTGTTCAGAAACAATTTTCCCTTCTGCTGAAAAAGGACAAAATATTTCAGTTGATGGTGAATTATTTACAGAATTATGTTCTGCTTTGGCAAGCATTTCATTTGCCGCATGTGTTGAAATCATTTCCACATGTACTGTTTCATATGTGGGCACATTATTAATATGTGAAGCAGATACTCCAAATTTGGTGTCACATAATACACCCTCTCTATTGCATTGACAAAGAGGATAATGTGACCCATCATTTCTTCCTTCATGTATATCAAATACCATTTCCTTTTCCTCTGTGGGCCTGTCACTTAATGCAGTCTCTTGGGGTAGCTTAACAATTACTGCTTTTTCACTAGCAGACATTTTTTCAGGAATACTTTCTGATGTCATTTTAATTATAGAAGCAGCTGTAACTGCTTCTGCTTCTTCTGTATTATCATGCTTAGTGACCGAGGTCTCCTCATACCTGAATGCATCTTGGCAAGTAAATAGTTCATCTGTGGGACTTACTTTCAAACATCTTGCATTGTCATTAATACCCCCCATGGCTTCAACTCCTGTTAGTTCCTTTATCTGCACTCTTTTATTTGCTTCACTTTGCCTTTCTGCCAACTGATTTTCTGAACCACTCGGCGTTTGAATCATCAGTCTGTCCCAGGTACTCTGATCTTTAAGAATAATCGTGCCAGGTTCACTTTGGCAGGGTTCTACCTCAGAAATATTTCTGTTTTCTGGATTATCATTCTGACTGTACTTCCTTTTTTCTAAGTTGTTTCTGCTATCAGACATTTTCTTTGTGTTTATAGAGTGCATAAACACATATTCATCAACTGGTGGTACAATATGGGATTGACTTTCCCAAAGTGTATTATGAAGTTTCTCAGGGATTCTAATTTCTTCTTTTTTTAAGTCATGATTTGATTCATCTATAATGCAACTTTTGCTTTCTGTTTTATTATTATTTGAGTTTCCACTGTCACTTAAATATGGAAGCCCTATTGATTTTGACATTTGCTCTTTTATTTCACCTGGGACACTGGAAGTCATTACTTCTTCCCTTTGAGGTAACTTAGCTAGCCTGTTAATTTCATAATTATCACGTAAGACATGTTTTCTATACCTGCTGGTAAGAGATATTTGTTTTTCTGGAGAGTTCTCTAAATTTTCTAGCATGATTTCTTTTTCCTTATCATCATTATACTCAGACTT
The DNA here is from genome assembly GCF_900518735.1 of Pseudonaja textilis. The sequence continues at coordinate 3,896,035 of NW_020769366.1, read as the reverse complement.
ATGTTTTTCTTCTACAATGTCTTCTGAATGAAAGCTTGCCAAACAATTTTCTGTGACATCAGCATTTGCCATAGCATCACTATTTAAACCTCTGTTTAAACATAATTTGTTTTTGCTTTCAACTTTTTCTCTTTGGGGTTCATGTCCGATGTTTTCTGAATCTAACTCTGGAATTTGGAAAGCTGTTTCCTGCTTAAGTTGTTCCTGGACTGTCTTAATATTATTATACTTTCTTTTCAATGCATTTTCTTTCAACTTCCCTGCTTCATCATCTTCTAAGGAAATAGTCTCCCTTGTTTTTTTGAAGTTATAATTATCCTCACCTATGAATAATGTCTCTTTTGTTTTATTTCTTGGGACATTCTTAGATTCCTCACTTTGAACATATGCTGGATGCATTCCACAATTGCTTGAGACAGTATCTGGAATATTCTGGTTTTTATTGATTTCAGACCAATATTCTGGTGAGAAATAGGTTTCATTTGGATTCAAACCCTCTAAGGACTGTGCAGTTTTGTTTAGTAAGTCAACCTCACTGCATTTTTCTGGGAACAATAACTGTCTATTATTTCCAACGGAATATGTTTGATTATTCTGCAGTTCTTTGTCTTGTAAAGAATGTTCTGTTGAAGAGCTTTTAGGCAGAGGTTGTCTAATCAAGCCAGGCTCTAGCTTGTCCCCCAGTTGTTGTAGTTCATTTGGAAATCTAACAGGCTCAGTTGCATAGGAACTCCTTTCATTCATTGAAGAACTTCTGCTTCTAGTAAAGTGATGACTTAGCTGAAATAATAGAATAAAAGAGTGTGAAACTATGTGTGAATGTGTAAGTGAATAGACTATATGCCCATACTCATACACACACACATGAAAAGGAGTTCAGTTCAAGAAATATTTTTTTCCAATAAAGCCCATTTTCAGAAAGCATGCTTCCAAGCTGTTTACAAAATGAATATTGCATTTTAAGTACATGTGCATGCGCAGCCACAAAGGGCAACAAACAAACATGAGGCAAAAAAAATTCTACTTTTCTTCTTTATGTCTGTCCCCATCTTAGCCTGTTTATTTATGAGCTCCGTAAGCTTCAAGTATGCTTCAAAGAAATGAATCCTGAAGAGAAAATTCTATACAAGGCAAACTAATTCATTCAAACAGCACATTCCATTCTAGACATGCTTTATTTTAAAGTGAATGCAGTGACACAAAATATCAAGGCTAAAGAATGTACAGGGGTGTCCAAAGGCACATTTGTACACGGACAAATACTATAAGGATTATGTTTATTTTATTCTTCTCTCAGACCCCTCAGACAGGAATGGTTTAGTTAGAAACTGCAGAAACTGAGAGTTAGGAAAGGCCACCAAGAAGTTTCTTTAGTATCACTCCAATATTAAATTATATTATTCAATAGCATTTGCATCTTATGGCATTCTTCCCTTGCTTTCAAATGCATAGTTGGATGGTTCTGTACCAATCAATTAGAAGATAGCAACTTAGATACTCCCTTATTACATTTACACTTTCTGCAGATACCCCTATTACAATGTCTCCTATTAATATGTTTTCTGCAAAGCCTCTGCAAACTATTAATAGTAAAACGTCACTCAAAGAAAAGTGAAGGAACTAATGTTTCTGCAAATTCTGTTTTAATGACCCTCTGCCAACTAGTCCTCAAATGTATCTGAGCTTTTCAGTGATGCCAACTGTCAGGATTTAATAGTGAGATGCCTGTTTCTTTTCCTCCTTATCTCCCTCCTTATAACTGACATTTGCATGATTTCAATAATTATATGCAAATCTTACAATTTCCCCTTCTCACATAAGGCTGATGTTACTTGTCAACTGCTGAGCTGTCGTGTGAGCCATTGCCTATCAGTTTCAAAGATTTGGTTGCATTTCCATTTATTATAGACCTCTATTGTTTAATTCATTATGCAGCCCATAAAATTATTGGACTGAGCTTTGACCAGGGGTGTAGATTTTTTAAAAACTCTATATGCTTAAGTCTTGTATTGGAGAATGCTATGACTTTGTTCATAAAAATAATATTTCAATTCTGATTATTCAGGCAATAAAAGCTCCATTCTGAATGACAACTTTGAACTCTCCTAAAGTTAGAGCTAAGATAACTTTGGGCTGAAGAATTGTCTTATTCTCTACCCAAAATGCCTGTGTGATGCTAATGTTTAGTGTATCCTTTTGTGTGTTTCAGATTTTATATTTTCACTCACAAACGCCATTATATTTCCTGCTTATTTACTTGTGTATATAACTATGCCATTTTTCTTCTCATAAAATGCAGGCTAACCCACTGAATAACATTTATGCAATATAAGTGGCATTGAGGTTAAAAATAATGTTTAATGTGAACATATAATTATTTATAAAATCAGTGTGATTTAGTCAATATTGGGATTGTGTGTGTTATATCTAAAGGATGGTATCTGTGGTCAAATTTTTGAGTTTAGAAAAACAATAACTTAACTTTCCCTACTATTATTCTCTCCAGAATCAAAACTTCTGGACAAGGAGCAATTTTTAAAAATCAATTATACACCAGGTGCACCACATTAAAAATTATTTTACGCAATTATCAAATGCTAAAAAGATTCACTTGCAACATCATTGCTTTGGTCTTTCATAAGCCTCCAAACAATCACTGTTGAGTAGCCATTAGTTATAGTCTATGTATGGCTCTAACTGTAAAACTAAAAAAAGGAAAAAAATGCAATAATAAAAATCAGAAAAATAAGAATTTAAGTTATTATTCTTCTATTGTTTTCAAATTGTCCCTTATATCCTGTGATAAAAGAGAAATAAGTTGTTAAATGAAAGGTAACAAAATTAAATGTTTCAAAACATCCTACATCCTTTAATCATACTAAATATATAATTAAAACTCTGATAGTAACAGCATTGGCAAATTATGTAGTATACGTATCACCACTGTTGAAGTAGAGAAAGATCTTTCTCTTGTGGAATATATAATAATATTGTCTAACTGAAGCGAACAAAGTTTGGTGACCACAGACTGATCATTTTTTAAATTATTTGGGATGGATGGGTACTTTGTAGACAATACAGTAATCTTTCATCAAAGTAGACAGGACCATGATTTCCAAGAATGAGGATTGAATTTTGGAGGTATGGAGATTAGTGACAGCATTCCTGAACAATTGGAAAAAAAATCTGAACAATTTTCAGTTGTTTTTTTAAGAAAAATTCAGTGGTATCATTTCACCCCTCCAAAAATGTCAGGCCTGTGTACAATTCATCTACTATGAGCTACTTTCCCTCAACCTTCCTCAGTAAGAAGATTGCAATCCTTTGTTTGCTGAGGAAACGTATCAGAATATATCATTTGAGTTGATACACATAATAATCTGTCTGGGATATCCAATAACAAATCCCAGCTGATTTTTTTACCACTGGTTTTTAGAATTTTATACTTGAACAACTTAATAAGAAGTTTAAAATATCCACAAAATAATTGACAGATAATTCAATAAGATGCTAGCGAGATAGGGTGGGAGGAGGGAGAATAATAATCAGAAGAATTATTTTTTATTCTATTGAAGAAAACTCCACTAGCTTTCTCATGTCTCCCCAGGAGAAGCTTTGATCAAGCAATTGGTTGGTCTAAATACATGTGCATTGTTTGCAACAGGAAGAAATATTTGTTTATTTTAGAAAATAAAAGAACAGAAAATGCTGTTTGATTCCACCCTCCAACACTTTGACATGCAGCTGAAAAGGATTTTAGAGTACTTTAAAGTCTTAGCAGTTTCTTTCTTGACATTGTTCTATAAAACAGGGATCCTCAACCTGTGAGCCGTGGCCCATTACCGGGCCACGGCCTATTTGCAACTGGGCTACATGAGTAAAGCTATGCATGTACATGCCTGCCCCTCACACAAAACCATCCCCTCCCTCCTCTCCCTCCCCCTGAATCAGGCTGGACAACACTGCTGTAAAAGATTCTGAAAGATTCTTACCAGCAACTCCAATTCTTTCTCATTTTCTTTGTCATCTTCATTACAGCCATCATTTTTTTCTTCTTCATTTTCTTTTCTGTATTTATTTTCATTATCCAGATGTGAATAAACGATCTGGGGGATATCTAAAAGAATTGAATTATTGAATAATATTCACCTAGATGCTTTGTTACTTTAAAAAATAATAATAACACAAACGACAGAAGGTGAAATGATTGAGACCATCTACCTGAGATTCTGGAATTAATCCAAATGTCTTTATCAGCCATTGTCAATGTTTCCTCTTTACTATGAAATGAGAAAGAAAACAAAGGGACAATAATTAAAATCTTTTTCTGGATTTTTAAGCAATAGTATTATTATAATTAATGTAGTATTTGAATAAAATTAGTTTTATTTTTCTCATCTGGCTTCATGTGTCAATGTCACCATAGGAAAATAATCACAGTAACCTAACCTTTCTATCTCCTTCCATAAATTTAATCTGAAATGAAGGGATCTCAAAAAACTTGGTGTCTCCTATATTGTGTGGCAAATTATCCATGTGAACATTGTATATTATTGCACTAAGGACCATTCTGCAGAGGCCTTACTGCAGTGTGCTCTCTACTTTTATCATTTGGCGCATGACAAATCTGTTGACTGGACTTTTATGTTGGTTTAACCATGTCTCTTTTGGTACAGTATTTAAAATACAGTTTGATATATTATTTTCAGTTTGCCTTTCATTAGTAAATGTTCTTTACAAATCAACATATCAACACAAAAGAAATTAAGGAAATGTAAAGTTGGCCTTCACATTTCAATATTCTAGGGTGAATTGGAACAATAAAGATGAAAATGTTGGTAATTCCAAAACAGGATTAACATATGGCAGAAGGAAGGAAGGAAGGAAGGAAGGAAGGAAGGAAGGAAGGAAGGAA
>NW_020769366.1:3878212-3891110 GCF_900518735.1 Pseudonaja textilis | reverse complement strand
GAAGGAAGGAAGGAAGGAAGGAAGGAAGGAAGGAAGGAAGGAAGGAAGGAAGGAAGGAAGGAAGGAAGGAACCTTGGTTCAAAAATCTCTGCCCTCTTCATTTGGTTATATTTTAGATACCAATGACAAATAACAAGGGTCATAAGATACTCAATCACTACTTACTATTTGCATGTTCCTTCTATTTAATGATTGATACATAAATAGGAGATTATATTATAGGCAGACTCAAATTGACTGATACTTAGAAATAAATTGTTCCAATTTGTCTGGACAGTGTTCACCTGGACTCTAGTTCAGTTCAAGAGAAACATCTCCTTCAAGAGGCCCATCAAAATGATTAATGAGATTTAGCTGTCAAGTTTCAAATGGATTTTTTGCTGTTGCAACTATTATCACTTCTCAGCTTGCCAATGAACTATGGGGAGAGGGAAGGTATAGATAGAACTAAGCTCCAGACATCAAGATGCCAGCCATGGGAACCAAGGACATTTCAGCAGGTGTTTACCAGAGCCAAAAAGACTTTCTCACGACAATACCAGAAGTCTCCATTGGACAATGTGACCTGGCCTAATAGGCAGGAGGAAAGACCTGAACTTCAAAACGATGCTATAGGGCAGTGCACACCAGAACAAGGATAGTTTTTCTCTGAATGCCATCACTCTGCTAAACAAATAATTCCCTCAATACTTATTTAATTATTTACTAAGACTGTATTACTATTATTCCTCTCATCCTTCCTAGTACCTATCTCTTCCCACTTATGATTATAACTGTGTTGCTTGTATCTTTACAATTTATATTGTTTTATTTGTTTCCTAGTGTGATTTGATTGCTTATTAGTAACCTATGACTATCACTAAGTGTTGTATCTTATGATTCTTGATGAATGTATTTTTTCCTTTATGTACATGAGAGCATATGCACCAAAGACAAATTCCTTGTGTGTCCAATCACACTTGGCCAATAAAGGATTCTATTCTAACTTTAACTATATGGGTTTCTGTGAGAAATAGTTAGATCTGGTTTTGCCTTCATCTTTGCCAATATGATATACTCAATAATGTTTTGCTTTAAGAGATTGGATCTCAGCTATGCTTGCTTTGGTTGGGTTTGTCAGTCAGAATGTTGACATTAAACCAGATCAACAAAATTAAAATCGACAATGTCCACACCATCAGGCACGGGAATAGACAGCAGCTGAATACATTTGTGAATTCTGGAGGCTAGTGGGGAAACTGAGGCACTGGCCAGAGCAGCTTCTGGTCCACTACTTCCAAGATGCCCTGAAATGAGAGTTGTATCACATCTGCCTGCTTTGGGGAATACCTGAATGGATGCATGACTGATACCAAATGGTAGAATCAGAGCTGGACCTAGTGGGTTACAAATGGAATGGAAGAGTGTGGAACTGCCCAAAGAGGAGCTAAGAGAAGCACCTGCTGGGCTGGAGAAATCCTATTGCGAGAGCTTCTGCTCCCTCCAAAGCCCCGAAGCATGGACCCAGCCTATGCTTCCAATGCAACCAAGAGGGCCACTGATCTGCAGCCTGCCCAGCACTGGCGCTCATCTCAACCTACGTTAGGAACTCATCAAGAGACCATCCAGTTCATGATAGCCCCAAAGATGGCAGAAAGTATGATCTTGGGGTTACTTTGGCTCACCAAGTGAGGACCCATTGTGCATTGGGGAAGGGGAGAGAGACATGTGGCCATAACAGAAAAGGCCAAGAAACCCCTGAAAAGAAACCTGGGCAGGCCCAGCCAGTGGAGAGAAAAAAGAGGGAGAATGCACAAAAGTCACCTCTGAGTTGGTGCTCAAAGGGCAACCCATTTCCCACAAATACTGGTACCTAGTGGAGGCATTCAGTGAAAAAAATGTGATGTCCTATCCCATTGACCCATGGATTGTGCCATCAAAATCTTGCTGGGTGAAACTCTCAAAGGCCGAAATATACTCAATGACCCCAAAGGAAATGGGGGAATTGAGAAACTACATTGATAAAAACTTGGTGAGGGACTGCAAAATCCCAAGTGGCAGCCCCCATGTTATTCAAGGAAAAAAAAAGATGGGTAATTGAGATTATGTGTAGATTTTAGTGATGTAACCGCTCCTCCTCATGAAAGACAGGATGGGACATTTGGCCAAAGGGAAAGTGTTCACTAAACTGGACCTCATGGAGGCATATTACCAAATCAAAAGAAGGTCAAATAGAAAACCATCTTCAACTGCCCATTAAGATGCTATCAATTTAGAGTGATGCCCTTTGGATTACAGAGAGCCCAGCCATAGACACGCAGCTGATAAATGAAGTGCTACATAAGCACCTATACAAAGAGGTACTGGTATATTTAGATGACATTCTCATCTATTCTGAGATGAGGGAGGAACATGTAAAACTACTACGTAAAGTGCTGGACAAACTCCTGAACACTAAGCTGTATGCCAAGCTGTCAAAATGTGACTAGTCTAAACTACTTAGATTATAGAGTATCTTGTGAAGCAGTGGAGATAGACCCAGGGAAATGAAAGCCATCCTAGAATGGCAAGCACCATGCACCTGAAAGCAGTTGCAAGTTTCCTGGTCTTCACAATCTTCTACAGGCAATTCATACTCTCCTTCATAAAGATTGCCTTACCTATCACAAAACTGCTAAAAATGTGGGGGGGGGGGAAGAGAAGCCTTAGCCCATCCAGATGCTAAACTGGACAATGGAATGTCAAGAAGACCTTGAGAAACTAAAGAGACTATTTGCAGTCAAGCCAGTCCTAAAGCATCCCAATCCTGAGGAGCCATTTGTGATCCAAATGGATGCCAGTCATGTGGCAGTGGAGGCAGTTCCCCTCCAAAAGAACGAGGGGAAACTGCAACCATGTGCCTACATGTCCTGAAAGTTGAACGAGACAGATAGGCATTGAACAGTGTGGGAAAAAGAAACCTTTATGGTGCAATGGACACTGCTAATATGGAGACAGTTTTTAGAGGGCAGCAAAATCCGTTTCAAAGTATGGGCTGACCACAAAAATTTAGAGGCCTTAAAATCCCCCACAAACTTTCCCCAAAGCATGTATGGTGGGACTCAATACTTTAATCAGTTTGAATTCACATTGAAATACATCCCGGGGGGGTGGGAGAACTTCCTAGCCAACATGCTGTCCTGCATGCCCCAGTGTAAAAGTGCTCAAGAGTGGTCAACTGAATTATTCCCATGAACCAGTTGTCAGCACAAGTGACTACTTGGCAGTGAACAAGTAAGATGACCCTTAATCCCAGTGAGACTTCTGGCTGATGTTGAGCCAGAAGCAGAGAACAGAGTTATCCATTCCTGCTCTGGCTTCTTGCTGTTTGTGGGCTCTGGAGGGAGCTGAAAACTGCCTGGGGGGTGGTGATGAAGCCAAGGAGGGGTGTTCCATGTGGTCCCAGGAGAGAACACAACTCTCCCCTGGAAATCCAAGAAAAACTTCTATGCTACGACATGGAGAAAGGATTGGACAAAATGGCTGCCACAAAGTTGTGACAGTCATGACCATCTAAGCACTCTGCAGGAATGGAGATAGTGAATGGTACCTAGAGCAGGATGAGAAGAATCTTCTTTATCTTAAATTTAACTCCAAAAGACTATCTAAAAAGGAACTGTTATTTTTAAAGTGGTGGCAAAAGCATTTGGAGAATTTTTAAAAATTTTAAAATTGAAAAAAAAAGGGAGAAGGCAAATGTCTGGGAACCATGGAAAATTGGACCTTTAAAATGGACAGACACTGTATTGAAAAGGCATTTTAAAATAATGGAATCATATAGTTTAAAAATGAATATTATCTTATTATTTTGGATTGCTATTTTTAAAATCGGAGAAAAATGGTTAAAATTGGAATGGGGCGCCACTTGATGACAGAAGGAAGGAACAACTATTCCCAAAGTTGGAAATTTTATGAAGTGATTTTGAAGATTTTGATATAAGATTGAATTTATAGACATGAAGTTTTTGGAAAATCCCAGAGACAACCAGAGGCCCCAGAAAATTACATTATAAAACTGAACCGATGGAAAAAATTATGAATATATTACCTTTTAGATTATCTAAAGGAAATCGATTGATTAACTTTTGAACTGAAAGACTCCTGGATGTTGGATTTATAGCTTGAAACATGAGGCTCAGCTTATTGTTGGACAATTGGGCCAAAAAAAGGAATAAATAAGAATAATGATGAGTAAAATATGTAGATAAATTATGTTGGAACTATGAGATATAAAAGATATTTTGAATAGAGGACTTTTGAACACTTTGAACAAAATACAGGACATGGTAAAAAAGCTGGAAACGGAGTTGCAAACAGCAGAGACGCAAGCAACAGAAAGAAACCCAGGAAGAGGAGGAGCCAACTGGAAGTATAATCAGAGAAACAGAATGGATGATATAACAAATGAAAATAAAAGGCAACAAGGAAATAAAACTTAATATGATAATGATCAAGGCAATAAAACAAGGGGGGAATGTTCTATGGGGAAAGTTACAGGATTTCTGATATACTCTGGGTCATCACATTGTTCTATAGATTTCTGGGCTTAAAGCTATATAAATAATAATGTATGGAAAAGAATGTCCTGGTTAGTAACGCTGATCCAGAGAAAATATTAATTGTAAAAATTAAATAGCTTTAGATCGAGGAGAATCCACCTAAAGGATCAGAGACAAGCATCACGCTTTTCAGTCACAATTAATATAAGCTTCTGATCGACTGCTAATCTGTTTTAGAATGTTGTGAGATTGCAGCCTTTTCTGTCATATGTGAAATGGTAGGATTGATCCTGAGATATGTTTTGTGCAAACAAAATAAAATAAAACAGCATCATGTGGCATTTTTTAAGTGCTTAATGCTTTTCAAAAGCAAGCCTTGGAGGCTGTGGGAGCTTGGATGGGAAATAACATACTTCATCTGAACCTTGGTATTTATAACCTTTGGTCTTGGGTGGGCATGCACTACACCAGACAGATCCAGTGTGCAATTTGGAGTGTCCTCCTGGACTTATGGTTCCTCCTCCTGGACATCAACAGGTGCAGGTGGGAATTGTGCTTAGGAGGCCCTTTGCTGAACTTTGTGTTATGTGTCGGTTACACCATTTCCTGGATAGGGTGGGTCTCCACTCAATATCACAACTCAGATTCAAGACCAATTAGTTTCTCCGGTATCTGGGCTGTTCTATCCAATCTCATGCTGAATATTCTTAACAGCTAATAAGATTGTTGGATGAGCAGGCACAAAAACAGCCAGGGAAGTGATTGAAGCCTGCGAAAAAGGTCCCTCATCAGTCAACGGGAATGCTGATATATCAACAGTCTATCAAATACTTAGAAGGTGAGAGGTGGGCAGCACAAGCAAATGACAGCTAATGACTTAAAAGCCAGACATCAACACACCCCAATCAATATCTAAAAAGTCACTTACAACTGGCACAATAAATACCATACACAGAACAGCACACACTCTGCTAGAGAAAAGTTTCCTGAAAATGGGCTCCAGCATGAGTCCGAAAATTTAATAGAAAAAACCTCTGGTCCTGGTGACCAACCAGATTGGATCTTAATTGGGAATCAGCACTGGGAAGACATAATCTTAATGAAAAACAAGCTCCACCAGAAGCCATGCTGTATTATTACATACAATATTCTCGGGCATAAAAAAAAGGTAGATTAAGATATGTAATCATAAAGTTGGAAACGAAGGTTTGTTCATGTCTGGAAGTTTGACCTTATTCTTAGACAGATATTTCATGTATATCAAGTTACTGCCAGTTCTCATAACTATTTTCGTGTGTATGTTGAAAAGATTTAGGATGCCAGTTTTTATGTTGATCTTATGTAGACTTGGATAGCATTAAATCTCAAAGGATTGCCTGTTGTTTCCTGTATTTCTAGGACATTTTTGCTCTTTTTTAAAAATTCAAATTAAAACAAACTAATAAAATAAAGTATGTTGCTTCATAAAGCATCTATCTATCATCTATCTATCTATTTATCTATCTATCTACCTACCTATCTATTTATCTATCCACCCACCTACCTATCTACCATGGATATACAAAGTCTACACACCTCTGTTAAAGTGTCAGGTTTCTGAGATGTAGAAGAAAAAATGACACCAAGATAAATCAATGCAGATTTTTTCTAACATGACACAAAAGCTATATAGTTCAATTGAAAAGCAACTTGATTTTGGGGGGCGGGGGGAAATAACAATAAAAAAGTGTACAATAGCATGTTCCATTACTGTGCGCACTCCCTTATAGGTAGGGATGTGACTTTGTTCAGAATTAACCAACTACATTCAAACTGATCTTAAATACTAGCCAGGTTCCACCTGCCATCAAAGTGACTCTCACCAAATTCATATAAAGTTCTGACATTTCCTTGCAGCAAAAACCATGGTATGCAAAGAATAAAAGGGACTTCATTGTTGGAAGTATCAGTCAGGAGAAAGGGTACAAAAAAAACATCCAAGGCATTGGCTATGTAGCACAGTCAAGTTAGTCATCAACAAGTGGGGAAATATGACACAATAGTGTCCTTACCAAGATGTCCCTCCAAAATTGATGAAAAAAACCCCTCATCTGACAGGCTACCGGCAACAATTAAAGGCGCTGCAGGCATTTCTGGCAAGTATTCTGAAAACAGTCTGCCATATTCTTTGTATATTTGAGTTGTGGAGTAGGGTGACAAGATGGAAGTCTTTTCTTACAAAAAAAAAAAAATCCAAGCCTGGCTACATTTCCAGAAACCTAGATCAAGTCTTACAAAAGCGTGTGGGAAAATGCATTATGGTGTGAACTTTTTGGCCGTAATTCCAAAAAGCATCTTTGGCGTAAACACCATACTATGCATTACCAAAAGTACGCCATACCCGCAGTGAAGCATTGTGGCAGCAACCTAATGCTTTGGAGCTGCTTTTCTTTGGCTGGCATTGGGGTTTTAGTCAAGGTGGAATTATGAACATTCCAAATATCATTCAATTTTGGCACAAAACCTTCAGGCTTCTACTAAAATGCTGAAGAGGAATTTCGCCTTTCAGCATGACAATGACCCGAAGCATACCTCCAAAATAAATAAAAGGATGGCTTCACAAAAAGATCAAGTTTTAGAATGGTCCAACCAGACTCCAGACCAGAATTCAATTGAAAATCTACTGGGTGACCTCAAAAGGACAGTGCGCAGGAGACCTGACAGATTTGTAGTGCTTTTGCAAGGAAGAGTGGGCAAAGAGTCCCAAGGCAAGATGTGTCATGTTGATAGGCTCCTATTCTAAAAGACTGAATGATATCATAAAAACAAAAGGTATTTCAACAAGGTATTAGTTTAAGGTAACGTAGGACAAACATGGAGAAGAGTAGCAGACTGCTTCCATGAACACCACCTAGAAGCCAGAAGACATTATGAAAACTGCTTAATTTCACAAAACATAGAGAGACTTAGCCATAGTTTCAACTGGGAAAGTCCAAAAACACTAAACAATTTCCTGAAGTCTGGCACTTTGATAAATCACCCATCAACAGGCACATAGACATAAACAACATCTATGTAACATTGAAAAGAGACAATCAAAACAAAAACGGAACAAAAAGACTAACACACCTCCTCACCAATCAATACCAATAAAGATTAACAGAGCAAAGATTAACACCATGATTAATATTAGACCAACAATCAAGAAGCAAACAATACCCCAATCAAGGAACTGCCAAACAAGCTTAACAGTAAATACTCAACCAAAGAACCGTCAAGACCATTCCCATCATCACTGATAAATCACACCATTAGAATATAAAATGAGAGCAAACCCCATTCCCTACTAGCAGTGATGAATTTACCTAGTTCAGTTAATGAAACATCTGCAAGAAAACAACCAAGCTCAGAAAGCACCAAGGATCATTCTTTCAACCCTGAGGTATAAATAATCTCCTCTATCAACAATCTCTACAGTTGAACAGTCATAACATTTGTCTCTCATTTCTGGCAGCATCCAGATGACTTCAGATATACCGCAACTCCCGTATTTATCAACCAACCTGCTATTGGGTATACTGAAATGATCAAGAATTAAGATCTACAGGACTTTTAAATCAATGGCTTTGAGAAGTTAAATCTTTTGTTTCCATCTTTTTAACGAACAGAAAGAAACACAGAAGTCATACATTACAATCTGCCATCTTAATTTCTTTTCTGTGATTGTGACTTACTCCTGTATAGGGTATGAAAAGAATAGAATATAGCAATTATAAGATATAGAGCACACAAAAACAAATGTGTGACAAATCAGAGAAATAAGAGACTGATAGGGAATACTCACTATATTTTTTACTCGTGCTACTTCCACATGCATTCAAACACTCATAAATCATTTCTTTTGGGGGGCATAAAATACTGCTGTGACAATCTTCTGGGTCACCAAGGCACACAGCAAGCCTTTTGTTGATGAATTGAGCCTCAGCCTCTCTGGTCCAGTAACTATTACAATTATAATCAATAAAATCTAAATGAGCAATTCAAAGAAAATTCTGTTCTTTTAAACATCCAAAGCTATGGTTTCTAATAATGTTATTAATGTAACCTTCACATATAAAGTTTAATAATTGGTTTACCTATCATATATATAACAATATAGCTGCCTATGTTTCCCCACTCCTCTAATAGTAATTATTGAAGGTTAGAAATCATTGTTTATATGTATTGATAAAGTCACAGCTGCTGGAGATATGATTGCTGTATAATAAATTGATATTGAAATTCATATATACCAGAAAGTTTACTGAAGTGCAATAGAACATTAATATGCTAATTACGTCATTTTTCTTGTGATTGACTCTTTAACTTTCAGCTATAACACAACCTTGTTTCTGTCCAGCAGTGATATATTTTTTGCTAAATTTCTATTACAGAAAGCAAGATTGACTTTGTTTCCTGATTGGATAATGAAATGAAGATATAGGGTACTGGTTTGACCAATTCAGCTAAGTTACACTGCTATCAAGCCACACAGCTTGTGCTGTCAAGCGAGGCTTATTTTGTTCTTGTTCTGCTCAGGTTTTATAATATTTTTCATTTGGGATTTTATTAATATTCTAAAAATATAATTTTCAGCAGCGCAATATCTATAGTATAACTCAAAAGCATTGCAGTCTAAATTAGTTTTTGAATTGTATACTATTTTTCATGCTTATACTTGTATTGATTACAGCTATTCCAGTACATGTAATTTGAAAGAGAAGGAACTACAGCTAATAAAAGTATGTGATGGTTTTTAAAAAGAACACATTAGAAAATACTTCCTTACCTGCGGTAAGATTAAAGTATTTCACCAAAAGTTAGGATATTTCATTTATGAATGTTTTTTTTTTAAATGAATCATATTTCAATTTCCTGCAGTAATAAACAATTTTACACAACTTGCTGTTTCCAAATTTCAGGCCTTCAAGGCAACAAATCAAATGTAAAATTATATATAACTGAACAATTAGAACAGGATCATATTTTTTTAAAAAACTTCCCTTGAGTATATATTTCATTGGATACTTGCTATTAGCACATCAAATTTACCCTTTTTTGATACTTCTGATAAAGACTGTAAAATTTGTCCAGATGCATATGTTTAGCACTAGGCTTTAGATCTGAGGTAAATACGCTGATGGTAAGGCCTGCATATAGTACATGTCTATTCCTCTTTAAAGCAGCAACATCTTTACAACTATACATTTCCTAGGAAAAACGTGTTCAATTTAAATAGCAGCAGATGTGCTGTATATGCCCCCTCACGTGGTTTAAAATATCCTTCTGCCTGCAAAGCCAAAGACTGACTACACAGCTGTATTTGTAAATCCTTCAGATTACTAAACACTACTTAAAACTTTAGAGATTAGAACAACCTTTGAATTAGGATTTGGAAAAAAATACCCTAGACTATACTACAATCCAGACAATAAAACTTGCTATTCCTTTTTCTAAGTTGTGTTTTTGAGCACTCTTCAAGGATAGCCCAAAATAAATAATATTGCAATAATAGAAATTGATAGTCACACAGGTGACTTTTGTTAATCTTGGTCATTGTTCAGAAAGAAGCATAATCAAGGGAAAACTTAGTACAATGATTTCTGGGCATAGCTATCAACTGACACACGAATGGACTTGTACCAAAGAATGGACTTGATATTTCAAAAAGTCTACTATCCCATCCAGAACAGATTGTACTTGTAATCCTAGATCTGTTTATTTACAAGATATTGACTGTCTTATTTTAATACATTTCAATTTCTTAGACTACTTTTGTTCTGTCGTTGTGTCCAGACCATGAGGGATCATCTCATTACCACCTTGTTGGCTATAAGATACAGAGGTGCAGTTGTCATCCGTATTAATGAAATCAATACCAACTATTCCAGAAACATAGCTGATATAAAGTTTATATAAACTAAGTATAAGATATAAAACTAAGGAATTACACAGGCTATGTCTAGTCTCAAATTCCAATAAGAAAAGCTTCAGATAATCAGCTTCATCTAAGAAACCCTGAACCTGCAGTCATTTGTTCTGTTATTTTGAAGAGGAAAATTGAAAACTGGCCAGTACGAATGTATTTTATTAAACAGTTAATGTTCAATAACTGTTCCTAAATAAAATGAAATGTATAAATTTTCATTATATAAATGGCATGAATCATAATAAAGATTCCTTAAACTGAATGTGACTTCTAGTGAATTTCTTAGCAATCCTTCAGAAATGGTTTTCTGCCATTTTGTGGAGGATTTTTGGATTTCCCAGTTCTAGGAAGTTTTGAAATCCTCTCTCTACAGTACATACTTCTCAGATCTTACACCCTAGTTCTGTGGTGGCGAACCTATAGCACATGTGCCACAGGTGGTGTTGTATATAGACATTTGCATACTCATAATACTACATTCTGATTGGACTATCATTGCCGCTTATCAATTGGTTGTTTAACAACTACTGCAATTGGTCCTCCTGATGGCGGGACGTTTAAAAAGATGCCATTGGCCGCGAGCCACGAGCAGCCGCTATAAAAGAGGCTGCCGCGGCTCCAGTTAAGTTGAAGTTACTGACAGTTAATAAAGAGCTGAATTCAACTCCGGTCTCGAGTCTGATCTTGTTTTCGCGACAGAACAGGTGGCATGCAGAGCCCTCTCTGTGGGCACACGTGATGTTGTCCAGCTCATCTCCACCACGCATGTGCGTGCGACTCCCACCAACCAGCTGGCCTTTGGGTCTCTGCCGCACATGCGCAGGGGTAGGCCGCATGCATGGGATGGGGACACATGCACAAGGGCGCGGGGTGCTTGTGCATGCATGGAGGGCCACACATGCATACATGGGGGGGCGCATGTGTGTGGGGGTCACCTTGCATTTTGGGTATGTGCGCGCTTTGGGCACTTGGGGGCCAAAAGGTTCGCCATCACTACCCTAGTTTGTTTCTTCAAAATTAGCCAAATTGGCAAAGGATTGAGAGCTGGAACTAAGCCCATACACATATCTAGCTCTCATTAGCCAAGATAGACACAACTCATCAAAGAGTGTATACATGAGGCTTTGTTTCTTGTACATATTCTTTAGCAGAATTAAAAGAAACTTATCTACCCAAATTTGACAGTTGGCTGCCACAATCACTACTCTCCAGTGTTGGTGGTTTTGGCTGCTAGAGTCAAGATTGAAGAGGGATAACTAATGAGCTGAACGTTATTTTTTGTCTATGGATATTAGATCTGTGCTAAATCCAAAGAAATTAAAAAAGATTAAATATGTTTTTGCAGTGTTCTTGGTTAAAGCTCTCAGACTGTGAATCTCTTAACATTCAGCCTGGTTTGGTATAAAGAATCTTAAGTAGGATCAGCCAATAACAAGAGTGTTGTTTATTCATTTGTCATTCTGTAAGTTAAAATGCCTCCTCACAGTACCAAGGAACAGCTGCACTGCTGGTAAATATCAGGCATATCATCAGTACCTAATAATAGCAAAAAGCTTAACCAAATCCACTTGCTGATTGCAGTTTGTCAGCTTAGTGGTTATGGTAAAACTCCTAAATTATGAAAAAGCATTCCCTTTTAACTGATGATTTGCCATGAGTTGATAAGCTAGTGATACTGACAAAGGAACATTGTAAGTAGAAAATTCAAGGCAGAGGTTTTTCCTTAAAAACAAAGCAAATTATCAGATCTTAGCATTGCTAAGGATTTAGAAAGATGTATTGCAAAAAAAGGCAAATTAATCAATAATTCCTAGTCTTCATAACTACTGTCTTAAGAATCAAAGGCAGCAACCTCAGCATCAATGGTTAAGGAGAAGTTATAGTACAATTATGGCTTTCATTTTCAGGCTTATACAGTTCCAGACTGGAAGTGGCCAACTACATATGATAGAATTCTGGATTAAACTAGACTGCTGGATTAAACTAGTCTTTCCTTATGTTCACTCAGTTTCAAGATTGCATATCAAATTTGTTTGGAATATGTATTCAAAATCAAATGCGTGATATAATCTGGTAAAAAGCAGGCTGATATAAAAGAAATAATAAATATAATATGGGGTGTGATGGCAAGCAAGTATAAATATATTTACACGTAGAAATGCTTCAGAGATTTACAAGGTAGACTAGACCAGAGGTTGCCAACCTTTTGGACCTCAGGGACCATCAAACTCATAATTTTAAATCCCGTGGACCAGAGACCCTGGGAAAATCCCCCAAAAAAGTCTTCAGGAAAATTCCCCACCCCATTTTCCTACTGATTGATCATTCTTTATTTGGGATCACAGAATACCATCTCCAGCTCTGTTCTCGGGGTGGGGGTGGGGGGAAGAGAGAGAGAGAGAGAGAGAGAGAGAGAGAGAGAGAGAGAGAGAGA
>NW_020769366.1:3826938-3878202 GCF_900518735.1 Pseudonaja textilis | reverse complement strand
AGAGAGAGAGAGAGAGAGAGAGAGAGAGAGAGAGAGAGAGAGAGAGAGACTTTTGGCTACATGCAAAGAAAGCAGCAGAAACAGCAGAAGTCTTTATTTCTCTCCCCCAAACTTCACCAGAAATGAGTCTTTGTGAGACTTGTCACACTGGCACAGCCATCTTGGAGCAGGAGGCCTTGCAGGGTCCCAAAGACTCATTTCTGGTGGAGTTGGGGGGAGAGAAAGAAAGACTTTTGCTGCTTTCCTTGCGTGCAGCCAAAAGCAGAAGAAAAAAGAAGTGGAAAGAAGCAGCCCAGTGGCCAGGCAAGGCGCATGGGGCAAATGGGGCAAGTTCCCCTCCTCCGCCTTTTTCCCACTCCCCTCACTATCTTGTGTTGATCGCAACGCAAGCAACACAAGCCTTGTGTTCCTGTGGGCCATGTGGGTGGCCTAGCCTTGTGTTCTTGTGAAGCCTGGATTAATTGCTTTGGGGGGTGATTGGGGGTGACATTTCTCTGCAGACCACCAAAATTTTCTCGTGGACCACCAGTGGTCCCCGGCCCACTGGTTGGCGACCACTACCTCCTGTATAGACATCTGTAACTCTGTAAACTGCACTGATGTTCTCATTACCTTCAGTTTTGGTTGCCATGATATATATATAAAAAGTTGAGACTCAAGAAAGAGTGCAGAGAAGAGCAACAAAGGCTAAAACGTATGAAGAATGGTTGCGGGAATTGGGTGTGTCTGGTTTAATGGAAAGAAGGACTAGGGGTGACATGATAGCAGTGTTTCAATATCTAAAGGGTTGCCACAAAGAAGAGAGAGTCGAGCTGTTCTCCAAAACACCTGAGGGCAGGACGATAAGCAATGGGTGGAAACTAATCAAGGAGAGAAGCAACTTAGAACTAAGGAGAAATTTCCTGACAGTTAGAACAATTAATAAGGGGAACAACTTGTCTCTAGAAGTTGTGGGTATGCTAACATGAGAGGTTTCTATGAAGAGATTGGACAACTCTCTAAACTGCTCTGAAGATTTATTTGAAATGGAATAGCATTTCCTGCTTAAATAGCGGGTTAGACAAGAAGATTGCCAAGGTAACTTCTGTTATTCTGTTTCAACTGCCAGTCAGGTTGTTGTATTTTCTATATAAATTGGGAAAAACTTGGTCTTCAGTTCAGGAATCAAATTATACTTATGTAAGATATATGGATATTCCTTATGAAATTTACAAAGTAGAATGTAAATGAAATGAAATATTAATATTATGCTTCTTGATAGATTTACTTGTTATTTCTTTTATTTTACTATATACAGTATCTTTAAAATTAAGAGGAGGAATTGAAATAATATGTGATATATGATCCATGCATACACTGCACAATATAAAGTGTAAATATAATCTATACATTTTTAAAAAAATAATGATTAATAAGGCTTCACCAAATCCATTTTCACATTTCAAAATATCTGCACAACCTTAAGGACTAAAGTCCAATGTACTTTAAAAATAAAACAAGGTTAAACAAATCTTTTGAACAATTTACAATTTTTATGGTTCTCATATATATGTTGTAAGAATTCTGCACAATGCAGTACAACCTTTATTTTTCTTTCTGCGTTTTTTTCAATCAGAAATGTTTTTGATGCATCACCTTAGACCAATGGTCATTCACCCTTGTTCCGTGAACCAGCACCTGATCACAGCGTGCCAGAAACATGCAAAGCAAGTGAAACCCCCCTCTGTGGGATGCAGAGAAATTACTCCAAACCTCTCTCTGCAGAACCAGTCCCTGGTGCCCCCAAAATTGGGGGCCTCTGTCTTGAGATATCTTTCTATGTGTATGCACAATACAGAAAATGCATTGCTTTGAAGTCAAAACATATACTGTGCTTTGAAAGTCTTGCACGTTCATGGTGAATTGCACTTCAGATGGACTGAAACCTGGAGTGTTTTGGTTGTTCCTGGTTTTGGCCAAAACAAAATCCAAAATAATCTTAAGACACCAGTAGGGCAAGATTCTCAAGCACTTAGTCCTTGATATTTCTGCTTTTCCTGCCTTTCTCTCCAAACCCTTTTGTTGGGATGTGCATTCTTCGACGTTATATTAAAAAACCCCACAAATGTATTGTTTCAGGCATAAACAGTCTAAAACTGGAGATTCCATTCATGAGACAGGGAACTTATTTCACATCCTATACAGGGGTAGGATTCAAAATTTTTAACAACCGGTTATGTGGGCGTGGCTTGGTGAGTATGGCTTGGTGGCCACGTGACTGGGTGACTCAAAAGAGAGAAAATCACTTTAACAATGCTCTTGGACCAGGAGGTTGGACTAGATGACCTCCAACGTCCCTTCTAGCCCTGGATTGCTATGCTGTTTCAAAGCATCCTCTGAAGCTGTGTCTAGTGCCAGGGTTTGTGGTCCTTCCTTCCTCTCCTTTTTCTCTCCCTCCCTCCCTCTCTCTATCCATCCATCCATCCATCCATATCTCATTCACTTTCCCTTCCCTCCTTCTCCCTTCCCCTCCCTTTCTTTCTCCCTTGCTGCCCCTTTTCTTTCTTTCTTTCTTTCTTTCTTTCTTTCTTTCTTTCTTTCTTTCTTTCTTTCTTTCTTTCTTTCTTCATTCTCCTTCTTTCTCCCCTCCTTCCCTTTCTTTCTCCCTTCCCGGCCTCCCTCTTTCTCTTTCTCCCCCTTTCTTTCTTTCTCCCTTCTCTCCCTTTCTTTCTTTCTTTCTTTCTTCCTTCCTTCCTTCCTTCCTTCCTTCCTTCCTTCCTTCCTTCCTTCCTTCCTTCATTCCCTTCCTTCCTTCCTTCCTTCATTCATTCATTCCCTTCCTTCCTTCCTTCCCTTTCTTTCTTTCTTTCTTTCTTTCTTTCTTTCTTTCTTTCTTTCTTTCTTTCTTTCTTTCTTTCTCTTTCTCCCTTTTCTCCCTTTCTTTCTCCCATCTCTCCCTCTTTCTTTCTCTTTCTTTCTTTCTTTCACACCCCATTTTTGCTCCCAGGAGGCTCCAGGGAGACTTACTAGGTCCAAAACAGGGTGCTGGGTTGCAGTGCACCCCTCTCCGTGCCCCATTTTGGGCCTAGAAAGCCTCCCTGGAGCCTCAGGAGAACCAAAATGGGGCATGGGGGGTCTGCACAGCCCCACACCCTGTTTGGGCCTAGGAGGTCTCCTTGCACTTACCTGGAACCCAGAATCAGACTCATGGGGACTCCTGGAGGGGAGGGGCAGGGTGAGGTAGGGCCAGCTGGTCTTCAGAACTACCGGTTCACTGAACTGGATGTAAAATTAACATCGGGTTCACCTGAAACTGGCTGAATCCCACCCTGATCCTAAATTTCCTATCCTCTCATTTCTAAATCCAGGACACTGTTGTCACATTGTCTTGGTTCTTCAATAAAATTATAGCATTGATCTTATCTTTCTGACTCATCACTACGATCTCACATTTTTAAATAATGGACTTCCCCTTGCCTTGGGAAGCTGCAGCAGACTGCACTTACTTCTGGCATTTTCACAATGGTTCAGATTGATTTGAATGAATTGGGAGAAGTAGCCCTACTGAGATCAATTACCAATTTCCTAATCCCACTTTAGGTGGATACATTTAATTTCAAGGTTCTGAAAGAAGACACTGATAGATTCTATCACGGCAGATGATATAATCCAGACAACTGAGAAAAATGGCTTTATGGGGCCAGAATGTGGTTTGGAGCACTGTGAACTCCAAATCATATTGTACTGTAATGATAACATGAAATAAATACTGCAGAAATAATGTTTTCTGATATTAGCATTTCAGATCAATGCTACATAGCAATCTGTATAGGATACATAGCAGTGCACTATTATTCCATTTACTGTATGTCTTACAGCAATTTTGTAAGAAATAGTTAGTTAAGAGAGAAAAGGATTTGTGCTGCAGCATCTAAAAAGTGACTTGCATAGTACAATCCAGATTTCATGGACCATAGCCCCCATATTTTCCTATCAGTAGGTAGAAACTATGGCTGTTAGAGCCCAACACATGTAGATAGCATATTGGCCATATTTACAATCTCCTTTATACTCATCTGTTTAATTTACACATCTGATTAACTAAAATAGCTAATTAATGCATATGGATCTGCTTTGGCTATTGGCTCCTTTCCTGAATATTGTCATTAGATTCTTTAGTAGGATCTGGACAGAAATATTCCTTGTTCTGAGTTTGGATTTCACATTTAACTGTAAACAAATTGCAAGCACATGGTTTGTAGGTCACACCGTTTGGGCAAAGAGTCAGGAGCCGTGAATGGGTACATTAACATTAACCAAATTTCTTCAAATGTTTCCATATCTTCTCTGTTCTTAACTTCATAAAGCTATTAATGAGATACTATATTTGTTTAAACTTACTTATATGAATTTTCATACTATTCTGATAATCAGCATTGTAATATTTTATACTCAACTGTTTCTTTGCACATATGTATGTATATCTGCATCACGTTTTATTTAGTGTACCCACAATATAGGCGTGGAAACTATAGAGTTTTTACAATAAACAAGCATCTCACCTGTTCAGTGTTGTCTTTAAGCAGCCTTTGATATGTTTATTTGTAACTCCTTCCTGAGGTTTATTATTGTCCAATGACGATGCAGTTCCCTTTTTATGACAAATCAAAACATAATTTTTACTGTTATTGTTTGACCAAAATATTCCCACAGATGTCTCATATCGTATGCAAAATTCAACTTTAGCACCTTCTTTCTGATAAGGAGGAACCAATGAAATCTTGAATAAGAATTGGTCAGTCTCACCATCACAAGAATTTGGCACATATTCTGCTAAGATGTCATAATAAGTCAGCCAGTTGTCCAAAGACATTCGAACATAGACCAACTTCTGAAAGGTTATATTCAGAACACGAATGATGCCCTTCATACATATTACGCCTGGAAGAAACTCTACAAACTCTAAACATATTTTATGTGCACGCACAGTTTGCAAAAGTTCCTCTTGTGTGGTGGGAACTAGAAACAATGGAGTTAAATAGAATTCATCCACGGGCACATCTTCATCTTCTAGATCATCACTGGGCTGTGTAATTGGATTATCCCAGCTATCAAACTCTTTAACAGATACAAGATCAAAACCAAATGCATCAGCAAAGGAAACTTTTCTTGCAGTAGTTGAGGGGATTTCTGCTTCCATTTCCTCAGAAGAATCTGAATTCCGCCTTCGGGGAGCAGGGGAGAAACGATGCTGATGTGTAGCTTTAACATCTTCTTCTTCTGAAAAGCAATTGCTTAAAGTAGGAACTTCTAATAAGTTCTCCCTACCAATATGACCAGGTTCTTCAAAAGACTCCATTGGGTTCTCTGATATAATCTGAAAGAGAGCAGTCTGTGTAGTGGCAGCTGATATTTGAAACTCTGTGATTTGAAACAAGGATTACTATTACAGTTGACACTGCAAAAGGAGCCTTGGCCTATTAATAGGATCAATGGCTTTTTAAATATGTTAGGCCATTATGTTGGTCTAGGACTGCTATAAAGACTTTATATGATACCTAAGCCACTCTCCAAAGGCCTGTAAAGGAAGACTGCTGCAAAGAAACGATAGTGAAGACATTCTCCTGTGATTAATATGAAGGTCTGAATCTTTGTTATTAGAAGATAGTAACTATTCCACAATATAACAAACAACAGATGGAAAATCAAAAGCACAAAAAATAAAAGCATAGACTGCCACACTGGGGGATATTTATCAAAGTTTTCTAATAAGCATGAGATTTCTATTTGTGTCAAATTACAAAAGAAATAAAATATGCAATTTGACCTTCCATGCTTTGAATATCTGATTTCAAAGCAGGGAGTCAATATTTACAATTGGTGAACAATGCCTAATAAACACTGAACATGCAGAATTTAGAATAATAATAAAGCACCTGCCATATAACACCCAAGACTTAACAACTGTAGATAAGAAAGACAAAAAAGTCTGGGTAGTGGAAGTTGCAGTACCTGAAGCAGCAGATTGGAGGAAAAAGAACTGGGGGAAAAAAAATCACAAGATACAAAAACCTGAAAATATAAATAGAATGTTTGTGGCAAAGAAAACAAAAATAGTACCAATACTAATAGGTGCCTTGGGTGCAATCCCCAAAACCTCTGGAGCACCACTGAAACACCATTGGCCTTTGCAAAATCATAATCAGTCAATTGTGAAAGTCAGCTTTACTGGGAAAAGTTTACAGCCTGTGATGATAGCTTTAACACCATCAGACAATATCTGCCTATGTTAGATCCTGGGTAAGGACTTCATCGGTGGAAAAAAATGATAAACAATCTACAAACACAGGCTGACTGTGTGACCAACCATAATATACCATGTCTCCCTGAAAATAAGACCTAACCAGAAAATAAGCCTTAGCTGATTTTTTTAGCATTCTCCTAATATAAGTCCTACCCCCAAAATAAGCCCCAGTTAGGGTCACATCAGCCAGGTGGATAGGTGAGTGGGCATGGCCAGTACCAGAGGTGGCAAAGGTGAGGAGGCCGATGGTGTCCGGCAGCAGCCACAGCCTGCATAGTGCAGATGAGTTGTTTACCAAGCAGCAGGTGGAGGCAGAGGTATGGGAGAGGCAGGTGATCTGGATGCACCATGTAGGCCGCAGGCAAGCCAAGAGATATTGGGACAGAGTGGGCAGCCAGGTGTGGGGGGGCTCGTAGCCCACACATTTTATTTAATATTATTGTTATATTTATTTATTTTACTGGATGCTAGCATCATTACATGAGTGGTCTTTTGAATAAATTATGGTAAAACTATCTCTTCCTAAATATGATTTCTCTTGTTAAGTCAAAATCTTATAAATTTCAATATGTAGAAATTCTTAGTTTCTATATATATATATAATTATTTTTATTTCCAGAAGTTTTACCTAATTCTAATGTGCATGATTATGTGCCAGAAAATTTTTCTCAACACCAGTGACGTCTAGATTTTAACATAAATAAGTTGTTTTTTTAATTATTTTAACCACCCTTTCAAAATCGCCATTATAATCACTTTACCTTGAAATTTATTCTTAAATATAGATGTCATCATTCAGTTAAGAAATGCATTTTCAATCTGATATTTTAGAAATGTCAGCAGATATAGCTACTATTAAAATAAGAAAAAAAGGCTTAGACCCTTGCTGAAGTCCAAGTATATTATGTCCACAGTATTTTGCTGGTCTACTAATTTAGTCACTATATTGAAGAATGAAATAAGATTGGGATCTGTTTTTAAGAAACCCATGCTGATTGCTAGTTACTATTTTACTAATTTCAGATCTGTTTTTTTATTATCTTTCCAGTATCTTCCCAGGTATTGTTGTTAGCCTGATTAGCCTGTGGTTTCCTGGGTCTGTTTCCCCCTCCTCCTCTTTTTTTGAAGATGGGGACCACATCAACTCTTTTCCAGTTCTCTGGTAGTTCCCCGGTGCTCCAGGATTTTTGAAAGATATGACGCAGTGGTTCTGAGATGACCTCTGCCAGCTCCTTTAAAGCTCTGGGATGTAATCCACCAGGCCCTGGTGATCCACCACCTCATCCACCACCTCATCTTTGAAAGTACATTCCACATTGAAATTAGTCTCAAAGCTAAATTCCAGATATAGAAGTATCCCAATATTCACTATCTTATGGCAGACACTAAGAACAGAATGTCAAATGAGTGAATCAATCCAAAGTCTTCAATTCCTTTTACCGAGAAAATATTTTGGGATGTATGTGTTAGTGTGTGGATATACACACAATTCCTTTCTCACTATAAAGAAGGCCGGAGATAATTCCTCCCCCCAGTTAGTTTAGAAATGGACAGAAGAAATGCCAAGTGACTGACAAAAATAGCTTTGATTGCAGTCATACTGACTACTATAAATAGCATATTCTACTTGTTCTATTCTCCGTTATCCTATTTTGCTTGGAGGTAAAAGTTGATATTTAATTTAAGGAAAAAAATACAATTCAATCTCCTGGTGAATATAATAGTTTATAATTTAGCGGGGGAGCATTTTTTTTGAAAGTTTAACCCTCTATGTTTTTAACAGAAAATGACCATATTACAAATAATTATAATAATTATTTGTCACAATTTAGTTTAGATCAGAGGTGTCAAACTAAAGGCTCAGGGGCTCTGCCAGCAGGGTACTTACATCCGGCCCGCAGTGCCGGCCTGGAAACCGCAAAGGACCAGGCCCCGGGGCCTCTGCCAGTGAAAACAGAGCTCACGGGGGGGGGGTGCCCCCAGACTCTGTTTTCGCTGGCAGAGGACTATCAAAACAAACTAAAAACAAAACAAAAGGAGAAATGTTTCCCCTTTTGCACTTGAGCATGCAAGAAGGGACAGGAAAGGAGAAAGGAAAAAAAGGAGGGAAAGATAGGAAGTGAGCAAGGAAAGAAAAATAAGGAAATAGGGGAAGAAAGAAGAAAGAAGGAAGGGAAAAAAAGGAAAGGAAAGGAAAGGAAGGAAGGAAGGAAGGAAGGAAGGAGAGGGAGGGAAGGGAGGAAAGGAAGGAAGGAAGGAAAGGGAGGGAAGGAAGGGAAGGAAGAAAGGAAAGGAAGGAAGGAAGGAGGGAGGGAGGGAAGGAAGAAAGATCATAATGAGAGTGAGGGAGGGTCTCGGAAAAATCCTGCCTTAGCACTTGGCCACCACAGGTGCCCCCGACACAAGTCCCATGTCACACCCACCATGGCCATGCCACCCCCAGGCACGCCGCATCACACACACCCTAGCCCTCCAAGGTCAAACACAACCCCGATGCGGCCCTCAATGAAATCGAGTTTGACACTCCTGGTTTAAAATCTTACATCAAACTCCAGTTCCATCAGGGCAAAATCCGCTATTGCTTATAATGCATGTATTATGTTATACATAGTAACAATAATCTTAGAAAACTGGCAGCGTAATAGTGATCATCATCATCTTCATATTGGATTACTACAATACACTCTCCATGGAGCTGCCCTTGAAGTGTATCCATTTGAACTGGTGCAGAATGCAGCAATGCTGACTGTTATGCATGCTCCTAGAAACTTTCACAAATTGCATTAGCTGCCAGTTTGTTTCTGGGTTGAATTCAATGTGCTTTAATGTGGGTCCAATTCAATGTGCTTCCTGTCATGAGACTAGTTTTCTGAGCTGATTACGTCAACTGATTCAATCTGGCAGGCAAGACATCAACCACCAGGACTTATATTTGGTCTCAGGAAGCAGGCCTCCTTTGTTGTAACGTCCATCTTATTTTCTCCCTTGAAATCAGGTTAAATCCAACCCTGCTATTGTTTCAGAAGTCCCTTAAGACCTGGTTATACACAAAGTCGGAGAGTCCCAGGGAATTGCAGGCATTCTGAACTGGCTCCATTGCTGTTGATATTTTTCTCTATCCATGTGGTTTGTATATTTTACTGGTTTATGTTTTTTTCCTTTTTCATAATGATTGCTCAATTTTTATGACTGTTTTTATATATCTGTGATTTTATTTCATTATTGTATGTTGCCTAGAGTGAGATTATTGTTGTTGTGTCCGACCCATCGCGACCCCATGGACAACATTCCTTCAGGTCTTCCTGTCCTCTACCATCTCCCAAAGTTCATTTAAGCTCATACCGACTGCTTCAGTGACTCCATCCAGCCACCTCATTCTGTGCCATCTCCTTCTTTTTTGCCCTCAATCATTCTCAGCATTAGGTTCTTCTTCAGTGAGTCCTTCCTTTCATTAGGTGGCTACATAATTAAATAAATCCAGTAAGTTTAAATGATTCAGGACTTTCTAAGAATATTAAATTAACTGTATTTGGTACCAAAAAGGTTATATAACAGCACTAAAAAATCTGTTTAGAAGAGGCATTTCCATAAATAGGACACCGTATTGACCAATCGTTTCTTTTAAAGCCATTTGCTGTTCTTCCCTAATCTACTGTCTAAGATAGATCTATCAGGTAAATGCAGGCAGGCACACTCTCTCAGGGAAACCGGTCCTAAAGCTCCAGTTCCCATTTTGATTGACATCATTTCAATATAGTTTACCAGATGGTGTTACACACCTTTCAAAGAGACAATAAAAAGGCTAAGAAGGAAACAAAAAGAGCAGAAGACACTCTCTTCAGCAGCTACCACCCAGATAAGCAAGTATGAACATAAGATAAACAGTCAAGCCGATAATAATATTCTAATCGAGGATCTAAGCAGACAAACAAGTAAACAGAGAAACCATCAAACATAAAATAATATCCTAATAAAGGAACTAGCAGAAAGAAAACCATATCCCAACAGTGGTTGGGCAAAGCTACTATATATAAACAGGGAGCAAACACCACACTCACAGACATTGATAATGTAGGACTTCCGGTTCCAGTTGCAGCGGTATCAGCGGCAGGAATCATGGCTCCTCAATCCCATGCTGAATACTCGCGTCGGAGGGCTCCAAATGGGGCCGAAGCCTCCCTGGAGGTGAGGCAAAGGAAAAAGGGACACTCTGGGGGGCGCGGAGAACACCGACTCCCTAAAGAAAACTCTCTAAACCCGAAGGCGTGGAGCAGCCACAGCCATCATGGCCACCACCCAGGCAACTGAAGCAATGAAGACAGAGCAGGAGCGAGTAGAGGAACAGTATGTGACTGGGTGACATTCAGCTTGATTTTTACCTAAAAGTTATCCTCAAAGTAACGATCTTGGGGGGCGGGGGAGATGGCTAATGGGCTTTTGAACTAATGATTCAGCCCTGAAAAAAAATGGAGTAAGGAAGAAACAAGAGGTTTTTCTCTGAAAGCATTGAATTTTGGATTAGCTTTAAAGACTGGAACTGGTAATTGGATAATCCAAATGCTGGACTTGGACCTGGACCTGGCTTAACTAAATAATTGACTTTGTTTTGAAATAAATGGATTTTGATTGTAAGCAGGGGTGGGATTCTACTGGTTCTGTCTGGTTCTATAGAACCTCTTGTTAACTTTCTAAGCAGTTCAGAGAACAGGTAGTTAGAAGCAATCTTCTTTTGTTTTTTTTCCACCCTTATTACGTTCTTGGCAGCCAGCCTAGACTTACTATCTCTGGAGCTTTGGGGCTTGGCTTTCTTAAAGGGGAAGGGTTGTTTTAAGCTTTTTACACTGCTGCTGGGAGGAAATACTTCCCTGGACAATCAGCACTTTGAAGAAACAATTGAATAATGAAGCAAAACTGTTAGTGACAGAGATCCAAGATGAGTGACATTCAGCAAGGCTTCTTGGCTAGCTAGAAAAATTGACATTCAAATGTGAGTTTACATACCCTTTCTGAGTTTTGGTCTAAAACTGGGCTTTGGTGAAGGCTAATTTTGAGCTTGGTGATATTTAATCCTGTGTTTATTGATGGGATAATTTTCCCCATTCAGCTTCAACAAGCAACAGCTACTGTTGTGATTTAATTATTTGTGTTGTGTTTGAATTTTTTCCTGCCTCTTGGTTTCTCTTTCTATCTGGGGAGGGTAGTCTTCCTCACTGCTTTAGTACTATCTGGCACTGTCCTTTTGGGGTATACTTCCAAGAGGCAGGATGCAAGCTTGGCACTTATTTTTTTATTGCCTTTTGGGGGGGCATGTGACCTTTCCTTAAATCTGGGTGATTTCCTTAGGATATCTTGTGAGGTGAGTGAGACCAGCTTTAAGTGGTGCAAATGGATCTAAGCATTGCTTTTCGTGGGTATGCTTTTTCGGGAGAGCTTAATAACCTCTCTGCTAAAGGGTTTAACTTTATGAGCAAAAGTTGGCTGCTTGATAGTTAGCACTGCATTTTAACTGTTTTCATTCCTCAAGGTGCTCTGGCACCCTGCCTGATTTGTAACTCTGGTTTGCAGGTCTTTTAAATCTAATGATTGGTATTTAGGGAAACTTTTTGCAAGCAAAGAAGCTTTTTGTTTTTGGGGTTTTTTTGGACAGGTAATCCTTGACTTACAACAGTTCATTTAGTGACCATTCAAAGTTACAATGGCACTGAAAAAAGTGACTTATGACCATTTTTCATACTTGTGACCATTGCAGCATCCCCACTGTCATGAGAGGCCAGGTGAGGAGAAGCACCCCTTGACATGAGTGATGATGAGTTGGCCACACCCACCCAGTCACATGACCACCAAGCCACACCCACCAAGCCAAGCCCACAGAACCGGTTGTTAAAAAAACTGAATCCCACCCGATTGTAGGTAATAGCTGCTGCGGGGAAAAGGCAGCATGGAAATTTGAGAGGACAGTGCCATCTATTGACAATTGGAAGACAAACTATATGTCTATTACTCTGGACTTCTTTGGACCTGGATAGAGATTTTTATTGTAGAGCGGCTATCATCATTATGACTGGAGTTGAAGGAACAGATGTGGAAATGAGTGGATTTTTTCAAGACGTGACCTTGATCTTCAAAAGTGTTAAAGTTTTAATGGATGGCATGGATGAGAAGATGGAAGATATGTTACAAAGAACAATAAATAAAGATCAAACTGCCCTTGAAATGGTGGAAGTAATAGAAAGACGAGAAGGAAAAAACCAGCAAATTGAAAACAAACAAGGAACAAATATAGATCAGAAAAATAAGCAAATGAAGTGAATGCCCAACGAAGAGAAAGATCAGATAAATGGCAATCAAAAGGAGTGGAAAAAACAGAGGAATTGGTCAAAAACCAACAGATAAATCAAGGATTGGGACAAAAAATAGGACTGACAAATCAGCTGATAAAGGAAGAAGGACTAAAGAAAATAATAGACAAATCAACAAATGAGCAAACAGGAAAGTATTGTGGATAAGGAGACTGTGATATAGGCAGATACGTGGGAGAAATGTCAATACAAGAATGTAACCAGAGAAATGTTTAGATTAAATAAGATATAGATGAAGATAAAGACGAGGAGTGTGGAAAACGAGTAAAAAAAAACCAGATAAGAATTAAAGCACTATTGAGAGCCAGAGACAAGGGATAGAAAGAATTGCTACCTAAATATTAAGGAAGCTAGATTGTAAGTTGGAGAAGCAGAAGCAAATTAGATAGGGAAAATTTTGTTTTCTTTCTCTTATGGAACTAAAAAATAAATAAATAGAAAGATTAAAGGTTTATAGATCCCATGCATTTTTTTTCTCTTAATGCAAGCTCAAATAATATAAAAAGGATTTTTTTACATTTGATTGAGATAAAGAATATCAATATTGTGGTAAACTGGATTAATAAATAATAGATAGAAAGATTAAGGATTTATAGATGTTAGATATCTTCTTTTTATGTCAGGTTTAAAGCAGCGGGCCTTGCCTGCTGGGTGGGGGGCGACCAGGGAGCACGATGCTAGGCCTCCCGCATTGTCCTTTTCCCTCTGCCACCCGCAACCTGCGCACTTTGGCTGAATGCGGGCCGCTGCTGTGAGAATGAAGTGAGTCAAACCTCGTGAGAGCAGATCTTCCACCCACTTGCATAGTGGCGGCCCACACTCAGCTAAAATGCTCGGAGGGGCAGCTGGCAGAGGGGCAATGCAGCGGCATAAGCCTTGAGGTGGAGTGCGGGAGGCAACCAGGAAGCATGAGGCTTACCCCTCACTCCCCCTCAGTTGTAACAAGTCACATTGAACATGATGAAAGGATTGGACTGATTTTAATAAATTAGTATTATTCAATTTATTAAACCATGAGCATTTTAAAAACTTAAATAACATACTTACGTCAAGGAAATGATGAAAGGGCATTTTTATTTCCTGTTTTTGCAAGACATTTTCTTCTGTCCTGTTGATACCAGAAAGGTTCTACTAAGAGTTTCTCTATATTGGAAGAACTGTATAAAATTAGCTTGACTAAGTTTCTGTCAAGTAGATTTGCTTCCCGTGGAAGGAAAGCTTTGTTCCTGCAATGATTAAGTTATGTGGTCCTGTTCTCTATCTCTGATGCTTTGGTGATCCGTGTTGAAAAAAAATAATTATAGGCCAGATGTTCTGATAAGCAGCACTCGGCACTCTTTTCTGCAAAATTCAACCCTACGTCTTTACTGAAGGAATGTAAAACAGGATAATGATTATATTTGAGGAGGATATCAACTTTTCAACAAATTACTCAATCTTGCTAGCCATAGATAGTGATTTTAGGAAGTACTGAGATCTTAGTTATTCATTGGATTTATGTCATTCTCTCTCTCCTAGGAACATTTATTTATTTAAAAATATCATATTCTGCTTCTACAGCATGTTCTCTACAGCCCAAGTTTTTTGAATCCAGAATATCAACATTTGGGAGGCTTTCTTAAGCTTTTGTATCTTAGCTCAGACAAACTATGTGTTTCAATTTAATCAAGTAACGAGCTCTTTCAAGCACGTTTTGCACACCCTAATACAAGTATTTATTGTATAATAGTCCTTGAATAAGGTCAAAACTTGGCATATCAACAGCTTCATTAGTTTAATGTTGCCCAATTTAGATGAGGTTACAAGATCTATTTCTGTGGCTCTTGAACTAATTTCAAAAACTCTTTTCAAGTGATTAATTGGATTTCTGAAAAGTGATCTGTCCCTGGCAATATGCTGGCTGAGAAAGCTAATGAAGAGTTAGTAAAGAAAAAGGGGGTAAGGAACACAAGTCCCAGATGTTATTTGGGCAGCAATAATCCCAAAAAGTAGTTTGTCCCACTGACTTGCCTTTTATGCATTTTTGTGCAAATGTGAAATGTCCTATTATGTCATTTCATCAATTTCATTGGTGGAAAGAAGAAAACCATAGGTTTTTGTTTTTTAATCAAGTGAAATTGAACAGAATTTTTATCTTAGTGATTGGGGGAAAAAAACTGTGATCCCTTTCTCATAAAAATTGGGAATCCACCAGTCAAGAGCCATGGTAAATATGGTTCAGAGAGAACCATCACAATAGCCAAAACAGAGGAAAGGGCTGAAATTATAGAAAGGAATTCCTTAATTCACTTCCAGCCAGTTAATTCACCAGAGACAAACACAGGTGCAGAAAAGCCATTAGCCTCTGGTAAATCCTCAAAAGAAGTTATTATGAGGGAAGATTTTTCATTCACCCCAATTTAGCATCAGGAGTCAGTTGATACAAAGCATTGACTGTACTACAACATTTGTCCTTTTCAAAGAAACTGTTGCAGGTATTTCTTTTATTCAAGCATGGTTGCTCAAGTTTCAGAGATCATATGACTTCTGGTTGATGTCACGGCGTGAACGGCTGGAAAATAGCAGGCTCTGCTGAGCCCCACAAAATCTAGCAGGTAACCTTGTTGGGAGACCCTTCGGGGTCATAGCTGCCTTGGAAGGGTGGTGAAGGAAGGAGAAGCACTTTGCCGACCACGAGGAAATGGCAATTGCCTTGTTAGGTCCGAAGCAAGCTCTTGCCGAACAACAACAGGGATGACGGCCATTTTCTTTGGCTGTCATGAAGCTGGGACAACCGGGACCACGAGATTTGTGCTGGAGCGGTGTATGGACAGAGCATTTAAACTGGGTGAGATAATTACCAACTTTTACTCTAAAGATTGGAAGTAACAACAACAATATTAAAAGATAACTCTTAAGCTTAAGATAGTGGCGGATTGACATACAGAGAAAAAAACTGAGAACGAAGAGGCAAAAGAAGCCTAAGACAAGTTAATGAAATACAGAAAGCTTGGAAAAAGCTCCAATAATTTGAAAAGTGATCTCCAGAAGAATTTATCTGGTTTATTTGTATTTTTAAACCCCCTGGATTTATTTGGAGAATCAGCTGTTTTTGACAGACTATTTAATACTGGATTTGGATTAAGAGAACCATCTACTGGAGGAAGAGAAGTACTACTGCACTATAGCTGCAGCATACTGGAGAAAGTTATTTCAATACACACAAAGCCTAATACACAGAATAGAAGCAACAACATCTGGAGGATGGCCTGACCTTGACTCTACTGTTGATGACTTGGATAATTTGGAAACATTTATCTGAGCCAACTATTGGAATTTTTTTTTGGACTGGGACTTGAATTTTTAATGTTATTTAACAGAACATCCTAGAAGAAGAAAAGTGCTAGAAGAAAAGAGAAAAGAAGGAAGCTAAACAAGACTTTAAAATTTGGAGAATTGGGAGATATATAATTGGAGAAATATAAATGGTAAAATAAGGGGTTGTACAAAATGAATTTACAAGAGACAATAGAGCTATATGGAGAAATATTGTTTATGTTCAAAAATATTCGTGAATCTTTAAAAGACAATATGGAGAAAAGGGGCTTGCTTAAAGATACAGAAATGAATGTAGAAGCTACTCAACATTTGGGGAGAAAAGAACATGATATTCAAGAAATAGGTGAGAAGTTAGAAAAAAGCAGTGGATGGGGAAAAGCAAAATGAGATGCAAGCAGTTAAAAATAAAGAGGAGAAAGGATTAATAAGTAGAAGACACAACCCCTAAAAGTTTATAACAGAATCTATTGAGAAAAGGAAAAAAATCTCCTTAAGATAAATCAAGAAGAAGCTTTGTTGATGGGAGCTCAAATACTACAGATGAGACAAAAGGTACTCAGAAGGGGAAGATTAGTAGGTACAAAACAAAAACAAAAAGAGATACAAAAGTCAAAGAGAGAGAGAGAGATAAAAGGTGGATTAAAAAAACAATAAACAATGGAATTTCAAAAAGATTAAGAGATGATGGATAATGAGAAAATATTTCAATAAAATGGGAAAATATATATAGGGAAAATAGTATGTATACTAATAGACAATATAATTTAATAATATAATACAAATAAGTCAAGACAGTAGATGGCAATTTAGGGTAAGATAATTAAACTGTACTATTAATATTAATAGTGTGTTAAAGTATATCATGAATTTAAAATATTAAGGACTAGAAATTGTGTTGGATTTTGAGATACACTTCCGGGATTGATTAAATATTGTTAATATTTAGTGTTATCATTAACCCTACACAATTGGAATACTGAAGTTATGGTGCAACTATGAATAATTCTTAAAAAAATATTAAATAATAGTATGTAGGGATGATACATATGGTGCAAAGAAATGTTATTTATATTTAAATGAACTAATGGTAAAATGAGAAATGGATTATGAAAAGAGATTAGCTCTGTTGAAGCTGTACGATTAGAATTACATATACCTATTTGTATTATTATTGTTACGGTTGCTTAAAAAAATCTTTGACCCAGTCAATGCAATGCCCACAAAATATGTTATGTTTATATTGAAAAATAAAAAAACCTTTTTAAAAAAGTTTCAGAGATCATGTGAGGAATATGAAATAAATATTAGAATTATATCCTCGTTCTATGTTTGGGGAAGGCAGAACCACCACTATTACATATGGGAATCAGTATCTAGGTCTATTTTTCCCTTTCACATTTACTGTCCCGTTCTGTAGGACCATCAGATCTGTACTAAAAAACTACTAGCAGACCATAGGAAAGAATTAAAGAGTTTTTGGTATCTCTTTGTTGCTACTTAATGGTCTTCTGAATGCTTACAGATTGGATAACCTACATTTTTATGCATCTAAAGGCGGAACTAAGATTCACGCAACTAACTAACAACTGTTTCAAAGTTTGCCTTGAAAAAGAAACTTTCCTGGGAAAACCATACTGCACAGTAGTGTCAGGCCATTAACACACCAGGATATCTTGAAACAGCGTGTCAAAATGGAGAGGGGAACTTGGAAAGGGATTGTCCACTCTCTCATTAGGGTTTGTTAAGAGACTGGTATTTTGTAGTCCCGACATTTAACAATAGATGGTGGTATAACTCTATCTATGTGGCTTTTTGCTTTTGCTATAATCCAAGAATCCCCTTGATCTGAAATCAGTTTTGAAAGGCAGAGTTGTTTACCTCCTCTTTCAAACTGTCTCAGTTAACAATAAAGGAGGCAGCAGGAAGGGGGGAAAGGCTGTGTGTGGTGGTGGCTGCGGAAAAGATAATCACATTAGAAGAGAATGTTTGTTTTTTCTCTTTTCCTTTACAAACAAACCTAATGAAAACTGGCAATCTGATCTCCACCCAGTGTTGCCAGGCACAAGGAAAAGAAACCTATTAATTGAAAGTAGGTTATTTGAAGTCGGCAATATAATGCAACTCCGACGGAGGTGAGATCTGGACAAGAGAAACAAACAACAAGCTTGGCTTTGGAAAGAAAACCGTTTCCAAATAACAGCTTTCTAGGGGTTTTCTAAAGAAAACGACAATACTAATAATAGAAAGCGCAGGAGAATGAATGGTTTGTCTCGAAAAGGTTCTTGAAAATATAAGAATAATCTAAGCAGGCTATACTGGCCAGCTCACAACAGATGAATTGGGAATTAAGTTTCCGCTGATTTCCAGCAAACTTGATCCCAAAACCGAAGTTCTTAGGCGCGAGAGCCCAACCCTCGCGGACGAATGGCGAAAATCAGAGACGTCGGAAATCTACCCCGGGAAGAAAAGCCCCAAAATACCGATTTCAACGACTCCAAAGACCCAAGATCTTGAAAGTCTCGTGCAACGGGGCCGTCTTCTTTTTGCACGTGGGTGGGTGGGTGGAGATAGGAACCTTCTCAGGTTTCTTTGCACGGTACAGGCGGAGTCCTAAAAGGCAGAGAAAACCTCTGACTTTGCCGTCCGAATTGCAGACTTTTGCTTGGTCCTCAGCTTAATTCTGATAAGACCCCCACCCCACCTTCCCTTAAGGCGGTACATTTGAAGAGGTACGTTTGGAAATCAAGTTTTTGCAGGATACCTGAACTCGGGCCCGGGCCTCCTCTTGCCAAAGGGCGCCGGAGCTTTCAAAGCCTGCAGGCAAGCGCGTGGCGCACGAGCTTTCTCTGCGC
Organism: Pseudonaja textilis; assembly: GCF_900518735.1. Next base: position 3,859,390 of record NW_020769366.1, on the reverse strand, counting down.
TTTCCCGCAACCGGGAGTTGAAATTTCGTTGGAGGTTTCGCTAGACTTGTCTAAGGGGCCCCTTTTACGCCGGGCCACAACTGGGCCATTCGTTCCCGTCTTTCTAAAGCAATCCCTGGAGCCTACAATTGGGGGCAGAGCAACTTGCTTCCTCTACTTTCTGCGGAAAAGCGCTCCAAAGTTCCAAAACTTAGTGGCTCGGCGTAGGGAAAAGAAAAAAAAAACCCTCCATAAGTTCAGTCAACCTCAGCCTAACTTCTCTTTCCGCAAGCCCCTATTGGCTGAGGGTTGGGAATCGGAGCAAAACACAACTTCGGCCCCTAGCAAAAACCGGGCGCCAACATTTCGGGATTTGGGGTCCGGTTTCCTCGGTCGCACCTGGCCTTTTTTCCGATGAGTATGGAAGGAAAGCCGGTCAGTCTGATCTGCCCGAAGGTCTCCCTAACCCGGCCCTAAAAAGTGTACGGAGTCAAGGTGGCGGTTATATTTAACACTGATGGGAACTGGCTGTTTTCCGGAACGCGAGTTGAAACGATTGTACCATCATCGCGCGCGTGCACACTTCTTCCTCTCTCTTTGTACCTTTCCCAGGTCTTTATTTTATTTTAATTTATTTATTTTTTGCTCCGCTTGCTGTAGCAACCCATCATCTTTATGGAACTGTGATTTTCCGACCTTGTCCTAGTTTCCTCAGTTTTCCCTTTAATACCTCATGAAATGAGAAAGTACTGTGCTACGTAGAAACTGCAAACACTACCGGTAACTGCAGTTCTTTTGCTTTCTGTCCCTGACCCGTTTTCCACCCGGTGTAGGAACAGCTACTGCTGCGCTGGGGGCCCCTAATTTGTGTAGCGCCCCATTGAAAATACTTCGCGTTGCCTTTTGTGAGGCTATTTCAGTCAGATCCACCGTTCTTTTAAAAGAACACCCTGACAGCGCTTCCCACAGAGTAAGCTAAACTTCAAACCGTCCAAATTCGTCTTAAATTCATTCCCGCTTAGTCACATAAGCCTAATTTGGCGTAGTTGTTGCAAATAGAATTGCAATAAAGTTTATAGATTTGAGATACAAATGTATTTTTATTACTTGAAGGGGGTTCATCATGGTCGAATATACGTCGCCAGAAATTCTTTTAGCACTACAACGGCTCAAAATACTTAGCATGTATGTGTATAGTTGCCCTGTATGATGAGTCTTAGGATCTGACCGTCCCTTTGACGTAGGCTGCTTCAGCGGGACACAAGACCCGTATTTGGAAGAGGTGGACTTCGCCCGTATGTATAGAGTTCTGACAGACAGGTATGTGGATTGAAACCGGAGGGGGGGGCGGGGAAAGTCCTTTCAAGAATAGTGTATACCACTTTCCGAGCTTAAGTATAGTTTTTTTAAATCTTTTATCTTATCTTTAGTTGCTCGTGTAATCTCTCACCAACAATTGTTCCGGGTCACGTTGCCATGCGGTATCAGACGCGCAAATATCAGACGCGCAAAAAAGGCAAGAAATTGGAGAGGTTGCTTGAATTGTCTTCTTGCAACCGAATGTATTCCGCGGGCCTCAGCCAAAATTCCAATTTCTGTAGCGGAAGGGAAGACCACTTGTCGAATATACTGCAGCACACCCGCGTTAAACGTCCTTTTCACCTACGCTGTTTAAGAGAAAAGGGGGACGTGCGGTTGCGCGAGTAAAACGTGACGGGCTTCCAATCCCTGCCAGAGCTCACCACTTTTAAAACAAGTAGAGGACCATAAGGTGTAAAAAGTTCCCGATCTTGTGCAGGGTGCTTTTTTTTTCCGTCTTCATCTTTGAAAGGCACCAAAGATCGAGCGTCATCACTCGGCAGTCGGGCTGTCTTGTTTTACACCTTTGCGGAAGGCAAGCGGGATGCCCTAAGATTTATTTAGGAGTAAAACCTGCGTGGATTTTGTAAGGCATGCAATGCCGGTTTTGATAATGCCAGGATTAAAAAAAATAAATAAATATTGGGAACTTTTGAATACGAACCCGGGGAAATCGCGCTGCGCAAAAATGTTAAGGGACTAAGTTGTCCGTCCGGTCACTTCAAATCGAGTCTCTCTGCGCATCAGCTGTTCGAAGGGGGTGCAATAGGTCGGGAGAGATTTGCGCCACGGGTCTTTTGTGCGAGTGGCTAGGTCGTTCAGCTTAGCCCATTTGAGGGACCCAGAGGTGCCTTTCGCCCCTTCTGGGGATGCGTTGGAGGTCAGTTAGGTTCCTCGGGTTTACTGGAAACTAAAGCGCCACGTTGAGTCAGGGAAAGGCGGTCTGAAACGCGCTCGCTTTGGGCCAAATTCCTAAAGTCCTAAAGCCCAAGGCGATTGTTTTCAGCCGCGCTTCTCGAAGCAGAGTCGCCAAAGAGCCCTTTGGAAACCACCTCTCCGCATTGAGTTCACAAGCCTTCGAACCGCGGGCGCAACTCGGGCATCGCCAATTTTTTTTCTTTCTCTCCCTTGCAGAGCTTTTTGCTAAACCGGCGGAAAAGAACAAAACCAACTTGTCCGAGTCGTTTTGTTTTACCTAAGCAGGTGGGCCTGGCGTCACCAGGAGGGCCGGCTTGACCCGCGAAGCCCAACGCCCTTGCGCTCTGCAAGCAAAAAGCGCTTTGCAAGCCCAAGAAGTGCCAGGAAGAGGCAGAGAGCCCCGGCGGCGCGCCTCCTACTGAACTTTTGACAGGGAAGGAAAGGGGTGGGTAGGTGGGAAAGATGCTGACATGCACGCAGACGCTCTAATTTCCCCGCCGCAAAGCTTCCTCACAACTTCGCAACTTCCCAGGGAGTCTCTTTCTCTCTCTCTCTCTCCCCACCCACCCCCTCCCCAAGTTGCGGGGGCGCGCGCGTGCAAGGGTCGGCGTTGCTTTTTTTAATAATTATTTGAATCCTCAACAAACGCGCGCGTAGAAAAGAACCGGCGGCACGCTCCATTTAGGAACGTCTACACACACACACACACACACACACACACACACACACACACACACACCCACCCACCCACCCACCCACCCACCCAAGGGGCGGGCAAAACGCGAGAAGGGGGCGCGAACCTCAGAGAGAGAGAGGAGATGCGAGAGACCCCGCGCAGCTGCTTTTTGAGCCTGTAATTTTACAGTCGCTGCAAGCTTGGTTCGGTGGGATTCCCGGCTGCCTAGGCCCGGAGTGGCCGAGCCAAGCGCCGCCCGCGGAAGAATATCAGCTCCAATTCGAGAGAAGCTCCTGCTGCTGCTGCTGCTGCTGCTGCTGCTGCTGTTGTCGCTCCTTTCTCGTTGTGGTTGCTTTCTTGGAGACGCCTTTCCACCCCCGCCCCGGCGGCTCTTCTCCCGCGCCAAGAGGTACCGACGACGTCTCTTCTGGCAAAAGCACTTTTGCGCCTTGGCGTTGCGCGTTTTGTGTTGCGTGGGGAGACCGGGGTCCGCTTTCTCCCCCGGGGTCTCCTCTGCTTGGGACTTGTCTACGGAGCGTGCGCTGTGGTAAGCTTGCCCCCCCCCTCCCCGACCCCCGCGACCCCCGTCCTGGGCTTGACTACTGTAATTTACTTTAAATCTGTCGCTTCTCCTCTCCATCCTTCTTTAATTCCGGGTGCTCTTCCCGGGGCAACAAAGTTTTCTCCAAAGCTGCCCGGAACGTGGAAAGCTATCAGCGTGACATGTGTGTCCAGGTGTGGTTCTTTGCAGGTGGAAGGTGCTCCTCCCACTTTGGACACCTTTTCACCCCCCCCCCCACTTCACGTTTTTATTGAATCAACTTGTCATTCCCATTTCTAAATTAATACAGGTTTTTTTTTGCTGGCGATGGGTTTTATACGGCCCGCATTGTTTCCCTGGAGAGAGAGATTTGTAAAATGGAGAGGAACGGCGGGATTTCGAAGTTCCCTTTTCAAAAACGCCCTCTCGCCTGTCAGAGTACATACTCGCGTGTTAAGGGTACATACACGCGCGCGAAGAGCTTTTTGTGCACCCGTGGAGTCGGGTGCGTTGCGTTTGATGTTGGCTGGATGAACGCTCCCATTGAACGCTGGTGCGGGCACACTTTAATTGCGCCTGCGCCTAAGCGGTGGTGTGTTGGACGCAACACTAGAGGTTTAAAGGTTTGTGAAAGTGTCGAAATCGGCTAGCGAGGTGTTACTAGTAATGTACTGAAGTAAAAAAAGTGCATCTTAAAACGTTTTCTTGGTTCTTTAAATTGAAAATTTAGTGGGATATTTATGAGGGTGGGCTATGTTGTTTCTCAACTTGCTGCTGTTGTCCTTTTCTGTCCAGGCCATAGTCAAGATATTTAAATCTAAAGTAGCTATGCTCTTTTTAAGAGCTATGAGACCTTCACCTTTTATACCAGACTTTTTAAGCGGATAACTGGAAGGCCCAGTTTTAATATTTGGCTATATCCAGCATGTGCATTTCAAAAAGTACAGTATGGTTGTTTCAGTGTCCACTCTCTCTGGTAGGGTAAGCCATTAACATTTCTGGATTTTTGTTTATCTATTTTGGTGGTTGAAGATAAACAAACAATTGCATTTCTGGATTTTTATCTCCTTTGGTGCATTTTATTGGTGAGTCTTGCAACATCTTTTCACAGGGTTTTTGATTGGTTTTGCTGAAGACTGTTAGCCTTGAATAGTAACAGTACAGAATGCTAGCCTAAAACAAGTGATTAATAAATAATAGTAGACTTAGATGGAACTCTTGAGGCATGATTCTAGCTTGTGGGAGAGTCCTCTCCTGAATTTCCCTTTTGAAATTCAAGATGTAGAGAGTAGTGAAAGTTTAATTTCTAACAGCTTTTGAGGTCTCTAGGTAAATGGCTGTAAGGCATATTGGACTATGGAGTTATGAGTGTGGAAATAGGAAAGGGAAAAATAAAATGCTAGTTCTTTTTTTACTCAAGTGATTTCTCAGACATTAAAAGTCATATATGGATGAATAAGAAGATTGGACAGATTTCCCAAGAAACTAAGCTAATTGCTTGAGGCAGATTCTATTTATAAGTAACTTTCCACTAAAACTATTTTATCAGTTATTTAATGGCAAGACTTAAATAATGCATGCTTGTTTTGCTGTTTTGGAAAATTTCAGGCTTGCACATTCTGTTCCCCTTTGATAGAATTTTGTGGCCCATCAAACAGAGCCAGGAGCAAAATAATGGCACAAGCAGACAAATGCACATGAATGCACATTCAGTCTGGGAATAATAATTAATTCCGAAATCAAACTCGTGCCATTGCAAAAAAAGAAAGCTGCCGTTCTTTTTCAACTTACATTTTGGTAGATTTGATGGCTGGGAATCATGGAAGTTGAAATCCAGTAAATCTGAAGTCTTGGGGAGGCTGCCATATCTGGTAATAATTTGGGTTACAGTAATATTAGTTTATTGGAGAAGTTTTGGGGAATGGAGAATAAGAAAATATTTCATTTCCAGTCATAGTTCCAGTATATAAAATTAGGGGAAATATAATGGAGGAGAGTAATCAGAGTTCTTTAGGGCTTAGGTTTGAGCAGGTGTGAGCAGAGTAGTAATTCAGTGTTCGATCCCAAGTTACCTCCATGTCTATTCCTTGAACTTATACATTCATTATTTTCACATACAAGAATTTTAGGATTAGAATTTAAAGGAATTATTTACCATTTTTATATTAGTTTATGGTTCTAGAACTAAATCCAAATGTCTCTGAAGAAGGAACTAATTGGCATTTCTCAAATATTTTACTCAACTTTATTACTTGGTAATAATGTAGTTTTATTGGTAGATTCTCATATAGAAGGGAACAATTAACACCATCATAAATTAATAATCGTGATAAATAGTTAAAATACAACCAATAAGATACTTTGTATTTAAGTATAAAAGTAATTATTAGGCCACATTATATGTGTTAATATTTAAAATGATTTTTACAAAGAATATTAAATGATGTGAATACTCATTTTTATAAACCAGATCTTTCTTGGTTTTTAAATTACTACATTTTACTGATTATAATGATTCAAAGGCCAAACATTAACTATTAGTTGCACATTAAAAATTAGTAGCAAAAGCAAAATTTTAAAATAAATTATCATGGATACCAATACTTTTTATGCAAAGTTGGTTATTTAGAAAGATTAATTCATAGTTCCATAAAGGAAAATAAATGTGAATCTAAGATAGTCATGTCTAGCTATTAACCAGTAATCACTCATATCATTTCCATTTTGAATTATTTTTGTTGGTTCTTAGCATCCAATAAAGATTTTAAATGAGAGATTGTGCTATATTAATAGGGCTGTTAATGTCAGAACCATAAACCATAAATCAATGCACATTAACACTTTAGTATCTTAATGTTAAGCATACCTGGAATCATCAGTCTTCAAATGTATCATTGAAAATAATTTGTAGGTTACAAGTTAAATTCCATCTTGTGGCAAAATACATAAAAGCGTTACAATGTATTCATATATCTTGGTTGATCCAAACTGCTTTATGTACACAGTTTAATAGTTCTTTCTACCATATGTATGATCTTTCCATCATGCAATTAAGCTGCTAATGTGAATGTCTCATCTCATTGTGCTTCCAAAAATATTTATTGGAAAAGAATAAATATTGCCAAGAAGTAATACTTATTAAGATTTCATTTTAAAATAACTGACAGTAGAGAAATAAACACATGTCTTGGAGAGTATGTTCTATAGTGCAGTATACATTCATCTCTTTTTCAAATGATATAATAGGTAGAATTTCTAGGTAATCATGCATGAAGAACTCAAGGGCGCATTTTTAAAATAAAGTGCCTTGCAACGTTTTGTGATTGCATAGTTATAAATTTTGGAATGTCACTACGGATGCCAGAGAGATTTAATTATATGGTAATATACTCACAAGTTATAGTGGGAATAAATCTTGATTTCTGGAGAGTATATTTCAGAATTGTAGCTATGACTTCTTAGTAAAAGTAAAGCCCTTGTTATCACAGGTAAGGGAGATGCATGAAAAAACATGGTTGAGTTATTGAATGGCAGGCAAGAGATGATTGCTGTTATCAAAGTTCTCCACTATTGGCAGTGAGATTCCTAGGGTTGAACTAATTCAGATTTGTTGGGTAGACCCACAGGCTTTTCTGTGCATTATTTGTATATTCTTCTGTGTATTGGTGATATAATTTATTTGAAAGATACATTGGAAATGAGAATTAAGTCAAATAGAAAAGTATGTGTGAAGATCAAGGAGAAACTTGCTATGTTTATTATCTTTCAAGAAGTGATTTAGAAGTTACACACTCTTGATACAGTAAATATGTAATGAATATGGTTTTAAATGGTCATTTGGAACTACTTTATACTTCTCAATTAAGCCAAAGTACTTGTATTGAATTCAATTTACAATTTGGTCTTAATGTTTATTGGAAGATAATGACATTATTTTAAATGAAACTTTCCTGTAAATACATAGGGATATACACTTGTAAATATATTTAAGATCAAAATATTAAGTGGTTTTAATTAATAAGCTAATTTTGTTTTCCTCTTAAAATTACAAAATGTGTTTTTTTTGCTTGATTGTTTTGAACATTAAAGTTAATTAATATTTGTGTAAGCACTGGACTTTCCCGCCCCTCAACCAAAAAAGAATGAACTTCTGAAAGCTGGGCACTTCAAAAGGAATTCTTTATTGAAAGGAAGTGATCCCAGTACTAGTCAAAGCAGAATCTAAAATGCTTCCAGGAATTCAGTAATAGATAAAGGGAGTTACAACCCTTCCCCTTATTTAGATGTGCATTTAATCAAACAAAGAACCAACATGCTAATTCCCCCCTCCCCTTCTCTGGGAACGGATCTTAGAAGAGGTTCCCAGGGAGTATCTTCCAGAGCTGGAATTTTTATGGTCCCTTCTCACTATTTCTCCAAGAGGTGACAAGTTTCTAGACACCTGGCTCCAGTCCTCCAGTTGTATATCATGTGCAAGTTATTCAGATTCAATATAAGATTTAGTATATATATATTTATATTATTTATTTTATTTATTATATTTATTTATTATATTTATTTATATAATTATATATTATTTATTATAATATATATTTAGTATATATTATATATAAATATAAGATTCAGGTTACAACTAAAAGGATTAGTTTGGTTTAGTTTAGTTTACTTTATTGTCATTGTACCTCATACAACTAAATCAAACACCATCTTCAGTGCACATCATGACCATGACCATGAAAATAAACACAAACACACATCCTTCACCCTTCACACATTGAACCGGAAACCCCCGACACCACACCAACAGTGCACTATACAGCAGAATTCAATGGACTGGACTGGGATAAAGACCAATTGAAGATCCTGGTAAAAACTCCAGCCAACAGCACAGTCTTTAAGCACTCGGCCAGAGATACCGTCAGGACCGACAGCCTTTCTAGGGTCCACAGCCCTCAGAATGCTCCTCACCACCTGTTCCTCCACAATGAGGTGGGGGCTACAATTGGCTGATAATTGTATTTTATCTGTCTCTGATGTCTCCACTTCAAAGCGAGCAAAGAAATAATTCAGTTCCTCTGCCAATGAAGCATCCCCCTCAGCATGGATGACATTGGTCAGTTGATGGTTTGTAATTTGTTGAATCCTTCGCCACACCTGCCTTATGTTATTGCTATAAAAATTATCCTCAATCTTCCTCTTATAATCAGTCTTGGCCTTCCAAATACCTTTCTTCAGATTAGCTCTGGCAACACTGTATCTTGTCCCATCACTGGACTTAAAGGTCTTGGTCCTGTCATGCAAGAGGCACTGGACTTCCTTGGTCATCCAGGGTTTCTGATTGGGATAGATCCTAATATGTTTATCCACAGTGATAGTATCTGTGCAGTGTTTGATATAGCACAGAACAATTGCAGTGTGCACCTCTAGGTCAGGGTGGTAAAAGATGTCCCAATTTGTGTTCTCAAAGCAATCCTGAAGTTCTTGGGAAGCATCTTCTGGCCAAGATTTCAGTGTCTTTATTATAGGCAGAGCCCGTCACCTAAGAGGGATGTAAGCTGGTGCTAAAAGCAGTGACATATTGTCGGATTGTCCCAAATGTGGTAATTGTATAACCTTGTAGCCAGGTTTGATGTTGGCATATACTTTGTCCAATATGTTTGCTCCTCTAGTAGCACACTTAACATGCTGATAGAATTTAGGGAGCACTTCTTTTAAATCAGCTTGATTAAAGTCCCCCGCTATGATATGCACAGCATCAGGATACTTATTCTGCTGATTACTAACAATGTTATACAAGAATCCCAAAGCTATGGCAGTATTGGCATCAGGTGGGACATAGACTGCAGTAATCAAAACCACACTGAATTCCGGCGGAAGATATACGGGTCTACATTTAAAAGTCATATACTCCAGATCCATGGAGCAGTGGCTGTCTACAGTCTTTGTCTTGATACACCAGCTTTTGTTCACATAAAGGCTTAAACCTCCTCCTTTGATCTTGCCAGAATCTCTACTCCTGTCCTGCCAGTGAGCAATGTAGCCTTCCAGCTCAACAGCTGCATCTGGAATGGGTGAATGAAGCCAAGTTTCTGTGATTAGCAAAACACAGCAATTCTTGATGAATTTAGTCTTTGCAATTTGTAGCCTTAATTCATCTATTTTGTTGGTCAGAGACCTTGCATTGGTAAGAAATATACTTGGAATTGAAGGCTTGTGAGGAAACTTGCTCAGCCTAAAGAAAACCCCAGTACGGCATCCTCTCTTCCTCTTCCTCTTTCTCCGCCTCTTCCTCCTTCCTACAGGGATAATGATCCATGGCTCCCCCAGGGGCCTAGCTGCCTCCTTCGGTATGTTAGAATGTATAAAATCGTCCATAATAGCCTTTCCATATTTCAGTCCAATTTGTAACAAGGCTTGCTGAATATAGATGCTCCTTGCCCCACAGGATTCAGTCAAGGAAAGGATCCAAAACACATACAGAATAATACACACCATACACTGAAAGAAGGAGCGGTTAGCCGCAGCATCCATGTGTAAAGTCATTTTGAAAACTCTTGTACTTGTACCAACTCCCCCCCCCCTTCTTCCATTGAAGAATGGCAGATACACGGATCTGACATCCTGCCGCCCTCAAAAATTTGAGAAATCCACCTGGAAGACATAAAACATGTGTTACATTTACAACTTAGGATGGTTTATGAGGGTATTTCAGGTGGAACTTCCGTAGTCATGTGGGTGCTTTTACATGTCATTTGGCTACCCTCTCATTTTCTGAGGAAGGAAGGTGTTTCCAAGCTACTAAATATTGTGTGGATCCACGGTGAGTGCGCGAATCAAGAATATCTTTAATTTCAAAATGTTGTTCCCCATGTACCATAATGGGATTTGGAGGTGTGGGGGGGGGTCTAAGGTTTGAAGTGATCTCTGGTTTGAGTAGGCTACAGTGAAATACTGGATGAACCCGTCTTAAGTGTTTTGGGAAGTAGAAGCTCTACAGTAACAGGATTGATAATTCTGGAGATGGAAAATGGGCCAATGAAATTTGATCCCAGTTTCTTAGAGGGTTGCAATGATTTTAGGAATTTTGTAGATAAATATACGTGGTCCCCAACTTTGAAGGTTTAGGATCATCATGTTTTTTATCCACTTGATTTTTAAAAGCTGCTCTAGCCTCTTGTAAGGCTAGTCTGACCACTGGCCAAGTGGCTTGCAAATAATTAATCCACTCAAGGGAGGGAATTTCGGGTTCCTTGGTAGGTAGCTCTGGCATGGGGTTGAATTCTTGGCTTGTGGCTACTTGGAATGGGGTGAAACCAGTGCTGCTGTGGACCGAGTTGTTGTATGCTACCTCTGCAAAAGTAAGGTCAGTCCAATTGTCCTGTTGGTAATTAATAAACCATCTTAAATATTGTTCTAATACGCTGTTTAGTCATTCTGCTCTGCTGTTAGTCTGGGGGGTGATTGGAAGATGACAACCCCTGGGTGAAGCCTAATATGTTTAAAAATGCCCGCCAAAATGCGGATGTGAATTGTACGCTCCTATCTGAGATAATCCGTTGGGGAGCTCCATGAAGGCGATAAATGTGTATTAAAAACATCTTTGCCAAGGCCTTGGCTGTTGGGATCTTCTGGCATGGTACAAAATGAACCTGTTTTGAAAAAAGATCAGTTACAACCCAAATAACAGTATTTCCTGCACTTTCAGGGAGCTCCACTATAAAGTCCATAGAGATCTCTTTCCAGGGTGCTGAAGGTTCTGCCACAGTTGTAAAAGTCCAGGATATTTTCCGTGTCTTCTTTTTACAGCAGCACAGATGGGGAAACTAGCAACATAGTTTTCAATGTCCTTTTTGAGAGATGGCCACCAAAATTGTCTTTTGATGAGGTGCAGGGTTTTTAGAAAACCAAAGTGTCCCGCTAGTTTTGAATCATGGCAACGTTTCATGAGGTCCATCGTCTGGCTGGCAGGGACATAAAGTTTGTTTTCTACCGAGGTTAGACCATCTTTGAGTAAGCAAGTGTTTTTGTTAGCCTGGAGCCAGTCGCCCTTAAGTAGTGCCTCCTTAAATATTGAAGACGTTACATTGTCAGTCAGTGATTCTTTCTTCTCTTGTGCCTGGGTGATGACTTTGGCTACAAGTTGGGTTGGTTGGATCATGGGTTTCATAACTTCAATCTGTTGGGGTTTCCTGGACAGGGCACCTGCCAAATTTTTTTCCCCCCTGGGAGATATTTGAGAGTGAAATTAAACCATGTAAAGTATTGAGCCCACATTATTTGTTTTTCTGAGAGTTTCTGTGGAGTTTTCAGGACTTCTAGATTTTTATGATCAGTCCAGACTTCAAGGGGACTTGGTTCCCTTCTAGGAACTGTCTCCATGTGAGGAGTGCCCATCACACAGCATATGCCTCTTTCTCCCATATGGCCCATCTTTGCTTGGCTTCTGTCAGTTTCTTGGAAGTATAAGCACATGGTTGCCACTGTCCACGTTCATTTTTTTGGAGTAGAAATGCTCCAACTGCTACATCACTAGCACCTGTTTGGATGACAAATGTTTGTCTGGGTGTTTTAGGATTGGTTCTGCTGAGAACAGTTGTTTAAGTTTTTCTAATACCACTTGGCATTCCATCGCCCAGGTAAGGGGTTGCCTTGGTTTGGGCGATATTCACAAAAGCTGGAATGAACTGGCGTTAAAAGTTTGCAAAACCCAGGAAGCTCTGCAGTTGTTTGCGAGTACGGGGTGGTTCCCAATCGATGACAGCTTTTACTTTTTGTGGGTCCATCTATTCCCTCATGGGATATTCTATATTCCAGGTAGTCAATTTTTTCTTGATGGAAATGTCATTTAGAGAATTTTGCATATAGTTTGGTGTTTAGGAGTTTTGTGAGAACTGTTCAGGGTAACTTGATGTGTTCTTCTTTTGTTTCGGTTGTAGATTAAAATATTGAGATAAACAAGAACCTCTTTGTACAAAAAATCATGAGGAGTCTTATTAATTAATTGAATGAACACAGCAGGTGCTCCTTGTAGTCCAAAAGGGAGCACTTTAAATTGGTAGCATCTCAGTGGGGTATTAAAAGCCGTCTTCCATTCACCCCCTTCCCTTGTTCTGATGCTGTAGTATGCCTCTCATACGTCTAACTTTGAAAAAAGATCATTTACAACGGTGCGCTAACATGTCCTTCATGAGGAGGAGTGGGTACATATTCTCCACACTGATGGTATTTAGATTTTTGTAATCCACACACAGATGCAAAGAGCCATCTTTCTTTTTGTGGAATAATACTGAGACTGCTATTTTTGGTCGGGTAGGTTCGATGAAACCCCTTTTTAGATTTTTATCGATAAATGCTCTGAGTTCTTTTAGTTCTCTGGGGGACATGCAGTACCTTTTCGGTTTTGGAAGTTTAGCCCCTGGTAGGATTTCAATGGTGCAGTCTGTGGTGCGATGGGGTGGGAGTTCATCAGAAGCTTCCTCGCTAAATTCTTGGGCTAAATCCTGGTATTCTTTGGGGATGTTAATGGGTTCAGCTGGTGGACCAGCCATGGCTGGTTCTCTGTTACCTTTCTTTTCCTTTCCTCTGGGCTGTTTGCAAATGCTACTTGTTTCTGGAAATGTACAGTTCCTCTCTTCCAGTTTATTTTTGGATTCCATTTCCTTAGCCATGTGAGTCCTAGGACTAGTGGCCCGTCCATTCCTTGTGCTACAATGAATGTGAGCATCTCATTATGGTTCCCCAGTCTTACTTTCAATGGTGCTGTGGCAAAACTGGCTGGCTCACCCCCCCCCGCTATATTTTCATCGAATTGGCAGAAAGTGATGGGATTTTCCATTTTCCTTCGTTGGATTCCCAATTTCTCTGCTAGGGTGCGGTTGATTAGGCACCGGGTGCATCCCGAATCCAGTGATGCTGCAACTTCCTCCCGCTTCCCTCGGCTGGGGATAAACAGACTTAGGGGTAGAGTGATTGGTTCAATTGGGTCGCTTACCAGCGGGTTGTCTTCCGGATCGCTTTCAGACTGGCTCAGATCTCCTTGGGGCATTGGAGATTCTTCCTCTGGGTTGGAGGGGAAAGGGAACCTCACAGCTTCTCGGCTTCTCGGGGCAGTTTCTTTTCCTCAAGGGTTGGGTTTTCCAGGTTTCCCCCCTGATGGGTGGTCTGGCTTTCCGGCAGGGGTTTTCAAATGGCATTGTGTTGCACGGTGCCCCTCTTTTTCACACTTGAAGCATCCAGATGGTTTTGGAGTCATGGTGGTTTGGGGTTTGAAAAATTCCTGCTTCCCCTGGGGCGGGGATCTTCTCCAAACTCTGCCACTGTGGTAATGGTTATGGGTCATGTCTATCTCCACTGCCTCTGCCATCAGATACCATTCATGTAGGAGGTTTGGGGCCCCACAGGCCAGGCAGGCAGGATACAGGTTGTCGTTGAGTCTATCTTTGGACCAACAGACTAGGATATCTTCTGGCCAGTTGACTTCGGCTGGCCAGGTCATGAAATTCCTCAGTGTACTCAGCTTCCGGGCGATGGCCTTGCTTTACGACTCTAATGCGATCGCAGGCTTTTCTGTCAGGGAGGAGGTCTTCAAAGTGGTGGCATAGGGCTGTCATGAATCGATCGAGGTTCCTCAGTTCTGGTGCCTTGACGTTGTGGAGGGTCACCATCCATCTGGCTGCTGCCCCTTCTAGGGCCAGGGTGATGATTCACACTCGGGAAATTACGCCCGTATTCTTGCATGTAGGTGAGGACTTACAACAGGAAAAATCACAGTTTCTGGGGGTCCCCATTGAATTTAACCCCAAGGGTGGGACCTTTCTCTGAAGTTGTATGTCTCTGGGTTGGCCAGGGTTAATCCCCTGCTCTGGAGTGGCAAGGGGTCGGGTACCTGGTATGCCTGCTGGTCCTCAGGCTTGTTCCAATGCCCAATCATTCTCCTCTGGATCAGGGGTGATGGGTCAGGTTTTCTCAATTTCTGGTTCCCTCGCTCTCCTACATTGGCGACCTGGTTCATCCCTCATATTGAGGTTTTCCAGCGTTTCCCTCATGAGGCGATTTATGTACCGTTTCAGTCGGTCATCTACCAGTGGTTCCTTGACCCATTCTTCATGATCAGAGAGGATCTCCAGCTCCATTTTCCACCCAGGTTTATGGATACCTCGGGTGAGGGCCACTCCCTTGGTTCTTCCATCCCAGCTGTCTCTTTCCTACGCCTATAGACCACCAGGGCCTTGTGGAATTTTCACAGGCAGCTTCACTGTCTTCAGTGGGGTACACAAAGTCAGTGTCTGGCTGGATAGTTGTCAAAGTTTCTCCCCAGCATTTGGCTTCCCCTTGTTCCTTGCTATATTTAGACATTTTTGCAGGGGCCCCTTGGTAGAGTGAAGTTTTTTTTTAAAAAAAATCCTCTCCAGGTTGACCTCTATTGCAGATTCTGCTTTATGTAAGCACTAGATTTATTGCCCTTCAACCGAAAAAGAATGAACTTCTGAAAGCTAGGCACTTCAAAAGGAATTCTTTATTGAAAGGAAGTGATCCCAGTACTAGTCAAAGCAGAATCTAAGATGCTTCCAGGGATACAGTAATAGATAAAGGGGGTTAGAACCCCTCTTATTTAGATGTGGATTTAGTCAAACAAAGAACCAACATGTTAATTCCCCCTCCCCTTTTCTGGGAACGTATCTTAGAAGAGGTCCTCAGGGAGTATTTTCCAGAGCTGGAATTTTTATGGTCCCTTCTCTTGCTATCTCTCCAAGAGGTGACAAGTTTCTAGACATCTGGCTCCAGTCCTCCAGTTGTGTATCATGTGCAAGTTATACAGATTCAATATAAGATTTAATATATTCAGGTTACATCAAAAGGGATTACTTGTACCAAACCCCACCCCACCCCTTCTTCCATTGTAGAATGGCAGATACATGGATCTGACAATTTGTGAAATATTGATTTTGGTAGGCTAATAACAATCCTATTATAGATACAAGAACAAAATGTATACTGTATGTTCAGTATTCTGTGTCAGATTTGAAATGTGTTTTCTTTGGATGCCTGAAATCATTTTAGATATAGTTCATTGGGAAATTAAATAGGGAATTCATTTCAAATGATTGCTAGAACTGGAATATACTATTTGCACAATTATTAGTCAAGTTGTATTTTGGAGAATTAATTTGATTATTGAATGACTACAGAGGCCTTGGTCAATCCAAAATGTTAATAAATCTCAAATTTAAATATTTAAGAAAGTAAAAGTGGGTTTTTGGATTTTTAAGGAGGCTGACTGTGTGTACAATTATTGGACAACTATTAGTGTGTAGAATTTTTATGCAACTAAATGAAAAATGAAAATTTGCCCATTTCACTAGTTTATTTGCACTTGTTAAAGTAAGAATAATCAACAACTCAAAATGTACAAATAAACATTTCTGACGTTTCCAAAAAAATAAAATAAAATCAGTGATCAATATAGCCATCCTTCTTTCAGTAACAGTCATAAGCTTCCCATTCATGGAGTCTATCATTTTCTTGTTCTATTGATGATCAACTTTTTGTTCAGCAGCACCCTCCCAGACACCGTTCAGAGAGGTGTACTGATTTCCTTCACTGTAAATCTCCCATTTAAGAAGGGCCCACAAGTTCTCAATAGGGTTTAGGTCAGGTGAAGAAGAGGGCCATGTCATCATTCTTTCATCTTTAAGGCCTTTACTGGTTAGCCACACAGTGGAGTACGATGCATGCGATGGAGCATTGTCCTGCATAAAAATTATGGTCTTCTTGAGAGACGCAGACTTTTTCCTGTACCATGCTTGAACAAAGTGTCTTCTAAAATCTGGCAGTAGGCTTGGGAGTTGATTTTGAGTCCATCTTCAACCATAAAAGGTCCAACTAGTTCAGTGGTTCCCAAACCTTTTCAGTCCACTGCCCCCTTGGTGCTACAAACTCATCCTTGGTGCCCCCCACGCAGGGGTGGGATTCAAATTTCTGTGGGTATGGCCTAATTGAGGATGTGGCTTGCTGGTCACATTACTGACTGGGCATGGCTTGCTGATCATGTGACTGGCTGGGTTTGGCTTGGTGGTCATATGAACCGGGTAGGTGTGGCTTGGTGGTCATGTGACTGGGTGGGCGTGGCCAGGTGACCAGCAAACCAAATAAAAGTGATCCTCACTTAATGGCCAGTTGTTTAGCAAGTGTTCTAATTTATGACTGCCCTTCCCAGAGCTACCTGACCTATTTTTGGAGTTTTGACAGCCATGTACACACATACACACACGCTCCCTTCTAATCCTGCTGGAGCAGGTCATTGGATTAGAATCGGCAAAGCATCTCTGATTAGATTCTAGTAGCGAACAGAATCTAATCAAGATGTTTTGCTGATTCTTTTTGATTTGTTTTATTTGTATTTCTTTATTTTAT
The DNA here is from genome assembly GCF_900518735.1 of Pseudonaja textilis. The sequence goes on along the minus strand of NW_020769366.1, from coordinate 3,842,504 downwards.
GTTGCTGAATTGTATTGACATGTGTGTCCCTTCTTGTGCACAGCCTAGAAGCTTTTGTGATTCTTTGCAGCAAAAATTACTGACCTCTGGCTTTGCTCTACTTTTCAAATGTGCCACTGCTGCCACGTTCTAGGTACCGGCCCTGCAGGTCCACCCCATTGAGCCCACTGCACTGGAGAGACCTGCTCAAGCAAGTCTGAGTGGAGCGGTGCACCAAGTCAATGGTGAGAGAGAGAAAGAGAGAAGGAAGAAAAGAAAGAGAAAAGGGAAAGAAAGAAAAAGGAACAGACAAAGAAAAAGATGGAAGGAAGGGACAGGAAAAAAAAGAAATAAAGGAGGGAGGGAGGGAGGGAGGGAGGAGAAAGATAATGAGATATCTATTCTAGTCCAATCCCTGCTCCAGCACTGCCTCGGCAGCATTTATTCCTTTTATATGGTTCTTTACATGTAATGTTCTGTGATAGGCAAACAACAAACTGCAGCAAGAATGGCTCAAAGCCAGGCAAGGTTAGCGTTGACTCAAAGCCAGGCAAGGTTAGTTTCCCCAGCCCATTCCCTTTTATTATTACAACAGACACACGCGCGCATATATGCAGCTGTAATTCTGGCCCTGCCTAGCTCATTACCCCCCCTTCTGACAGTTCACCATCACAAATGCCTACTTCCTTGTCCTATCCCACCTTTTTATAACTGATCCCCACCCTGTGCCACCTTCACCATACCCCCCTCCCCATCCATTCCTATCGCCACCCCTCACCCATAGGTTTCCCAGCTGGCTCCGTCGCAACTCAATGTCGCTGTCATTGTAAATATGCTGGCAGAAGCTCAGCTGTTAAATTAAGCCTTCGGCGGCTGGCGCAGAGCTACATCGCATTGACTGTGTCATCATAGCGCGACTCCTAGCATAGTTGGACATTGGGCTGCTTGCAGCACAGGACGGATACAGCGCTGGCGGCAACCAGGGCAGCTCAGCCTCCCAGGAGGATGATTCTTGCCAAGTCCGGCAAGCTGGTGGGTTCCGAAGTAGCATCGCACTCGGAGCCTAACAGGTGGCCCCCTCCACCACAGATCCACCTGCAAAACAGGGAACAACAATATGACCAAGGGTAACCTGCTAACCCTCTATACTCTGACCCCTGCTTTCATAGGATATTGTACATGGAATCATGGTTGCAGACGTGGTGCATTCACATGTTCATGGATAACCCATGAGGCATCTGGTAGAGGATAACCCTTCCATTTGACCAAGTACTGCAGGATCCCTCTCTGTATTTTGGAATTGAGAATAGCTTCTATCTCATAATGATCATCTTTCATTGGAATGGGACTTTTCACTGGGTTTAGGCTTTCCTGGCTTAAGGAGACTGAGATGAAAAGCTGTGTGTGCTCATTTGAAACGTGAAGGCAATTTCAACTGCATAGCAACAGGATTGATCACACAGATTATGGGGAATGGACTGATATATTTGGAGCCCAGCTTTTACATGGGATTCCCAATCTCAAATATTTGGTGGATAGGTACACCATATCCCCTACACAGAATGGTTTGTGATCACTATTTTTTTTTTAATCAGCTTGGGCTTTATATTCTTGGAAGGCTTTTTGGATTGTTTCATGTACGGTTTTCCATGTTTCCGTAATCTTCAGACCAGGCAGTGGATGTGATAGGATCAGTTGTTGCCTGAGGCCGCTCTGGAATCGCCATGAAATCCATTCCATACACAATGTTAAAAGGGGTCTGTCCTGTGCTGCTGTGCATCGCGTTATTGTACACTACCTCAGTGAAGGGTATTAGCGTAGCCCAGTCCGTTTGTTGGTATGACGCATAGCAGCATAAATATTCTATCACTGCATTGATTCTCTGCAGCCCCGTTAGTACTGGGGTGGTATGCTGTACTCAGTCCTTGAGATGAACTGATAAGCTGTAAAAAAAAAATCTCCAAAATTAGCTGTGAACTGCACTCCCCTGTCAAATATAATACATCAAGGTTCCCTGTGTAAGCAATAAATACGCTTAATAAACAATCCAGCTAATCGACATGCCAAGGGGAGGCCAGTACAGGGGATAAAATGTGCCTGCTTAGAGAATAGATCTATGACGGTCCAGATGACGGTGTAATCCCAGCTACATGGCAGGTCTACAATAAAGTCCATACTGATATCCTGCCATGGATGGTGAGGGTCCACGACTAGTTGTAATAATCCTGATGGCTTTCCTGGCCTCACTTTTGCGGTAGCACAAGCTACATTTTTTAATATAGGTCTCTATGTCTGCTCTCATAGCTGGCCACCAAAATTGATGTTTCACCAGATGTAACGTCTCAACCCAATTGAGCACATCTGGGACATCATGTCTCGCTCCATCCACCAACACCACGTTGCACCACAGACTGTCCAGGAGTTGGGGGATGCTTTAGTCCAGGTGTGGGAGGAGATCCCTCAGGAGACCACCCGCCACCTCATCAGGAGCATGCCCAGGTGTTGTAGTGAGGTCATACAGGCACGTGGAGGCCACACACACTACTGAGCCTCATTTTGACTTGTTTTAAGGACATTACATCAAAGTTGGATCAGCCTGTAGTGTTTTTTTTCCACTTTAATTTTGAGTGTAAGACCTCCATGGGTTGCTAAATTTAATTTCCTTTGATAATTTTTGTGTGAGTTTGTTGTCAGCACATTCAACTATGTAATGAACAAAGTATTTAATAAGAATATTTCATTCATTCAGATCTAGGATGTCTTATTTTTGTGTTCCCTTTATTTTTTTGAGCAGTGTATTTCAACACGAAGTTAAAGTGCCAGAAATATAATGCCCATCTTACATGTTTAGGGGATGATTTCCGAGGTGATTGCAGTGACTCAAGATTCCTGTGGTCAGTCCACACCTCAAACGGGACTTGAGCCTCCTCCAACAAATGCCTCCAGGATGTTAATACCCAATGAACTACAAATGCCTTCTCCTCCCAAATAGCCCAATTTCTTTTGGTGGGACTGAGCTTTCTGGAGGTGTAGGCACAAGGTTGCGATATCCCCTGTTCATTTCATTGTAACAATACAACCCCTACTGCCACATCACTAGCGTCTGCTTGAATCACAAAAGGATGGTCAGGATTAGGTTGCTTCAAGACTGGTTCTTGTGTGAACAGCTGTTTCAAATTGTCGAAAGCCTGTTGACATCTGTCTGACCACTCAGTTGGACTCCCTGGCTTACGCTTTGCCTGTTGTAACTTCTTCATCTTCAACAATTCAGTTAACAGTAATGCAATCGTTGCAAATTATGGAATAAATTGGCGGTAAAAGTTTGCAAAGCCTAAAAAACTCTGTAACTGTTTGCAAGTAGTTGGAGCCTGCCATTCAATCACTGACTTCACCTTCTGGGGGTCCATTTCTATGCCTTCTCCAGAAATCCTATAATCTAAATAATCTAACCGAGTACAGTGGAACTCGCACTTGGATAGCTTTATGTATAGCTGCACTTTTAATAACTTCTCAAGCACTTGTCTCACAAGTCTTACATGATCGCCCATATTGTTAGAATAGATTAGGATATTGCCCAAATATACCACCCTGGTATAAATGCTCATGCAAAATTTCGTTAATTAGTTGCATGAAGTCTGCTGGAGCTCCTTGCAGCCCAAAGGGCATGACCTGGAATTGATAGCTTCCAAGCGGACAATTAATGTTGTCTTCCACTCATCTCCTTCATGGATTTGTATGCGATAGTACGCTTCCCTGAAATCCAACTTTGTGAATATCCATCCCTTTGCTAACGTGGCTAATAGATCCTTGATAAGAGGCAAAGGATATAGCAGTTCTGCACACACCACGTTGAGACCTCAAAAATCAACTCAAAGTATCAACCCACCATCCTTTTTCTCTCTAAATAATACTGGGGCTGCTATGTGGGCATGCCTGGGTTTAATGAACCACCTCTCCAGGTTTTTACCAACGTATCTGTGCATCTTCTCTTAACTCTTTGGGAGTCAGAGTACATCCGGGGTTTAGGCAGTTTCATACCTGGGAATAGCTCAATTGCATAGTCAGTAGCACAATAGGGTGGTAATTGATCACTCCCCTGCTCATTAAATACCTCAGCTAGATCATTGTACTCACTAGGATACTTGAGATTCTCCAAACGATTGGCCAAGGCATTTACTGCACAACCCTGAATCCAGTTCAATAGCCACTTGATACCCCTCTTGTATTCTGGGTGAAAGTCTCCGATACAAACAGGCTTGACATAGGTCCCGGTCCAACCCTCCCCAGAATAAATGGATAAGCAGCGGTTCAGGCCAATTGGGGAATCGACCAGCAGCCCTCCTGAAATCTTGCACGTAGTCTGTTGTTGTCCTACCCTGCTGCTTTACAGACAACAATGCATCCTTTGCTTGCTGGATCCTTGAAACGTGACCTAAGGGCCTTGAGAAACAATCCTACATTGGCTAATTCCACTGAAAGTTCCCTGTGCAAGTCTGCGGCTGACTCCCCGGCCTCTCCCACCAATACTCCTGTGATAGCCACTACCATGGCTCAATGGGGAGGGATAATACCTCCATTGGTCATTGAGATCCCACATGGGACTTCTTTAAAGTATTGCAGTCGCTGACTAAGGCCCCATTTGAACCACTGAGGTCAATTCCTTTGCAGTTATTTGTCCTGTAAGGTGTTATTTCTGGTAGTGATCACCCTTTCTAGAAGGATTTCGGTCCTGGCAGCCTTGTCTGTCAGGAAAGACATCTATACCCTACCTTTTGTACCTAGATCAATACTGGGTTCCTCAGATCCCAACACCTGATTTCTGTCCCCTTCCATTCCACGATTTAAAGCGCAAGTGACACTCCCTAGATGTTAGCAGGGTGCTTAGAATTTCCATCCCTCTACATTTAGCAAAACTGAGGCCATGTTTGTGTCCTTTTCCCTTCCCATTGGGGGTAACAAAGCCTCTCCTCCCACCTTGAGTAGGTGGATCACAGCATGCATCGTCCAGGCCTTCTAACCAAAGCCCTTCCAGTACCCCAGGACCTAACGGCACACTCTGTTAGGAGTGCCTCGATTTTAGCTGCCTGGGCCACCCAGACACCCCTTATGAGAAATTTCAGAGTGGCTACGTGGACCTCCCCGTCTCTGTTCATCAGACATTACCGCCTGAACTCCTATGCCTCGAGGAGTGTGACTTTTGGCAAACGGTTGCTTCAGTGAGTGTTTCCAACTTCGGAGAGACTTGCCGGACAAGGACCCTCCCGTGGACATGCGGGCTTTGGTATGTCCCATCCTGGGTTCTCACAGCAGCATTTAGGAGAATGAGCATTGGTAAATTTACCTGAGAATGCCCTTTCTATAGATGCTGCTAGAGAGCCCAGCTCCTCCCTTATTTTGTCCGGACCATGGTAAGATGTGTTAATGTTAATGTTAAAGATTCTGTTTGGCTTTCAGAGACACTTCCTACAGTCTGTCAAGTACCTTCTCCGAAGCTGGGGAAAAACTCCTACAGGCAGTCCTTTTAATACAAGACAGACCCAGCTTGATGATGTCATCAGGAGGAGTCTAACCCATCCTGGGCTCTCTAGCAGCATCTATAGAAAGGGCATTCTCAGGTAAATTTACCAACGCCCATTCCAGCCAATGGGACTCCCTTTTCTCAAAACCAGTGGTCCACACAGAGACCTCCATCCCCTCTGTTATTCCTTGATTTAGTAAAAGAGAAGTGTGGCTCCCCTGGGGCAGGGCCTTGGCCTCCATCATATGACCGGCGCTTTTACAACGTGGGCCGTTCCTCGGCCAACGCTCTCCAAGTCTATGGATGCTCCAGTGGTAGTCTCATTCTCTACATCAGGCACCCCCCACTGAGCCAGAAGATGTCCTCAAGGTGGAGGACAAGAGGTCGGAGCAGACTCTCAAGTGTACCCACCAGGTGGCTGCTTGGGCTGTCCGAGCCTCTATAACAGCTTTGTTTTTTGGGTGTTTCCAGGAGTTTTTTTGATAGTTTATGGTTTTATTTTGATTGTTTTATTGCTTAAAAAATAAAGTATGTTATGATGCATATAAGTGGATATTTAAGCCTTATAAACAAATACGACAAATTAATACAATGAATTCATATATGCACTCAGTACTAATGTAACTTGTTTGGTTCTGGTTTACCATACCTTGTAGATAGAATCATATAGGCTATTTTTAAATTTTTAATTAAAATTTAAAGTTTATGGCATATAAATAAAACTAGAAAGCAATGTCTTTTTTTTTCTCAAAGAGGGAATATTCATATATTCTTCAGACCTCTGTTTGAAATGGAAGGTGTTCCTGTAACTGGTATTTTATCAAAGTTTGGCCTCCATTTATCTAAATGTATTTTAACTTAGTAAAATGTGTAACAAATAATTGGTCAAATTGTGTAAATGTACTATCTATATAGTGATATGTATAATGATAAATGTGTTATCTAACAATTCTTTGAAAACCAAACTTTATATATAATAAATTTTAAATATTATAAATTAAATATATAATTGATTACTTATTTATTTAATTGAGGCAAACATTTATTTATTTACTTGGATTTATTAGCTGCCCAACAGGCACTTCATGTATGATTAATTGTAATATTTTCTGATAGATGTAGTTTTTCAATCTTCAACTTTGAAGTTAAAATGTAAAGCAAAAGTATTCAATGTGATCTACATTTATTCAAAGATAAATAAAATACGTATTTCAGTAAATTATTTAAAACATGTAAACTGACGTCAGTGACTATATTTCTATTAGCTTTAAGCAGTTGCTAATTATGGTGTCTTTATATATAATGAACAGTTCTTGTCAATAACTATTTCAGCTCATCAGATATTGATCTGTGGGTAGGTCCATTGAAGTCTAAATTAAATTGCTTATTTTTTCTCGTCAGATATTGATCTGTGGGTAGGTCCATTGAAGTCTAAATTAAACTACTTATTTTTTTGTCATTCCAGTCTTGCTTCAGACCTAATTTTGGAACTAGAACTAGTTTCCTCTAGCAGGTGACCTGCTGTTTTTGGAACCAAACAGCCAATGATGATAGAATGCACATGAGAGAGGGATAGGATGATGGTTTGAATTGGGGGCTTTCATTTTCATGTTCTAGAATGTTCACTAATTGTAAGCAGGAAATACTACTATGATAGTTTTAAGGGGGGATATCAGTTATTAAATATGATGCAAGTTAGTCCCCCCCCCCCCCGTGGCCCACTATGGATAAGCACGCAGGTGTGAAACTGAATGATCTAGTAATTAGTCTGTCAGAACGATTCTGTAAAGTGTAGATCTCCCTGACAAAAGCATGCCATATAAAATAAATAAGTGATTGAATGTCCTCAATTTTTTAAAATCCTCTTTGCTTTCAAGAAGAATTTGGAGCAGTGGGGGACTCCCAAGAAATTATATGGATAATTGTACAGGAGGAAAGGGTTCCCCCCCCCCCCATTTCTAAATTCTCTCTTCTGGTAACATTTCTGTAGTTGTTACTTTCCCTCCAGCTACTATTAATGATGGAGGAGAAAAAAAAAGACAAATACCTTTTCATAATTAAAATGACTACATAATGTGCTTCTAATTAAATTGTCTCCATAATTTGTAACCTGATACTAAGATATCTTGTTAGGAAATAAGAGTCTTAATTAAAAATTCACAGCCTGAGGTACTGGAGACACATGCTATTTCAATTTTTATATGGGTCATTGTTGGAAAGCAATACTAGTCATGGCCTGGTCCATGTTTGTCCGTGAAGTGCTAGCCTGTAGATTTTCTTATAGAGAAAATTTCTACTCATTGTGGGTTGGATGAAGAAGACCCATTTGCTATCCTTCAAAAGTCAGCTATGTCAATGAGTGGCATCTGAAGGTTTGCTTTTAGAAATTATACCTGAAAACAATGACCTGATTAGGAAGGTGAGTTTTGGTGGAGTAAACTGTCTGAACTAACTTCTGAGATTGGTCTCCTATATTGAATTAAATTTTCCAACTTTCCAAGTATTTATTGTTTGGATGAGGAATTTGTTTTGATTTCTCCCTTTTATCCATTGCAATTTTACCATTAAAAATTGCCTTGTAGTTGCTTGTGCTGTTACTCGTTTGGAAACACTATTTAAGCTCTTACATGTTGTTATTATATATTGTAAATTGCTTATAACCCATAGTATTGCTTAAATCAGTGTTTCTCAAAGTGTGGGCCAAAGACCTTTCGGAGTATCCCATGTGACACAGTTGGGCCTGCAAAATTAAAATTATTTGCTGGATTATGTTGAGAAAGTATGGGTCTACAACAACTAGTCATGGCCAACTCACAGTGGCCAACTTGCCACGGCTAACTTGCCATGGGACAAGAGTTACACAAATATCAAATAATTTTTAATTTTATTTTAAATAATTAAGTTGAACTGTTGAATTGTCCCACAGCGAGTTGTCCTGTGGTAAGTTGGCCATGGTGAGTTGACTACGGCAAGTTGTCTAATTAAAAAAAAACCACACAGTATTAAATCCCATTGAATCATGACAAGCAATAGGAGCAGTGAATGCATCAAATTCATTTTTTTAATGTAGCAAATATCAATAAAAGGCAACTCATACAATAAAACTCTTTTCTGGATCTTCCATAGTTTGTAAAAGTGAGGAAGGGCCCTGGGAGAAAAACAGTTTAAGAATCATTGGCTTAGATTAACTCAGATGAAGACATATATAAGGTGACAGTGACAGTTCCAACAGATCTTTGCAGTCAGAGCATCTTACATTCAACCAACCTTTATAAAAGTATTTGGTATCTTAAAAATTAACTATAAAAATGAATATCATTTAGGGACATATATATGGAAACAAAACCAAAATCAGTTCCATTGTATTCCTGGTCATCCCTTTCTTATGGTATTTTTAATTGTTCCTTTATTTTAGTTTGTACATCTTCTATATACTACTATGGCTGAGTAAATTTCATCCAATCTAATGATGTCGTGTTTTATTCTATTAATTTGTGTTAGATAAATAGTCTCATACACTAATAATACACTAATAATCCTAAAATTTTTCTCATATTTTATTCTCCTCCATGCTGCATCGAGAGTCCAGGTTGGATGGGGTTGACTCCTTCCTATGATGTCATAGCTGAGTCTGTACTAAGATATAAAAGCCAGCCCCCGGGAGAGACCCCAGCTTTTGACTCAGCTTCTTTCAGTCAGTAGCTGTGTCTCTGAAAGTGTTCTGTTAGTTAGCACTCACCAGCAATCTTCAGTATTAGTGATCTTCAGTACCTTTTTTCCTCGCTTCAGCAGCTTCCAGGATCTGGGCAGCTGCTCTTTCAGGAGAACCCTGCAATGGTGGGAGCAGCATCACAGAGCTCTGTGCAGGCAAGCTGGGTACCATCTGCAGACCTCCCCCACGCCTGCAGTTTGGAGAGATGGTAAACACGATTGGCAAACTGATAAGAGCTCCAGCCAGCTGATCGTGTAACTGGTTGCTGTGTTTTTCCCTTGCTGACTTCGCTCAGAGCTCTGTATAGCCTAAGGAGCAATTCTTCAATCTTGGAGCCTGTTTTCCCATACTCAGCGGCCATCTTGGATTCAAGCCTTCCACCATGAGGTGAGTGGCCATTTTGTAAGCCCGGGGGCCATTTATACCCTAAGGGGCTTAATAGAAAAATTCCTAAACAGCTTCTTTCCAACGCAAGAGCCTTTATTTTACAAATGGAGTAAGATACGGCTCAGGCAGGGCTTCCCCCCCAGTGGAACAGTCTCTTAAGCCCAATAGGAGAAAAAGATGTAGGCAACACAACCAATCAGTCCAGAGGGAGGTGGCTGCTAAAATCAGAGCTAAGGCTCTAGACCTTAAGAAGGCAACTCAGGCTGAATTGAGGGCAGAGAAGCGCAGACATGTAGCTCTAGAGAGGCAGTTCAACAGAACTATTCAACAGAAGGGATTGCAACTACAGCAGGTTTCAGGTGATACTTGTGGGCTCCAACCAATCCCTCCCAGGGGAGGAGAAGTTATCTGTGAGCCTTTCCATCCTCCATCCTGGTCTCCTGAGGCTCTTGCTGTACAGTCAGATCCGCAGGATTTAAGCAGATCTGGGCCTTATTTCCAACAGGCTTCTGTGCCCTATGTTCCTCCCCTTCCCTCCAGGCTTCGAACCTCTCCTCAATCTAGGCCTGAAGCCACCTTCACTCCCACAGCAGTGGGCCTTCGGCCTTCTGCCTCTATGTTTGAGCATAGACCAGGGGATATCCAAGATGTAGTCTCATCAGCCATTAGGCAGGGATTGGCTGAAGGCTTCAAGCAAATTCTTCAACCTCTGGAAATGGTTCAGGCCTTTCTCCCTTCTCAATCCATAAGTTCCTTGCCTCGTTCTGATTTACACAGGCCTCAGGACCTCAGGGTCCATTCTTTTCTACCAGAATGGGAGGAGGTTGATGAGGAAGGAAGGGCTTCACCATCTGAACACAGTTACTCTTCTCATTCAGAGTGTGAAGAGGGTGAGATTTTTGACCAAAATCTTTCAGAGGAAGAGGATTCTCGCCCAGAGCAGACATCCTCTGGATTGGTCTTCAAACCTACTCTCTTCAGACCGTTACTCAGCAAGGCCTTGGTCACTGCCAAGCTGTCGCCAGAGGAAGTGGCTCCCGAGCCACAAGAAAATCCCTCTACCAAGGGGATTTGCTCTTCTCCAAGCCTGTAGTGCATGCAGAGGTTTTGCCTTCTCCCATTTTGTTCCTGGACATGGTCAAGGAACAGTGTGCTTCTCCTTCGGCAGGTCCTCGCTCATCTTCTCTAGATAAGCATTTCTACAATGTCAGCGCAGCTCTGAACAATGCCCTGGCAGTGCCTTCTGTTGACATTCCGGTTCTGGCCTCGTTCTCATCTTCTGGCACTCCCACGGACCCAGAAGATATCCTGAAACCGGATGATAAATGTTCCGAACAGACCCTCAAGCGCAATCACCAGGCTGCTGCTTGGGCTGTTCAGGCTTCAACAGCAGCATCCTTCTTCACCAAGGCATCCTCTAAAAGCCATGTAAAACCTTATTGACCCATCCTTTTTTTATTTGGAGAGTAGTAGCATGATGGCCACCCTAGATTTGGCTGGTTGAATGAATCCCCTTGCTAGGTTGGTGTTGATGTATTTCCTTAGCTCATCCATTTCCCTGGGGGGCATGGAATACAGAGGAGTAAGCATTCTCCCCTGGAACCTCGCAGGATGCCCCTCTTCAGCTTCACCACCCCTCCAGGGTGGCTTTGGCTACTTACGGAGCCCATGATCAAGGAGAAGCCAATGCAGGGACGGAGAGCTCCGTTCCCTTGCAACTGATGTCGCCACGACATCACTTCTGGTCTGACTGATTGTCATTTTCAACGCCACCACAAAATGGATGAGTTCCCAGTGACAGCCCATTTCCAGCCTCAGTGGTTCAGTGACTAAGGTAGCTGGGGCTCTGTCTATTAATGTCTCATTGACTTTCTCGAAGCATATTGGGTGTGTCAAGGGCACAGTGCTTCCCTAGGTTTTGGACAGTGGGCAGGCTGATTAGGCATCTGGTGCACCCAGTATCTATGATGGCTTATATGTCCCCATGGGCTCCCGTCCTGGGCCCCGCTATTTGCGATCTTATGATGAAATGGTGGATGGCCTCACTTACCATAGGGGCATCTTCACTGACATCACTGCTGTCACTTGTGGACACTGGTGGGCCTTCTGGAGCCGGAGTATCCCCTTCTAGCAGGGAGAGGGGGAACCTCGATGGCATACTGGGCGAATCATCCCTTGTCCTCTGTCTTGTGTGGTGTCCTTTTTGTCTTAGGCCCTGCTGGGACCCGGACCTGGGGGATGATGCTGGGGCCAGGCACTCTGATGCTCAGTTTCCTTGTTGGCAGCACCTAGAGCATTTGAGGCTGGTTTTGGCTTTTCTGGCCAGTCTCACTGTTTTCCTGCTACTCTTCAGAATTTCCATGCTAACTCCTTCGCGAGGAGGCCCTTTGGTTTGAAGTCTCTGGTCTCAGCCTCTGTCTTGCACCTGGGCTGTGTCATTGAGTTCAGGAGCCCCCTCAACATGCAGGTGGGCCACTCATTTGACTGCTTCATTCTCCATGTTGTCTGTAATAGCTGAAATTATCCCTTGATTGGACTGGTACTGGTCTCCATAGTGATTGAGGTGGGACCAGATCCAGTTCTAATATCAAGTGGAACGAGGAGTACCTTAGCTTCCCAGGACAGCTAGTGGTTTTTGGCCAAGACCATGATGGTCTGACCAGCTAAGGGATGGTGGCCTAGGCTGCTGATGCTCAGCTGGCCGAACCTCTCTGGCAGTCCTTCCAGGGTCTGACTTCTCGACAGTAGCTGGACTCCCCATTCCCTGGTCTCGTTGAGGTCCAGAGGACTTGTAGCTCTCCACTCAAAGACAATGGTGTGCTCTGCCCGAGCCGAGGCAATCAGGGATTCCTGAAACATTGGATGGCTGGTTAGGTCCTCCACAGCCAGACAGGATACTGTAATTCCTGGGTCGTTGGCCATTTCAGTGGCTTCTGGTGCACCAGGATTCCAAAGCTGCCACCAAGCTGTCTCCCCACCGGTGGAGCTCCTGAGCCAATGGCCAGGGCACATGCTCTTTGGACAAAGTGGCCAGCTGGCATTTGACCTCCGCCATTCCTGCCTCTGCCCACTCAGCCCCGAGGGGAACTCGAAGCTCCCAGAGCTGTCTCCGTGGGCTCACCCAGTTCCTGTGGCTCCATTGGTGTCAGTAGATTTCTCCAGTATCTTCCTCTCCATTTTCCCTGAGTCTTCCCGCTGCCCGGTCTGCCGGGTAACCAGCCAGAACTCAGGATCCTGGACAGCAGCCCCGCTGTACAGGTATAGTATACATGGTATTTGGCTCAATAATAGTAACTGTGAGAAGGATCTTGGAGTACTAGTGGACAATCATTTAAATATGAGCCAGCAGCGTGCTGCAGCTGCTAAGAAAACCAACACAGTTCTAGGCTGCATTAACAGAAGGATAAAATCAAGATTATGTGAAGTGTTAATACCACTTTATAATGCCTTGGTAAGATGACAATTGGAATACAGTTTTGGTCACCACAATGTAAAAAAAGATGTTGAGACTCTAGAAAGAATGCAGAGAAAAGCAACAAAGATAATTGGAGGACTGGAGGTTAAAAACTAAAGAATGATTGCTGGAATTGGGTATGTCTAGTTTAATTAAAAGAAGGACTAGGGGTGACATGATAGCAGTGTTTGAATATCTCAGGGGTTGCCACAAAGAAGAGGGAATGATAGATTCTGATAGGAGGGGGGGGGGGGGGGAGGGAAATATATAATTCTTATTTAGTTATATCAACCTGCTCAGCATTCTTTTTTGTATATTAAGCTGTAACTGTTTCTAATATTTCATTACATTTTAATAGTAAAACTTCCATTTCCGTTCCCCCCATCCTGTCAAAACCTGTCATTCCTTCTCCTACCACTCCTATCACCTATTAACTGTCAATAACTGTCCTTCCATCTCTCACAGCATTCAAGCAACCATCATGAAGCTTCCAGGATAGGAAGCAAAATGTTTTGTTTTTCCTCAAAAAAGTCAGTGCAATTTCCTTTACAAAATAAAAACTACTTTTCACACTGGTTTTAACTTTTAACCTTACATGGCTTGTACCCACGCATTTTCAGAATAAGCCTCCTCTGCTTCTTTCAACACAAGATGTTAAGAAAGGTGGAAGCAGGTTAAATGCAGAGTTATGAATCTGGTGGTCTTAACATATATATATCCTGGTTGTACAGTTTTTAATTGTTATTTGTTTTAATTTGTTTTGCATTGTTATTTGTATATGTCTTTTGGTGTTCAGTTGTATGTTATGGAAGAGCACCTTATTTCATTGTTCTCAGGTTTCTGAGTACAATGACAATAAATTTATTTATCTTTATCTTTATCTAGCACCCACATAATAGAAGCATAAAGATGCCTCTATGTTGGTTGTCTTTTGTAAAGCAATGACGGTCATCTTTTTTTTTGACAAGATTTTGTGGCAGATAATAGATGCAATGTTTGCAGCTTTTTTCTGTGTTTCACTGTGTTTTATTTTACAACTGGTGAAAGTGATACAAGTTATAAAATGATGGGCTGTATAAGGTTATAAGCATTTCTACGAAAAATAATTTTTCAAATGGACATCATGACCCAGAAAGGACTACAAGTCATGAAGCTTCCAGGATAAAATGCAAAACATACTGTTTTTCCTGAAAACAAACAAACAAAAATCAGTCCAGTTGCCTTTTCAAAGGAAAAATTACTTTCGATAAAACCATAACTGGCATAACTGAGAATCTTCATAGACATTAAAATCAGTACCTGGGATTGAGCCAGGAAGCCTATTGGTAAGCAATGTAGCAGTCTTAATATGTTTAATAAAATGTTGAAGTACTTTTTTGTCAGCAATCAAAATGGTTCCTTTGAACTATTTGCAGCTGCTAAGGCATCTTCAGATGTGGCCCTTGAAAAATACATTATTAAACGATGATGTCATGAATCATCATTGTAAAAACATCCTGACTGTAAATGGCACATGATATGTACTCAGCTAAAAGTGAGTGTGTCAAGCTGTTTAAAATACCCACAGTGAAGTAACAACAGGTTGACTAGTCTTCTGTGCACACTGACTTTTTAAAAAAACTTTTAACGACTCTGTAATTCCTTGCATCGGGTTGGAGTTGGGGCAACTAAATGGAGCTTGAGTGTTTACTGGCTGGATGCCCTTCCAGATGCTTATGCAGAGTTCGCAGCAGACAATTACTCATTGCACCCAGAGAGAAACATTTGCCACTACCTAGGATCAAATTCACAGCAATCTGAAAGTGAGGCAAGAGCACCACCTCTGTAAGGTTAGCCATCACACTATTCCCTGCACACACTGTCTAAATGATGCCATCACAATTGTCTGCAACACACACTGTCTCAATGATCACATCACCATTGTCTGCAACATCATTAGACACTATCAAGCATCTCCCCTGATGAAATACTTGACATTTCCCGCATTGGCCCAGAGATCAAAAACAGAGATGGCTTGATGGCCCCACGCTTCTGCAGGGTCATTTGCAAAAATGAATCAAGCAAACGTAGATTCATCTGTACTATAAACTCACTCACCAAAAGAAACACCAACCATAAGAACCTTCGTTCTCACCCCGACTTAACTGTACAATAACATGCCCGCTCCCATGTACTCTGCACAGAACTCAAAAAATGTTTAGACAATGGAGAGAAGGACCTGTACATTGACTACCATGCTGACTGTATTAAAAGTAAGTCACATAACACACAACTCAGAATCCAACCCTACTCCAACCAATCCACCATTACCCAAGACCAGGCATGCATGCCCCTAACTACCTCAGTTACAACTACAGCTGGCCTTAAAAGCAAGCTACTCAATGCAAGTGAATACAATACCTGAATTCCTTCTCTTACTAAATATGGCTAAATATGACATCATATTTGTCTGTGAAACATGGCTCGACGCATCTCTCCATGACTCCATTACCACAGTAAGAGACTATCATGTTTAC